>LPNX010651177.1:0-19634 GCA_001517045.1 Pseudotsuga menziesii | reverse complement strand
CTCTGCTGTTAAATTTGTATAGTAATGCACATTTTATAGGACGTGATGTATTAAATTGTTGACCTGAGAAGTTCTATTTCACGTGACTATCGCCATTATTATCAAGTGTCCCTCGTGATAAGGACTCAATAATGCTTCAAAAATTATTGACAGAATGCATAATCAAAGCGTTACATGATTCTTTATTTGTACGTAAGAACTGCAAAGGATTCGATGGATATATATATATATATATATATAAGTTTTTTAGAAATATTTACTTGTTTACATTAATCCATGATATTATCATAATCACTGCCTAGAGAAGATCATCTATTTACATATTTGTTCAGATTTTCATACTTGAACTACATTTCTCAACTAGCTCTATGGAGAAATGGGAAAATCTATGCATGTTGTTTTCACTTCTCTAGATTTGAATCGTTTCCTACTCTTGATTTTGTTGTTATTGACTCGCATACTTCTATGTATATGCATCTTTTTATCTTATGTAAACCATAGATGTTTTTCAAATACTTGATGATCTAAAATGGGAAGTCTTCAGTTTTGGATGTAAAAGTACATAATTTCTGCTTATTGTTGCCGATAATTGTTGAGTATATAATTTTATAATATAAAATTATGATTTTTTTGGGAGAAAAAAATGTATATCCCAAATTAATGCAACCTTTCAATCACATTCTTGTTTGAGTCCATGACCAAGGGATCAATCAAGACAAAAGTCTAAATCAACATAAAATGATTCAAATACAGCTCTGTCCCAATTTAAAAACCTTTCAATCACATTCGTGTTTGAGTCCATGACCAAGGGATCAATCAAGACAAGAGTCTAAATCAACATAAAATGATTCAAATACAGCTTTGTCCCAATTTAAAAAAAAACATTAATGAATCCCATTTTATAAATGATATATTCATACCAAATAAAATTAAAAAAAAACATGTCGTTGTTATAACTTTAATGCTTTATTCAATCCCTATTAACTCATTTGATTTCTATGTAAAAGCCTTATATTTCAAGGACTCATAATTTCATTCATTCAAAAGTTCCACTACATCTTTCACTCACATTCGCTCTCTGTAACACACCTAAAATTCATAGGATAATTTTTTTTTTTATGTGTATTGATTTGTTGTAACTTACTAGTAGATTTCTCATATTTTACTTCTATAAGTTTTAATATCTTTATCCTGTCTAATGTGTCAGGTTTTGCTGGTTGCTGCATTGGCTAGCTTCATTTGAAACTAGAATCCTACTCACATAGGTGATGTTCTTAGTTTACTTGTTTCTATTTTGATTACTTTTACGAGGGCCTTACTTTCCCTAGGGCTTAGGAGACTATCTATAGTCTTGACACCATCCCTTATGTATTAAATTGGTTAAATATAACTCAAAGGCCTTAGGACTTACCATAGCCTAAGCTATGGCGGGTGGTGACCCTTCCCTTAAGCGCAATGGCTTGGGGTTTTAAAGGCATATGGTAAACCTTCGTTATAGATAATATAAATTTTCGAGGTTTAACAAATGTTTTGTTTGGCAATATATATAGCTTTTATTTATGGCATGCCCTACCCCACGATCAACGATGTAATGGTTCTTGGCATGAATAAAAGCTTTGGAATTATATGTGATTTATGCCATGGTTCATATGATAAGTTATAAGGTTGAAAGTTGGGTTATATCGCATGTTTTCAACTTTGATGAAAATCATGAGCAATGATTAAGCTTCATGATGGTTCTGGCTGTGAGTTATTTCTTCTTGTCCTTGGTTGACTTTCATAATAAAGGACATGTCCTCACTGCGAGCTGGAAGCACAACCAAGCCCTCCATGCAGCTTCTAAACGACATCTCCATCGTTCATCCATCCACTATCATAGTTAGAATTTAGGAAGTGGTTTAATGTGGGGGAACTTGTCCGAATCATTCATTTGGTTTTTTTGGCCTACGGGAAAATAGAGAGCCGAGCTCTTCTCTGTTCATGGTGGAAATTTTACAGGTTGTTTGGTTTTGTGAAGTTGGCGAGAGCCAGAGCTTTGCCCAGTGGCAAAGGTTAAGGTGTAAGAGTTTTTGGTTTAGCACTGGATTAACTAGTGTGGTGTTTTAACCTTTTTGAGGTGTTCCTAGGCGTCCAATATTTCTCCGGAAGTATGCATTGCAAAGTTTGTGCTTCAACAAAACTTGCCAACACACTGACCGTAAAGTCTATCTTCCCAGGTAAGAGACATTTCGTAAACTTGTTCCCTGCATTTTTCTTGGTAAATGAATAGTATTTATGGTACTGACAAAGTTTTTTTTTGTGTTTGCAGGAAGAGGAGGGATAAGGGTACTCCGGAGGATCTGACCCCTGTCCCTCTCTGCAAGACGCCAAGGTAAGAGTTTAAATAAAAAATCCCTCAATTTGTTTTGTTTATATCATTTTTGTTTCTGATTGTAATCATGAAAAGTGCACATTGAAGGCGATGGAGAGGGAGTTGACAAGGTCATCTCCTCCGAGGCCTGCATTTTTAAACACCCAGATAAGCCTTATTCAAACCCTTAATTCTTATTTTGTTTACACTTATGGTTGATGCATACTGACCAAACCATAACATGTTGGTTGCAAGTAAAGATGAGTGTGGGGTCGAGAGCGGTGGCCACAACCATTTTTAAGATAAGTTCTCAAAAAATTGATTACCTACATTTGTAAAACCCTTAGGGTTTACCCTGCAACATCTTTGCAACCATTGCTTTAGTAATGTGCTTAGATGCTTTGTAATATTTCTTGATGGGGTTTGGGTGCCATTTTAAATGGAATTATTCCCATCCTCTTACTGCTTTTATCGTTGGTTTTTAAAGAATGTGGAAACCATTAAAGATGGTCTTACAACTACTTCTTGTTATGTGATTTGAATAATAATAAGTGATTCCAGGTATTCGGGACTGTGTGATTCCAATATGCATTTTTTTGTGTGTTTAATCTTGTATAATGTTTATTTTAAATTCAATGACTACCATCATTGATGGTCAGTATGACCATGAATGCAGTGGTTAGTTTAAATGTTAAAATGCTCCCTTTGTTTGTAAAAATAGTGGATATGTTGCATACTATATTAAGTGTTTGGCCTCTACGTAATTAATGGTAGCCATTATATGGACTTATGACCATTTCTTTACTTTAATTAAAGCGTTTGTTGAAATGTTAAGGCCACCCATAGGGTCTGTGATTATTTGTGCAATAGATAGAAACTTTGGTTTAAGGCTTGGGTAC
Source organism: Pseudotsuga menziesii (assembly GCA_001517045.1). Classification (NCBI taxonomy): domain Eukaryota; kingdom Viridiplantae; phylum Streptophyta; class Pinopsida; order Pinales; family Pinaceae; genus Pseudotsuga; species Pseudotsuga menziesii. The sequence continues at coordinate 16,385 of LPNX010651177.1, read as the reverse complement.
GATCCATGATGGCTTTAATGTCGGTCCTTGGGGAAATTTTTTTTGTTTTGTGACTGGGTTTTTGATGTGGTAAACACAGTTGTAACGGTTAGCGTAAATGATTGTGATTGTCTTTTTAGATTTGATTGGATTGTATCTAAACTCTGTTCACTTCGTGGACCTACGACTGATTGTTAGTTTGGATACTATAAATGAAACTCGGCAGTTGTAACTGATTGTGATTTAGTTTATGGGTTTACTATAATACTTTCGGTTTATTAACTGCTAGATGCGTGAAGGATTTCAATAGATTAATAGATCTTAGTGATGCTTTCCTGTAGGTGACGGTTGTTTTTTCTCTATTATGTAAAGGAAAATACTTTGCGTTTGTAGTTGAAGTTTATTCTTAGATTATGGATCCGTATGGGACCATTTCATAATTTATGTGTTTAAATCATAAATGTTTATTTACTTTGGATCCTCAATCCGAATATATCTAGTTACTAGGATTTATATATATTATACTAAAATCATTATGTAGGAGATTAACATATATTTTTATTATGTTTATTATTTAAATGAATAACTAATTTGGATCCATACAGATTGGATAAATACTGCATTATAATTGTAATGTAGGGTTCATTCATATGGATTATTTGTAATAGGTCTACTCTATTCCTAAGTGAACTATTAGGACAAACATAAATCTAGATATGTAAGAACTAAGTTATGTACTATGACTGTATATTTATAATATCAATAATTAAAATTTTGGAATATGATAGAAAATAGTATAAAAATCTATGAACATTAAATCTGTCACATAAATAAGAATTGCTTAACATGTCTATTAAATACAGAATGCATCGTGTAGCATATAAACTAGTAAAATAAATCCTACCTCAAGTATGGATGCTTGATCTAAGACTAAGTTTAACTACCATTTAACATTTATAATCAACACTACTAAATAGGTACTGATAACTGGATCTAGACTAACTCTGCATACTAGGTTTTATATTTTTCATTCAGGTTTAGAATATAACATTCTACTGTAAATTTAAAACATAAAATAAGAACTTAGCACCACTGATGGGAAAACAAAAGTGGAAAAGTTGTTCCCTTTAACCAACTCCTAGAGCAGCCAAGTTACTTACTCCAGAAACCCCGAGCCTGTTCGTTGAACCATAAGATAAAAATCCTTCAATGCGTCATCTCTTGCATTCTCATATTTAGTCATCATCCAATGCTAGCCTCATGATGCTCATGGACATACTAATATATAGTATTCTGCCTAGGACTTGGTCATTTATGAGCCTCCTGCTCTTTACCACTCAACTAGGAGTTGCGACCTGATTTTTGTGGATGATGCCTCCTACATCTTGAGTTCTCACTCAGTGGCTTCGGCCACTTGTATTTTCCTTTTGTGGGCCAGCAAACACTATTTAACAACAATTTCCACTTTTGTTTGTAACAACACCAGGTTCTCATAATAATGAAAAAAAATTAAACACGTAAGATATATTAGAAGACCAAACTGGTTTTTACATCTTAAAAACTTAACATCTTAATATTTCAATTAAGATTGCTTCAATAAAGATTCATATTATTATGATCTGAAATTATAGTTTCCAAGTACTTTGTTAGCTCACTTGCTTTTCCAGTTTTCACATGTGTTGTGATTGCCTTGACGTGAATTATGCTTTGTATACTTGTTTGTTTTGCGTAAGAAAAAGGTTGTCATCATGTTTAAAGTATCTAAAACTTTGCTTAGTGGTTCTAGACTGAAGACCTGGTTAATAGGTGAATAGGTCTTACTTAGCCTATCGGTTAACACATATCCTAATGTTTTTATGTAGGTGTTTTGGAGGAGAGCTTGTGTCATGCTCTAACATTCAAGAGTCCAAGGCATGGACACCAAGGGGACCCTAACCAAGCTAAGGGTTTGACAAAACCAACAAGAAAAACATATACCAAGATTTTCTGTCATATACTAGAGCTAACACCTAAAACACATTTGCACCAAAAAGAACCATGCAATAATCGAGGGTGTTTGAGCTATGGAAAAGCGGGTAACCAATTTGCTCTAAGTGAAAGTAGGTGGGGTCTTAAACGTGACTACGTGAAAGGGTACGATGGGATAATGCTTTCCAGCTGGATGACGGTTTTACTGTTTTCGATATCTAGGGTTTTGGCACTTTTGCATTTTCTGTTGTGTTTTAGGTTGGAGAAGAGTCGAAGGCTTTTGGCCCCTCCATAGTTTGACTCTGTAGCTGTGTTGTTCGTCTTTGGGTTCACCATTCCAAGTGTGTTGGTTCCTTCCAAAATATTTTTGCAAAAAACCAAGTCGATATAGGTCAATTTCTTAACCTTTTTGTGCACGGTTGAAACTTCAAATACTGCGAATCATTTCTTTATCAGCCATTTTAAACTCATTTTAATTTTATCTTGTTGTTTGTCTGGCAGGTAAACCTGCTGGTTCTCTCAACCCCGGTGTTGGGTGCACATAGATTGGGGTTTGGTAGCGTTTAGGGCTCTAGTAAGAGGTCCTATGAGCATCAAACCTTGGATCTTTGGTGAAATGTACAATGTCTTCTCCATTTTTGGAATGACCTTGTTGGAAAATGCTAAGGTTTGAACATCTGTCCGTTAAATGGTAAACGTTTTGGTATTTTTCCTTAGTGGCATTTTTCGATGAAAGCTTCAAATGCTTAGCACTGTATTTAAACAAACCATGAGCCTGCGTGGAGTTTATAAGAAGCTTTGAATGTAAAACTTTCTATGAAGAAAATTATGGTATTACGACTATTTTGAAATCGTTTATATCCTTCAGCCTTGTTGTATATTATTTTGTTTTGATAAACAATTCTAGGACCATCGATTCTTCTCCGTAAACAATTTGTAAAAAGGTTTTGAAATAAATTATGCCTTGATAAATTGTTTAGTTGTTGAGGTTTTGTTTTTCCATCGTGCATAAATTGTTTAAGGTTTACAACGTTTTTCTTTCAGATAAAACTAAGGTACTTTGCTGTAAATGTTTTAAAAGAAAAACACTTGTTAACGCTAGCCTTACGGCCTCAACTTGTTAAGTATTTTAAATGGTGATTTGTATAGGATTTGTCTTTAGTTGATTTACTAGCAAATTCCTAAAAGTATTATGCAATGCTAGTTTGTATTTGATGTTTAATGCTAGTTTGTTTTTATGAGAACAAGAGAAAGAATTGGTATAAGGCTACGGCCTTATTTCAAATAGATTTTTGTCTCGGCTATTGTAGTTTTCAGTTAAAATTCTACTTCTTAATAGAAGGGCCTTTACAGGTCTCGGACCTTGGTTTGTTTTTCATTTTTAATAGTAAAACAATTTGTCTTTTTAAAAGAAGTTATATATTTGTTTACTACAGTTATATGGAAACTATCATTTTATTATTTAGTATTTTTTTTCAACCCTAACTTGCTACTCTATATATGATAAGCCTCTCGGCTTCTTTCCTGTAATTACTGTTTAATTTATAAAATCCTTTCGACTAAGTGGGATTTTTTCTCTCGTTGATAAATTTAAAAATAATTATACTCTTTATTTTTATGTATGGGTTTAAAACCCCTTGGGCTATGCCATAGTGAAATCTAGCCAAGTTAATAGTACAACAGGTTTTAATGATATTTAAGGGTTTTATTAAAATTTACAAAAACAAACCCTCAACAAGAATAAAGGAGAAATAAAACTAAAATAACACTAATTGTTGATATTGATAATGTTGTAAGGAAATACATTACTGTTCAAAATAAGGAGATATGAAATAGCTTCTAGCTTTTACTGTTAAAACTGTGGGTAAACAATAACCTACATTTAATGAGAAAATTAATAGGAAATACACACACACACACACACACACACTAATACTTTTGAGGAATCTTAAAACATCATAATTTTCTTCATATAGAAAATAAAAAATTTAAATATCATAACCCGAACACATTAGATCTTGCTAGCTTTGAATGGGACAAGCACCCAAAGAAGATTGTTCCTCTCAACCGTCTCTTGAAAGTAGCCATGGTCACTTGCTTTAGGACCCCCAAGCCTGTTCATTGAACCACCACGATGAAGATTATGTGTAGAATCCTACACAGTACTTTGTAACTTAGTAATCTCACTTGCAGACTTAACTCTTAACAAATTCACTTTAGCTTTTCCCTCATTGAATTTCTCTTGTGTGCCTAACCTTTCAGTTTCCAGCAAAACCACAAGGCTTTCATCACTTAGAATGTAGTGAGCCTATTGCTTATTCTATGGTATATATAAGCTTTCCTAGGTCTTTGGGTCAGTTTTGCAATTAAATGAACCACCTGCTCACTTCCTATTTTCTAAGAACATGACCACAATTATAGGGATGTTGCCTCCAGCAACAGCTAGAAAGTGAATGTTGGTGCTTTCACTTGTCAGTTTGGCCTTCTACAAAGATCATTCCTCCTAGTGGGTCAGTGAACACTCTTCAACAATCTTCTTTGGATAGGTGTCTATTCTTTTAAAAAATATTAAAATATTCAATTACAGTCATCTTTGACCATCCTTGGTCAACAACATAAAACTTTACAATAATTTTTAAAGTAATTTTTTTTTCAGTTCTAGGTGGGTTACAAACACCCACTCTTAATTTCAACATCGTCCTCAATGTTGCTTAAGTATCATTTGAGTCTTCCTAAAACAAAATTGGATATGCCTCCTGCATATGACTCTCCAATTCCAAGGTTGCTTCATCTGGACTAAGGTGCTTCCATTTCACCTTTACTTGTCCAATGGTAGGATTACGGAGAAAAAATTCTCTCTTGTTGAGAATACAATTCGGTTCCACCTGGAAATCTCCTTCGGCTTCTGCCTGAATAACATTCCAATCGATCACATGAGTAACATCGTGCACATACTTTTTCAATATAGAAATATGAAATACGTTATGTATTCTAAGATTTGGTGGCAAAGCTAATTGATAAGCCATTGGTCGAACTCTTGATAATATCTCAAACGGTCCACAATACCTTGGTGCTAATTTAACACAACTACCCAACTTAAAGGAGTTTTTTCTGGGTTTTACCTTGACAAACACATGCTCAGCTAGTTGAAATTCTTTTTGAGTTCTTTTAAGGTTTGCATGACTCTTTTGTCTGTTCTGTGCAATTTTTAGATTGCTTTCTCCTTGTTTCATTGTTAGTTCCAGTTCTTTTAACAAGTCAAATCCTAACATCAATCTGTCAACTGAATCACTGCATGAAATGGGAGTATTGCATTTCCTACCATACAATATTTTGAAAGGACTAAGTTTAACTGAAGCTTTATAGTGACTATTATTTATAATTATATTCGATAAAAACAATAAAATAGAATGTATTCTCTTTAATTTCAAATTTATAATTTATAAAAAAAATATTGGATTTATTTCATCTAGCATTTAAATAGTGAATATACATATTGCATTTAATATCACATTTTGAATACATTATCTCACTTACTCACATAACCTTAATTAGGAAAGGAATGACCAAATACAATCTGATTGGTTATGTATTGTGTTGTAGGATATTTTTATTTGGGGAAGAATATAGGGTGTTTTCTCTTTAAATTTAAACTTATAAATTATAAAAGTTTTTAAATTTATTTAATTTTTCTTCACTATTTTTAAATCTAAGATTCATAACCATATAAAATAATAATTATATATATTATATTAAATCTTATATTGTTGAAAACATTATATATTTACTTGCTAATTTAACATGTCTAAATTTATTTAATTTTTCTTCACTATTTTTTAAATCTAAATTTCATAACCATATAAAATAATAATTATATATATTATATTAAATCTTATATTGTTGAAAACATTATATATTTACTTACTAATTTAACATGTCTTGAGATTAGAGAAAAAATGGTGAAAGAAAATTGGATTTGTTATATATTATTTTTTTATTATTTCTTTTATAATAAATAGCTTAATATAGAGCCATACCAATGAACCACACTTATTCACACTAATTAAACTCTTAATTGATATGTAAAATTTTGTATTTCAATATGTGATTTTTATTATATATAAATAAAGATGTTACTTTTTGAAAGAATTAACAAACTAGTTTTCATTGATATGCTTGGATCTTTTAAGCATTACTCGGATTAGAGATTTGGACTTTTCTTGATGAAATATGATTAGTAGAGATTGTACATCCTTCTTCATCAACACCATGAGCTCAACCCTCTTCTTAATTCACAATGGTTGTCTTAAAATGCAAGAGGTGGACCAAGGGATTACATAGTGTGTGAATAAGCTCAGAAACCCTCTTCTTAATTCACAATGGTTGTCTTAAAATGCAAGAGGTGGACCAAGAAATTACATAGTGTGCGAATAATTGGGGTCAATTACAAACAAGTGTTTGTATAGGGAGTGATTTACAAGGCCTTCCAAGGCACAAGTAAAATTTTTCTTTGACAGATATGGGATTTTGTTCAATTGAAAATGTAGTGCCTTTTCAAGGAAGATGAATTAGAAATAAAATTTGTGCATTGACTTCATATGGTTGGTAAGCTCCTCTCTTCATTCATTTAGTGGCTTCTAGCATTGCTTGAGGCTTTGGTAATGCTTGTGGGGTCAATTACAAACAAGTGTTTGTATAGGGAGTGATTTACAAGGCCTTCCAAGGCACAAGTAAGATTTTTCTTTGACAGATATGGGATTTTGTTCAATTGAAAATGTAGTGCCTTTTCAAGGAAGATGAAATAGAAATAAAATTTGTGCGTTGATTTCATATGGTTGGTAAGCTCCTCTCTTCATTCATTTAATGGCTTTTAGCATTGCTTGAGGCTTTGGTAATGCTTGTGCTTTGGAAACTTTGATGTAAATGTGTTTTTAAAAATGAAGTTAGATTTTTGCTTGCATTTTTTCAACTATACAAAAAAAATGTAAGCATGCAAGTGTTAATTAAAGGTTTTTTTTGTTGTAAAGATTGAATTGATTTTTTAGTGTTTTAATTTTAAAAAAAGAGGATGTAAATACTTTTTGTATATTCTTTTATTTGTATTTCTTTAAGTTGATGATGTAATATTAATTATATCTACATATTATATAGAAAAATATATTGAAAAATAACCTCTTACCTATATATTTTTAAAATTAATATAATATATACAAATATTTCAAAAACAAAGGAAAAAACATCACCTTAACATAAAATTATGTATTATCTTTCTTACAATATTCTTTTTAAGATAACAATAAATACTCCAACAAAATAAAATTTCATTTTTTAAATATAATTACATATTTTTCATTTTTACTTTATGCTTTTAATTTTTAATACTAATATTTTTTCATCAAATTTATTTAATTTTGCATAATTTATAAACCAGAAATAATAATTAGTAAAAAATAATTATGATTCTATCTATACAATCAATTATATTGAAAGTTGTGACTATCATTGCTCTGCAAGTAAAAGGTGCTTTAGAGCTCAATATGGAGGAGATGTTGTCACATATGTAAAGTGACACTATTAAAAATGATAACTAGTTAAAAAAATAAATGAGTTATAAACATGTACAAAAGTTAAAAGTTAAGATAAAAATATTTAAAATTGGATCCCTCTTGGTGGTAGATCAAATAAATATAGAATCAGTCACTTCCTATAATTTTGAGTCCATTTTCCTATATTCAATATCTATCCAAAATCATAAATGTCATTTTTATGTGGATAGAGATTTTTATAAATGAGATTTGTTTTTTCATCTACTAAGGAGGATGATACTAGTTTACTCTCTAGATTAATTTTATGGCACTAGTTCAAAATTTGAAATAAATAATTATTAAAAAATGGTGACTTTATAATGCAACTTGCTCGATAGTTGAAGCTCAAATAGATTACAGTTTGTGTGGTTAAGCTATTCATTGTTCATTGTTCAATGTTTTTTGCATTTTGAATTTTGGATGTAGACTTGTTGCTTTTTGGTGTATGACATTGTGATTGGACATATATCATTCATGAATCATGATTGATATGAATATGCAAACAGTAACTTGAATTTCCACTTTGTTTATGTCTTATAATTATCTGATATCATGTTTATACTTAAGATTTATATGTAATTTCCACTTTATATCAATAATTTATGAACTTTGAAGTAGAGTGTAGTTACTTATTGAAATTGAATATTAATGAAGATGATTTAATTTTTTATTTCCTATATATATATAGTACATTGATGTACCCAAGTCCTTTGTTTCAAAAAGTGGCTTTTCTATTTCTCTGAAGTTTCCAACTTAAATAATATATTACAAAGTAAAATATGCTTAACTTTTTATGAAAAAATATAACTAAAAATTGATCCATAAATGAAAGTGAAATTCCAATATCAATGATTATATATATTAGGATGTTTGTCGAATATCACTCATTATGATGATAACTTTTTTCCTTTTTTCCTTTTCCTAAATTTACCTAACCTTAAACTAAATAAACAGTAATTTTAAATGTAAAGTTGTAATAGGTTATATGCATATTCAAGGAAAAAAAACTTGAAAGTTTATTAAGTTTTTGAGAAATTTCAAAATGTTAAAAAAAATATTGTACAGATTTTACACAATATAAAATCAAACATTTTGCAGACAACCATTTAAAAGAAGATATATGCTTGAGCAGCACATTTTACTTTATTTTGCTAAATACAAAATCATTCATGTCAATGTACAACATGAGTGGGCCTAATGGTTAAGAGTACGTGTGTTCTCATAGGAGGTCATAAGTTCAAATCCAGAGGGGGTAGTATATGTACTACTATTATTATTATTTATTATTAATTTGAGCTTATATTTCAAGTTAATTTCTCACCAACTCTCAATATGCACGTTCACTATGTTCATTGCAGTCTCCTTTAAACCTTGAGACATTTGAAGAGTAATAATTCTATCAAAACACTATAAGAGCCATGAAGAGAGTCTATTTTCTTTATATAAGGCATCTAAGAACATACTAAGATGTATATCATTTATGCTAAGATGTTGATGATTTTGGAACTTCCTAAGATTCATACAAGTATAGAGTTAAAAGACATTATTCATCAATACCATCAACCTTTAAACCTTGAGACATTTGCTGAAGGGTAATAATTCTATCAAAACATTATAAGAGCCATGAAGAGAGTCTATTTTCTTTATATAAGGCATCTAGGAACATACTAAGATGTATATCATTTATGCTAAGATGTTGATGATTTGGAACTTCATAAGATTCATACAAGTATAGAGTTAAAAGACATTATTCATCAATACCATCAAGTATGTTATTCTACTTAAAGATATTGATTGTTCACTTTACCTTCCTAAAATCCACACAAAAGCATAGAGCCAAAGGACTATTTTTATCAAAACCAACAAGTATGTTATTCTCATTCAAGATATTGAATTTTAATTTTCACTTTATCTGTCAAACCATGCAAAATTGCATGCCATACTTTTTAGAATATAATCCATAATGAATATAAATTTGATGATAACAACCATTATGTTAATATTCATAAATTGCTTAAAAATGTCACCTAATTATCAAAAGTATTGCTACTAACATTAATTAAGCAAATATCAATGTTTCATAGATCTTAGACTTAAAACACGTAAATACCATTATGGGTTATTCTCAAAATATTTGACATATAACTCAAAGTAGCATTGGTATCATTGTTGTTATAAAGAGCATGAAGAAATTAAAATAGTCTAATAGGTAAAGATGTTTAGAATTGAGAAAAAGTGAATGATTAATCTCAAGAACAAATAAATGAGGGTTTTATGGTTGTGATCCAATTTTGGTTTTGTCATGTTGACAAGCTTTATTTGTGTAAATTCTTATCTAAAATTAATGAAAACCATTTAAGTTAGAAAATCTCACTTAGCTTAATATATATTTTTATCATAAAGAAATTCATTAATACACTTTTATAAAACAAAGAAAACTATGCATCATCTTTACAATGAGCTTGACCATTGTTATAAACATGCCATCAATAATAACAAAGATCAAAACTTTACAATTGCAACAAAATATTTATGAACCAATATGTCAAATACCTTTAGAAATATGGAATATGTGAACATGAAGAAAGATATACAAACTCATTTCCTTGGGTACTAGCCATGTTTATTATTTGGTTCTCAATAATATTATTGAACCATATATTTATAATTAATCTTACTAATAAGTTTTTAATATCATTAAATTTACAACCATGACCAATGACTAATTGTTTTGGTGTTTTGCAAAGCTAATAGCCCACCCAAAAAATAAAATGACACTATGGCTAGGGCTGGATTTGAACATATAACGGTGTATGCTATTCAAATTCCCATATTGACAATAACAATGCTCATAACACTTAGATATATATGGGGATTCACAAAGACAAGATTTCTGAACTTCTTCAATAAGCTTTCATTAAGTGACATTTAAAATAGTGGATATAGTTCAATATGGTGATAAGATTATGTGGATGTGAGCAATGTGATAGATTTACTGTGATGAAAATAGACATCTTATTAGAAAATAGAGAAAAGCCAATAAAATAAAATAAAAAATTTAGATCTTAAGAAACATATGACAATTAGTGGAAATCCAAATCTAAATTTTGATCACTACTTACATTTATCATCTTCAAAAATAAACTATGTTATTCATTAAAAATAACAAATGAATTCAACTTAAATATTTTTGAAGGATATTTTTAAATTAGTTTCTAAAAAAACTTTTGAATTAATTAGAAGTATTTAGATTTTTAGGCAATCAATATCCAGCTTGTTGCATAGGTTTTAATGTGGTGGTTGCTGCTAGCAGGCTAATGGATTTAATGCTACTTGAGCTCTCACGACCTGTTAAACAGAGGCCTTGGCATTAAAACCTGTGCAGCAAGCTGATTAATTTTTGACTAATTTTTATGCGAGTTGTCTAAATAGGGGACTTTTTGACCTCTGTTTTCTGCTGGTTTTTATCAGTTTTTGGTCATGAATTTTCAGGGAATTTTCAAAATGTTCAAAAAACACTACTAGATCTTACAGAATGTGGGTGTTGGGTTTTTCCTATCAGCTGATTTCATTTTTCACCTTAAAATAGCCCAACAAACAATAGAAATTACAGCTTTTGTGGATTAAATTCACCGAATTCCGTTAAAAAATCAGCCCAAAAGTAAAAAAAAGTCACCTTGTTAGACAGCTCCATTTTTATGTCCTTGTGCTTTTGTGCTTTTTTGAACGGTTGGAAATAAGATAGTTTTACAATTTTATTTTTAGTTTGGAGGATAATAGCGTAATTTCAAGTTCTATTTCACGTTAGTCGTGACTATGGACATTATTATCAGGTGTCCCTCGTGGTAAGGAGTCTATAACGCTTCAAATATTATTGACAGAAAACATAATCTCCCGTGAGTGATAGTACTCTAAAGCGTGCCAATTACTTTTACCAGTAGTTGAATTAAATGTTGCTTGACTTTTACTGGCTTTTTGAAGTTGTACTTGTGTCGTTGTCCAGTTTTGGCAGAAAATGTTTGGATACCGTACTTTAGGGAGACGAATTCAAACCGTACTTTGCATATTTATTGGGCATATTTCAGCCCCTGCCGCTTCTATATATATAGATAATTTGTATGAGTACAACGCAGGATGGTTTAATAGAGTTATATATCGTTTGCATGAATGTATGTAAGCTCTTTAATAGAAAATGCGTTTATCTTCTACTTTTATAAATTTAATATATTTTTGGTAATCTTATTTTTTAATTCTGTATGGCATCACAATATGTAATATTAATTTTAATATATAGATATATAAATATTGTGTAATTTAAATTTTATTAAAAACAATAAAATGGGAAGTATTTTTTTAATTTTAAGCTTATAATTTATAAAAGAAATTTGGATTTGTTTGATTTCTTTTTGAATGTTCTTTAGAAATTGCGATTTCAAATTTAAATTTAACAATGATATAAAATAACAATTATACATATTGTATTTAATTTTATATTTTGAATACATTATTATATATTTATAAACTTTTTTATTTAATATTTGGGGTGGATTATTATATATATTTTTTCATGAGACAAGTGTATTGTCTATATTGATTATATGATACTGGTTCAAAATTTGAAATAAACAATTATATAAAAATAGTATAAAAAATAACTTGTAGCAATGTATGGATAACTCATACGTGATGATTGGATAACCAAGACTTCATGACAAATAACTAGAAGATTGTGAAATAAAAACAAAAAGAATATAAAAATTAATTGATACTTCATAAATGGATAATAATGTTAGTATGCATGGATAACTCATAGTTGATGAATGGTTAACCAAAAGTTCATGGCATATAACTAAAAGAATGTGAGAGAAAAAAGAAAAATAATATGTTGATAAATGGACAACAAGAAGAATGTGGGTGATAACATGTAGCTAGGCATGAATAACTCCATTCCATAACTATCTCTTAACCTTTTGATCTTTGTGATCCAGTAACAAGTTATGAAAGAATATAAAATATATTTTCTTTAATTTTAAACTTATAAACTATAAAAAAAGTTTTCAATTTGTTCAATCTTTTTTCACTATTCTTTAAAATTCAGATTACACAACCATATAAAATAATAACTATACATATTTCATTAAATATCAAATTGTTGAATATACTTACTTACTAGCATAAATTTCTAATGGTCAAAGAAAATTATGTTTTTTATAAAATAAAGAAAAAAATTCTTCAAACTGTGCCTAAGCCCTTTATTGATATGCAAAATTTTGTATTTCGATGTGTGAGTTTTGTTATATATATAAAAAGATGTTACCTTTTAAAAGAATTAAATATCTAGTTTTCACATCTTTATTGAGAATTAAAGAACTAGTTTGGCATTATTTTGGACTTTTCTTGGTGACACGAGGGCTTCACTTGTTGACCAATATCCTATCACGTTAGTTCATATTGTGGGTTTTAAAATTATCAAAAATCGAACCAATATATTGCAGGTATTGGGGGATGAGGGGTTTAAGGTGGGGGTGGGTAGGGTGGTTTATAAGGATTGAGGTATAAAAAGGGGTGGGGAGGAGGTTTTAAGTATTGGGAGGGGGTTTCAACAAAAATATTTTGGGTCAATATCCCTCGAAATTAAGGATATTCTTTAATATCCCACAATGGCACGTGCTATGTGAGAGGTTCACTAAGTGAAGTCCCCGTGCTTGGTGAATAAGATTAGTGGAGATTCACATCCTTTTTCATTAACACCATGAGCTCAACCCTCTTCTTAATTAAGAATGGTTGTCTTAAAATGCAAGAGGTGGGCTAAGAGATTAGATGAGTGTGTGAAATGTGTTGGGTGAATTGGGGTCAATTACTAATAAGTGTTTGTATAGTTAGTGATTTGCAGGGTGATTTTGTTGGGATTTTGTTTAATTGAAAATGTAGTCTCTTTTCAAGGGAGGGTGAATTGGAAAGCAATATAGTACCTTCATTTTCTCATTCATTTAGTGGCTTCTAGCATTGCTTGAGGCTTTGGCAATGTTTGTGTTTTGAAAACTTTGTTGCAAATATGCATTTGAAAATGAGATTAATTCTTTGCTTTTCAACTATAAAAAGAAAGAAGCATATAAATGTTAACTACACTTTTTTGTAAGAGATACCAAGGGATTGAATTTATATTTTAGTATTTTAGATTCCTTAAAAAAGATGTAAATACTTTTGTATATTTTTCTATTTTTATTTCTTTAAAATAATGATGTAATATTAATTATATCTACATATTATCTAAAAAATATATTAAAAAATAATATATTTTTCTATATATTAATAGAATTAATATAATATATTAAAATATTTCAAAAACATAAGAAAACACATCACTTTAACATATCTTTCTTACAGTGTTTTTTAAAAATAACAGTAAATACTCCAACAAAATAAAATTTCAAAATTTTAACACAATTATATATTTTTCATTTTTACATTATACTTTTAATTTTTAATAATACTTCATTAAAATTAAATCTATCCTAAACATAGATAATTTTGCATATTATTTATGATTCTATCTATACAATCAATAAAATCATGTGGTATATTGAAAGCTATACAATTCACAATATAAGAGATGTTGTCACATACTTAAAATAACAAAACAAAAAATAATTAGTTAAAACAAAATTTCATGTTAACTCATAAAATAAAAAACATAAAACCAAATAAAGAAGTAATTAAAAAAATCTATGTGAGCTTATAAAATTAAAAAATTAAAACCAACATAAATCCACCAAAAATACTGTATAATTTTTATGATCGTGTACAAAAATTAAGATAAAAATATTTACAGCTCAAAATTGGATCCCCAAATTTAAATAAATATATGCTAGTATATAACCCAAATAAATATATATATTCAATTATTTTCGTATATTTTTTAGTCCATTTTCATTTTCATGTATTCAAATCCATCTCTATCCAACATCATCATACATGCCTAGGTATGATACATTCATACCAATCATGGATGAAACAAACATGTCCCTATTATAAATTTAACTCTTTATTTCAATCCTTATCTACTCATTTAATTTATAAATTTAACTCTTTATTTCAATCTCTATTTATTAATTTAGTTTTTCAGTAGAACTCTTCTATTTGGAGGCCTCTTAATTTCATTAATTCTGCATTTCTACGACCTCTTTCTCAGCTAACAATATTTCACAGACTATACTTTATTTCATGTTGACCCAACTGCAGTGTAAGCCATTGGATCTCAATCTGTTTGAGATCCAATAACCCACACTGCCATGACGACAACATTAAACAAAGTATAGCTTGTAAAATACTTTTCTCCCTCTTTCCTTCCTCATCCCCGACAGAGTGGCACTGGCTCCCCATTTCCTGCACATACAGCTGCAGACATCCACGGCCACAGGAGTTCTCCATTTACAACCTGAACACATGGACGCAGACATTCACGATCACACAGTACTCAGTAGTTCGGCATTTACTCCATGCGCATACGGATGCCGACATCCATTATCATTTATTTATTTTTCAACATTCACTGTCACACGGGAAGTTAATGTCACAGGCAGGGTTGGAATTTCAAATGGCGGACACCCGTCAAAATTGCCGGTAACAATCAAAATCTGAAACGTTTTCTATGTTCTAAGCTAGATTTTGACGGTTTTAGTAAAATCTTAGCTGTATTTCACAGGTAAAATGACCCATGACGGGCATTTACCCGTCAAATTCCATCTCTGGTCACAGGTAACTTCAAAAGTTTACTCAAAATGTTCCTCATAATCATGAGCTTAGTCTTTTTGGTATTAGTGTTAATGATTTTACCAAGGATATACTTTTGATCTTTTAGATTAAGGTTAATGTCTTCTTTATGGTATCTTATTTTTTTTTTAACCTCTAAATCTGTTTCACACCACATTTATCTTTAACCTTAGTTGTAATAATTTTTTTTAAGTTATCAATATGTTAGTCAATTCCCCAACGGTTCAACTAGGCCATGACTTTTTTATACTAACCTCTCTTCAGTCACATGTGATATTGAATGGATTTTAAAGCAATTTTAGGGAGTTTATGGTGTTATTTATCTTTTATTTATACATGAGGTACCTAGTCATATGGATTCTCTTCATGGGAGAGACCCATTTTTATAAAGAGAATATGATAGCGAGTATTGCTTTGAATTTTGAGGTTGTAAGTTATAAAACCTTTTTAGATTTGTTAAATTTTTTTTCAAGTTTCTCTACAAATAATACCACCTCAAATTTCACAGCTTACAAGATGATGAGAATAATGAGAGTTTTAAAGAAGGAACAACTTTTTATCTTACATAACAATTTTGTTGATTTAGAATTTTCTAGAGAATACACTTTTAATTGAGTTTGAGGAGAATATCAATTCTGATACTTTAAGAAGAAACTTCCTCCAAATTACTATTACTGAGAATTTTTAATTACTTAGAAAAAAAATCTATCGGCAACCATAAGATCAAATGCTTGAAATATGCTGCCAATTTCGACATTGGAATACTAGGATATCGAAGCGATAGATGACCAATGCCGAGACTACGAGATCGAGCTAGTCAACTCTGTGACGTGGGATCAGCATGGAAACGACCACCGTTCGATTCGCTACAGAGTCAGAAACTCCATGGCTCTCAATTCGGTCCGTTTAAGACTCTCTGTTCTACATTGTACTCATCACATGACTCTCTGCTGATAAATTTCTATAACTGATCACATAACTCTCTGCTGTTAAATTTGTATAGTAATGCACATTTTATAGGACGTGATGTATTAAATTGTTGACCTGAGAAGTTCTATTTCACGTGACTATCGCCATTAT
>LPNX010651161.1:74245-114380 GCA_001517045.1 Pseudotsuga menziesii | reverse complement strand
AGTCACATTTGAAAGAAAATGAGACGACAAAAACATGTGTCAATAAGGCACCGTTTTTGGTACATATATTATTTCGATAAATAATAAAAATTAGTGTATAAGTCTGAAAATACTAAACATATAGTCCATGCACAACTGCAATGAGTGTATATTATGATTATACATTTCGTTTCACTAAAATAAATAACTATCTCTAACAAAAAAGGAGGCCACAAAGGTCACTCATTATTCATACTTAAAATTTTAAAGTATATGTCATTGGTGCCCTCCAAATTTGCCCCAGTATATGTCTATATTAAAAAAAAAAATACAAGTACATAGCTAATTCAATTCTCTAAAACATTTGTGTTTAATTCAAAGTGAAATTCCTAAGGGAGATATCGGTTTGAAGGGGTTGAAGTTGAAAATCATAAAATTTTGCAATTTGTTTTGTCAAAAAACAAGCAAAAGTGTTTCCCAACTTCATGTTTTCACCCATCACAATAATCTTGATATCACTACCATGTCTACAGTACCATCTCCCATGGTGAATAATATTAGCATAATACTTATAGATTATCATGAACTTCACATAACTCTACATATATTTTTTCCAACATGATATTCACACAAATCTCAACCCTTCTACCTCTTCTAAAGGTGGGAGTGATATACTCTTGTTATAAAGGAAGGAATAAAACCTAACCTATGGGTTCACAAGTTTATTCATGGTCTGGAACCGATTCCAAAAGCTTAGTACTTAGATAGAGAAGGTAGAAGACAAATAAAGAGTCAGGATACTCTTCAAACTCAATTATATGAAGACTTTTATTTTATGGGGAAATTTGATGAAGTCAAACCTCCACTAAGATGGACTAAGGATGTCTTGTTCATCTATATGTTGCATAAATTGAGTAATGTTCCTATCTATGCTTATCATAAATAATTTATCAACTTAAAGATACCTATTACGAGGATGGAGTCTCCTCTATATTGGGTAAAAATCGATGATACAAATGATTTAGAAAATCAAAAGGCACTTATCATTCAAAGAGTTAGAAGGGTTGAGCACTATGCATAGAGAAGAAGGATGACAAATATTCCTGGTAGTGTCATACCAATGCAGCCTTCTTCACTTAAGAAACCTTCTAGCTTATCAATGTATATGATGAAAGGGTATGGGAGAGGGGGCAACCTTGCTCATATTCAAAATTACAATTAATATCTTTTGATCAACCCTTAGTGCTCTTAAACTTACCAATGACATATTCAATTAAAAGGGGAATGTGTGAAACTTCGGCCATTTTTTTGAAAAAAATTTGCTCCAAGAAGTATGAGTTGAGTTTTTGCTGGTTTGGGTGGACCTGTGTCCATTTGAGGCCGTAGGTTGTAGGTCCGTGGAGACTAAGACTGCGTTCATTGATCTGGAACCTCTAGAACTGATTTATGCTCCAAGAAGTGATTGCCCGTTTTGAGCAGAGACTTTTTGTTGGTGGATCTGTTCGATTTCTTTGGAGGTTGTATTCTTGCAGGAAAAATGCTATAAGATGATTTGCTCCAAGAAGTTCTGAAGGCTCATCGCTCTTGTTCTTCAACTAGCCTGGATTTGGATGATTAGATCCTGGGTCCGCTTTAGGATCAAGATTGTTTGGTCTGGGTTTGTATTTCTCCCTCTGCTGATTCAGATTGTGATCAATCTCTCTGGATTTGTGATTTTATATACAGTCTGTCAATCTAGTTGCTCTGTCTTCATTGTAAGAGAGTTTTTTACTGTGTGAACTCTCTATGGACTCTAGAGGGGGTACCCCCTCCTCTTCCTCCTGAGATTGATCCATTTAAATGCCTCATAGCCTCTTGTGGGAAGAGAAAGGGAAGTCCATCGGTGTAGACCTTTGTGAAGAAAACATAAATCCCTTCTGTTGACCTTCTGACAGAATGTCCTTGCCGAACAACCTTGAATCTAGAGGAGTGTGGGCTCATTGTTTAGTTTACAAGACTTTGGCCATCTCGAAAGGAAATCGATGGATGGGTTCATTGAAATTGGAGACCCCTAGTCTCTGAAGGAATTCACAACCATCTAGTTGGTAGAGGCTAGTATGTTTTTGTGTTTGAATCAATAGAGGACCAAGATATTATTTTTCGAAATGGTCCATATTTTATGGGTCCTTAGGGGATCTTTATAAATAAGTGGACTCCAAACTTTGACCCTACCCAGGATGTACCTTCATTTGTTCCTGTTTAGGTTAGGCTTCCTCATATCCCCCTTCACTGCTGGAATTCAGAATCATTGGAAACCATTGGGAATAATCTCAATAAATACATTGATATGGTAGAAAGGAAAGATCAATATTTGTGCACTCGAATTTTTGTTGAAGTTGATTTAGAGATAGGGATGCCTTAGGCAATCAAGTTAAATATTGTTGAATGGTATCACATTCAAGATATTTATTATGAATAAATTCCATTTAAGTGCCACCACTACCATGGATATGGCCATTTCGCTCACAATTACAAGAAAAAATCAGAAGAAGAATTGGAAAAAGAGAACATAAACCAATGGACTCAAGTTCAGAAAGTAAGCACAACTAAACATGTGAAAGGAAATGGAGGAAATGCTAGGAATGGTGCTATTCCTATTGAGAAAATCTTTAAAATATCATACTGAAGGAAATGTTATTGCTTCTTCAAACCCTTTTGTGGTATTAAGTCCTTCTGATGACCAAAAAACTCTTATTCTCGAAGAAGGTGAGTTGCAGCAACCTGAATTCCATAAAGATGACGGTGAAGTAAATCGAGAGTCACGGGAAATTGAACCAATATTCTTAGAAACTCCTAGTGTTGATGCTATCATGCAGGATATTCATAAATCTCATGTAGGAACTATATCTTCTCCCTCTTATGCAGGTGCTCTAGAAAGAATAAATCAATAGAGTCTTCTAGTTCCTCGGAAGACGATGAACAATTCACTAAAAGGGCAGGAAGGAAGTCTCAAAAGGAGATCAGAGAAGAAGAAGCAGGGAGGCTAAAGATGCAGGTAGTCAGGAGATAATTGAAATGATGATTAGGAAGAAGCAAGCAGAATATGCCCCCAAAGGGAGGGATAACTCCCTTTTCCTTGGGTAAGTAATGCAAATCATCTCTTGGAATTACAGGGGATTGGCGAATCCAGTTAAGGCCGATGCAATCAAATATCTACTAAAAATGGAACCTGCTGACATTCTCTTGCTCCATGAAACTAAGATAGAAGAGGAAGCTCTTTTATCCATCAACATATCAAAATGGAAAAAGAATGCAAGCATGGCTGTAAGTGCTCAAGGCACTTCAGGAGGCCTAGAAACATTATGGTACGATGATAAATTCCTTCTAAAAACCTCATATGTTACCCAGCATTGGATTTAGATAGAATTACATCAATTATCTAGTAAAATTTTCATTTCTCTCTTCAATATTTATGTCCCTGTTAATTTTCTCGAGAAAAAAAGTTTGTTGCAAAACTCTGTCAAAATGTATGGAAATCCATTCTCCCATAAACATAACTGTGGCATGGGATCTCAATATTATTTTAGATCCTAAGGAGAAACAAGGAGGATTTCAGGCAAGGATCCACTTCAGGATTCCTTGAATCAATCTAGAGAACTTCTCGACTTCAAACCCAAGAAAGGGTGATTTACCTGGACCAAAAACAAAGTGGGGGAAGCTCGAATTTCTGCACAATTGGACAGATTTGTTGTTCAATTCTCATTGTTGGATGGAAAAGTTTTAATTTCTACCCAAATTTTGCCAAATCTAACTTCTGACCATCATCTAATTTCCTTGTTGTTGGAAGAAGAGGAAAATATTGGACATATCTTGGTTCAGTCCACTTTGGATCGAGATGGAGGGATTCTGGGAAATAGTCACCCAAGTTTGGTCTCAATTTGTTGAAGGCTTCCCCAGCATTGTTTGGAAAAAAAAACTTAAGCATACCAAATACGCCTTGAAAAATTGGATTGAAACTCCTCTGACTAATCCAACGAGAAGTAGGGCAGCGATTTTGTAGGCTTTATCTAAGCTTCAGTTTAGTATGGAGAACTCTTAAATTTCCAAATCGCAGTTGGTGGCAGAGCATGTCGAGAAAGTCAATTCTACCCTCTCCTTTCACCAGGAGGAAGAACACCCACGACTCAAATCCCATACCCTCTGGTTGCTTGCTGGGGATAAAAATTCTGCATTTTTTCATAGGTATTGCAGATCCAGACTTTCACGTAATCATATCTCAAAAATTTGTACTAGTGGCGGTGAAGGTATTAAATGCCAAATGCATTTACAACAGGCTGTAAATTTACATTTCTGATGATTATTCCATGAGGATGGTATTTCTGATGAAATAGTGAATGCTGATTTTTTATCCAATATACCTCCTTTGGCCAGTCATGAGGATAATGTTGGAATATTGAAACCTTTCACTAAAAAAGAAATTGTAGATGTTATTTGGGCTATGAAGCCTGACAAAGCTCCAGGGCCAGATGGATTCTCTATCCATTTCTACAGAGTTTGCTGGAATATTATTAAATTTGACCTCCTTTGTATGATTTCAACCTTTCTTAAAAAAGCCAAAGTGGGAGGGAGCACTATATCTACCTTCCTAGCCTTGATTCCAAAGGAAGTTAATCCAACCTCTTTTGATAGATTTTGACCCATCTCGCTTTGTAATGCTTCTTACAAAATAATGTCCAAACTCTTAGCCAATAAACTGAAACCTCTGTTAGGAACTCTAATTTCTCCTCTCCAGGGGGGGGGTTGTTATAGGAAGAAATTTGATAAATAATGTGATTCAAGTTCAAGAATCTCTCCATTCAAGATTTCAAAGGAAGGAGAAAGGAATGCTCATCAAGTTAGATATGAAAAATGCCTTTGACTGGTCAAGCTTACCTTTCTCTATCAAGTTCTCAGCTCTTTTGGATTTAGTGCAAATTTTGTTCGCTTGATAAAATCTTGCACATACAGGCCTTGGATAGCGCCTCTTGTCAATGGTAGACCAACACAATTATTTCAAGGTACAAGAGGTATTCATCAAGGGTGTCCCTTGTCTCCTTTTATTTATATTTTGATGGAAAAATATTTAAGTAGAAAGCTTTTAGCTGAATTGGCTGCATGTTCTCTCCCTGGCATCAAGATTGCTAGAGGTCTGGATCTTACTAATCATGCCCTTTGTTCTAATGATTCTCTCTTCTTGGGAGGGTCTTCATTAATAATCACTCAGGCCTTCAATGAAATTTTACAAAATTTTTGTTTAACTTCAGGAGCTTTGATTAACAAAAACAAGAGTGTTATATATGGATGGAATGTTGACCATCAGTCTATTATTAGACTTGCACACTCTTTGGGATTTCCTGGTTTTGATAAGTGGGATAAGATCACTTATTTGGGCCTTCCTTTAACCTTTGGACCCAATCCATCTTCACTGTGGCTAGAAGTGATTTGTAAACTGAAAACTAAAATTATATCCTGGGGTGGTCAATGGTTAACTAAGGCTGGAAAACTGATTTTGATTAAGGTTGTCTTTTCAGCCCTTCCCATGTTCCAGTTCTCTCTGCTTCTTGCCCCCAAGTTCATTTCGGCTTAGATATCCAAACTTCTTCAATATTTATTTTGGGAAGGTGGAAAAGGTAATCAAAATAAGATGCACTTGGTAAGTTGGGATATTCTCAAAAGACCCACTTTGGAGGGTGGTTTTCAAATTTGAGATGCTGAATTGGAAAATATGGCAATGGGAGGAAAGCTCATCTGGAAATTGTATGCAGAAAAAAACCATCCGGTAAGCAATATCTTCTGGCGGAAATATCTAAAGGGTAGTTCTCTAAGAAACTTAAAAACTGAAAACACCCCTACATGCACTGCAATTTGGAATTTATGCAGAAGATGAATAGAAAATATTCACCATCAGCTTTATAGAATCCCTAGAAATGGGAAAAGGATTTTATTGTGGGATGATAAAATCTTAGGAAACCCACCTCTTTCCCCTATCAATTCGTTGAATGAGATCAAGTCATGGTTAGTCAACAAAGGCCTTCTTAGGCTGGCAGAAATCTGTATTTGGGACAACGCTGGGAATTGGGTTGGATGGTATTTTCTCGAGACCCCATAACATCTTTACCGACAAAAATTGTTGATTTTATCCTTTTTAGGACTTGCTCTTGTTAAATTCTTCTCGAAAGATGAATGGGGTTGGGGCCACTCTGGAAAATACTCAGCAACTCAAGGTTTCTCTGAATTGCAAATCCCCCTTGCCTCTAGCTTATCTCCTGTGATCTGGAAATCTTTTTGGTCTTCCTATTGTCTTCCCAAGGTGAACTTCTTCACTTGGCTACTTATGCATAAAAGGGTGTTGACAGGAGAAAACTTGAGCAAACGTAGGTTCCATGGACCATTTCGGTGTTGCCTCTGCAATGTTGTTGTTGAAACGTCAAACCATATTTTTATTGACTGTGCGTTTTCTCAATTAGTGTGGGAGTTGGTCCTCAATGGACTGTTTTCCGCTGCTCCCGTTCAAATTTCTGTAGTTTCTTTATTTTCTTCATGGGAAGATCGGATTCCCTTTTGGAAAGATCGAATTCCAAAATCAAATGTTAACAAAATTGAATGGAAAAAAGTGTGGCATACTATCCCGAAGTGCATTTGGTGGAAGCTGTGGATAACACAGAATGATGGGATATTCAACAGCATGTCGTCATCTCCCTAGAGCGTGGAAAATAAAATAAAATCATTCATTGTGGAATCTGTTTGCAGCTCGACTCCTCTCTCATCAATGTCGGCAGAGGTTATTACGTGGCTTGGTAATTGTTCGTTGGGAAATAGAAGAATGACCTCCTTTAAACCAGTGAGCCCCCTTGCATGGAGAATACGCTACAGTGAAGTAGAATTTTTAGCCTAGTGGGAGAAGTACTCCTCAACTAACATTTTTTTTTACAGTGCGTCCAAGGGAAATCCTGGGATAGCCGGAGCCAAGGGTCTGATTATCTCACCTGATAGATAGTCTGAATCTTTCTTTAGCTAGGGGTTAGGAATAATGTCGAATAATCAGGAATAAAGTTATAGTCTCCTCAAGACGTGCCAGATAGCAAAGGAGATCGAGTATAAGTCAATCCAAATTTTTAGAGATTCAAAACTGGTGATCAAACTGCTAAACTTAGAAGATTATTTCAACAATTCAGCCTTGAATAAAATCCTGCAGAGAATCCGAAATTCATTGAGTGAGTTTGAAAATGTTGCCTCTTTCCATATTCTTCGGGAATTAAATAAAAGTGCAAATTCCTTGGAAAACAAAGCTTTCCTGCTGGCTCAAGGTAATCTCAGTCCCAATGGAGAACCTAGCGCATTCCAACCTGTTCCTTAAAGTGAGATCACTCTAGGAGTAGTTTGTAAGACATTGTAAGAAATTGTACATTCTTTGATAGCTTCGTAGTTTTAATATTGCTCTGTGTGTAAATGGTTGATTCGCCAATTGCTAATTTAGACCTGGAATTTTTTCATAAAAAATAAAAAATATTACCCATTTTTGTGGACAAACACACAACTCACAAGATAGATCACACAATTTACTCAGTAATTGAAGAATGAAACAGTGCAAAAATGTCTTGCAGCTGTGAATGCTTTCATTAATAAAAAGGTAATTAGATAATAATTACAATGAAGTACAATGGCTTAAATAGACACATGCAATTCGAATCCACATGAGAAAATTCGAATTGATTAGACTCTAATTGACTGTAGGTAACTAAGACCTTGTCTAAAGCACTGTCGAAGGACTCAATAGTTAACTAATCTTGTCTAAACCATAACCGGAGTTCATTGGAGTTCTAAAACACAACTCAAGTGTTACATTTAGTGTTGACTAAGGCTAACTAACTATGGTAGGTGAGAAATGCACCCCACCTGAATGCAACCATGCAAACCTGGCGCTAACTGAATGTAGAGGACTAGAACTGAATGTAACTGACTCCTAACTTAGCTTGACTAGTCACCAACTGAACTGAACTGACCTTGGTTGGTTTCAGTACTGCTAGTGGCTCCTAAATTGTAGGGATTGGTCTAGGAGGCTCCTAAACCGATGCATGCAAGTGAAATCAGTGGCAATAGGCCTCAATTAGTGTTCCCCACACTTTAGTAACTGAAACATGTGCCCCAATTAGGCCAAGTGGACCCAATGGTGCTAGTGACTAAAAATAGACTGGATGGACTCCCGATTTAGACATGACTCCTGATTTAGACATATGACCAAATTGGACAAGGAAGGATTAGTAATCCTAACACTTTCCATATTCTTCGGCAATTAAATAAAAGTGCAGATTCCTTGGAAAACAAAGCTTTCCTGTTGGCTCGAGGTAATCTCAGTCCCAATGGAGAACCTAACACATTCCAACCTATTCCTTAAAGTGAGATCACTCGAAGAGTAGTTTGTAAGACATTGTAAGAAATTGTACATTCTTTGCTAGCTTCGTAGTTTTAATATTGCTCTGTGTGTAAATGGCTGATTCGCCAATTACTAATTCAGACCTGGAAATTTTTTCATAAAAAATAAAAAATATTACCCATTTTTGTTTAAAAAAATTACCAATGACATTTTCATATAATCTTATCGCAACAACTCTCAACTTGAAGGGAACCTTTATCTATTCTAATCTATTCCATTGGTTATTTCTAGGCACAATATCCAAAGTTTTTTTTAAGTCCACAAAGCAACACAGAGATAAAACTTATTAGAACTTAAATTTAAACCCACTACTCTTTATAAACCAAACACATAAATCCCTATCGTTAATAAATTTATTTTAATATGATCTTAAATTGGAACTTCTCAATAACTTTGAGGTGGCCTAGAAGTTCAAAAATAAACTCCTTTTTCATAGTTGGAAAATAATTAGTTCAAAGTTGAAAATTAAGGACTTACTGAACCATATATTTAGGTCATGGTTAAATATCTAAATGGTGTTTTGGGGTATTAAAACAACTTAGTTATATACATGGTGTACTTAACAATGTACCCAAACTATTTATATGCACTAACCATGTTTAATAGATTTGTGATGAATTTATATTGAAAATAATAAGTAATAGTTTGCATAATTATATATATCCACATTTCATACATGTTTTAATTGCATGTTTGTTATTTAGTGTGAATTTTAGACACACAAATCTACCCATCAATAACAGAGTTACTTTATTTTTAGGTTCAACTTGATATTGATAGTGGTATTCATTGATCTTCTATTAAAAATTGTTTTCATGCATTGTTGACTATATATTAGTTGTCTTACTTCATTACTAAACTTGAAACATGCCGAGAATCATGAATAATACTACTGAAAGTAAGCTTAAATATTTTGAAATTACATTACTAAATGCAAATCATTGTCACTTCCACCTCTATCAATCCACATAACCCAAAACTTACACCTTCATCTACTACTATAAATACATAAGAAACCAAAGCTTGGACATTTTAACTAATAAAAACTTGACCATAATAAGATGTTGCATATATTCATACATTATAATCTTAAATAGTTATCTTAACCCATGAAATCACCTATAATTGGTATGCAATAAATCATATATACTTTCAATATTTGAATTGATATTTAAGTGATTCAAGAATATTCTTAGAATGTTGAATATCGACTCATATAGAGTGGCCAAAGTGGTGATTTATATATATAGATTTTGTCACAAAATTTACACACGCTCCCCCATTTTAAATTTTCTCCATCCTTGCAGAGACTGTAACATCTACTCTAGTTTTTTAATCTCAATCAATTAAAGTAATTTAATATTAAAACATAAGAAATTAGTGTAGTCATCATTATTTTTCTTTATGTTGATGATATTTTTTTGTGTGAAGAGTCCCTTTGATTCCCACAAGCACTAACACATTAAATAAATGATAAATTAAGAGTTGAAAGCTTATTATGAACTTGGAAACAATTGTTAATCCATGAAACTTTGGCTCTAGGATAAGAAGAAACTATTTTTTGAGACCTTGGTCACTCATATAATATTATATAATATGTGAAGTTTGGGGCTGTAGAATCTCTAAAGAATTATGTAGAAAGAAAGAATACAAAATAATTTTATTACTAATCGCCTCAAAATTTAGGGATATACAACATGTGCAAGTATTTCCCCATTGAAAGCATGGCTATGACTAAGTACTTAATGTGCAAGAACAATATCAACAACATTAAAGACAAAAGGCTTCCTTGTAAACTTGTTTGTCAATATTATATTCCAAGAGTTTAAGAGTAAATCAATTCTTATAATTTGTTGAGTTACGAAAGGAGATGCACACATGTATTTGTTTTACTATTACACTAATCCCACAGCTCCTATGAGATCTACCGAGCAAATTAAAAAAATATCATTTTATAAAATCCCACTGCATATGTTTTTCATTTCAACTTGGTCATCCTGTAATGATAGTGAGACTTAATGTTTGTAAAAAAAAATGGACATCTAATTAGTATTGTCAAATTAACTATTGTGAAGTTAATTTATTATATCATGGAAAAAGAAGTTAATTGATTATGTCACATGATTACTCACATGTAATCTCCAATTTTCTTTATCCTTAAAGAAACTATGACCTTCCTAACAAGTTAACTCATCATGGGAGAGCCAAAATGATGACTTATTGGATGATGATCCAAGACGAATCATCATTTGATTTATAAAGACACAAAGTTGTTTCTAAATGATAAACCTTTTTCTAAGCTTTTCAAAATTGTTTATCTTTTTAAAGTCTACCAGCCTTTGTTTGAAGACTTGATTACAATCATTGCTCTTTTGTTCTAATCTAATATGGATCTTCTCTGTAGATAAGATGTAGAAGTTTTTTTGTTGGAGGCATCATTTTGATGGAGTATTTTGTCCATGTGTGTGAAAGGTTGTAAGACCATGTAAAATGTTGTTGTTTTTTAATAGAAAACTGTGATATTTTTTCCTTGGAAAAAAACCCAGTTAACTGATCATAACTATGTTGACTTAGGATTACTTCTCTTATACCATTTTAAGCACATAAATACATTTTTAAAAAGCAAATGATTCCTTACCTTTTTAAGTGTGTGATAAACCAAAGTTGATCCTAATAAATACTCAAAAATAAATCAAGAGCCACGTGGTGGCAATGTCCCCGACATTTCCACATGTCATTGTAGGTTAACTTGACAGTAAACTAACAATTTTGTAGTAGTGAGGATTTATCTGCAACCAATCACTTCAGTGGAAAGAAGATTTCAACATTCATTTATTTGGATTTTGTCAACATTTATTTCTCTCTCTAATGCTTGATAAAATAAATTATTTTATTAAGGAGCATTCATTTCAAAAAAAATTATTAATCAACATTCATTTTTATACTAGGCTCCAATTTTTCATTCTCCTCTCCATGCTTCTTAGTGACGAAATAAATATGCATAGTGATTCTTCCATTGTTTTCAAAACTTCATATAATTCAGAGGAAAAAAATGTATTCTATGTTCTAAAAACACGAGAATAAATATACTTACACCAATTCTAATCTAAGCTCGAGATCAATAGATATACATACACTATTAGTATTTAATAATTAAAATTGATGAATAATTAACATGTTCTATGTTTTAAAAACACGAGAATAAATATGCGTACAACAATTCTAATCTAAGTTGGTGACAAAATAAATGTTATAATTAAATAAATAAATTTGGAATTTTGGTTTTGAACTTTTTCAATTTTTATTTTATACATCCGGTGTAGAAAAAGATGGATCTGGGTATGTTAGGGTAAATATATGATGCATATTGAATTAAGTTGTTTCTCTTTATGTTTCTATCAACATAGAGATAAATTGATATGCATACTCTATTGGTATTTAATTTCCATTAACATAGAGATCAATTGATATGCATACACTATTATTATTTAATAATTAAAACTAATGAATAATTAACATGTTCTATGTTTTAAAAACATACTAATAAATATGCGCTAACAATAAGACATATAATTGATGTTATTTTTATTAAAACCCTATTCTATAAATACCCATACTATTTTTATACCCATACTATTTATTGACTTAATAGGCTGGCCATTAAGAGAAAAATAATAGACATGTAATTTAATGTCAAGCAATAAGTACATTCACTGATTCACATAAAATGGTTTATGTAGGCGTGGAAGTTTAGTAACTTAAAACACTCAAAATTATTCTCAAATAATGGCTTATGTAGGTTTCGAACCTGCAACCTTCGTGTCATTAGTACGACAATAAGCCAAATTCTATAATGGTGGGTGTACTCACTCATTGTTGGCCCATAAAAAATAATGCACTTCCTTACTATCCCGATACCGGATTATACATGGATATTTCGAAGGAATGCAAAGATTAATAAATTGTGTACTCCTGATTTTAAGCTTCTAGTTTTGCTATTCGCTAGGATAGGTTAGATAGAATAAATTCTTACCCCTGGAAAAATCAGAAGTGGTTAGAGCCGTAGTTATACACACATGTAAAGAACTTGAACGTGACAATAGAATGATGACTTGAACGTGACAATAGAATGATGATACGTAAACCCTTTTAAGAAAGATATAAGGTGAGAAGATTTAAAAGATCATGAATGATTAGCAGATTATCAGATAAGAAAGGACCTCACAAATGCGACAAAAAAAAGTGAAAAGAATTGATGATTAAACTGATCTCAACTCTTAAAGTAATGCAACATGTTTCATGAATGTTTGGGGTAACTGTCAATGATAAGTTATGTTGTTTGGATTTTTGTGCATATGAAGCGCAAGCTAGGACACAATCTTGACCAACAAATAATTCAAAGTACAATGAAGAGTAACTCTCAGAGTTGATGCATTTGAAAGCCTCTCGATTATCCACATCACTACCGTGACTAGATACAATCAATTCGTCATCATACTTACAAAAAACTCCATGACTTAGATTCAAATTTACGCAGGAAGTCTATTCTACGTCCAAGTTGTCATCTTTATCATAAGAAAACTCGGGGAATTCCTTCTATAAATAAAACATCATATTTATGAAAAAGATCAGATTCCAATCCAAAAAGATCAACTGTATCTTCCTCATGGGATGGTTGAATCAAATTTTCCTTAGGAAAAGTGATAATTGAAACCTCATAGAGGGAGAATCTTTATTCTTCGACTCATCATTGGTACCTTCCACAACTTTAGATGTATTGTGATTTTCAATTGCATCCCTTTCCTCCACCGGATTTTCCATCCATTGTGAATCTGAATTTTTTATAGGGATATTTAATAGTATGGGTAAACGATTCATGTGATATAATGATTATGCATCATTAGTATACATGTAGTAGAAATAGATCAATAATTATGTCTCTCTCCAAAAATAGAAGAGAAGGGAGTTTGTGGAAAATATAAGAAGAGAGTAAATGTTGTAATTAAATAGATGAATTTGGATTTTTGGCTTTGGACTTTCTCAATATTTATTAAGTAAATTTAGTAAATTCAGCGTTTTATACATCATGTGTAGAAATGCATGAATATGGATACATGAGGGTAAATCTATGTTGCTGATTAAAATAAATTGTTTTCTTTATGTTTCTAATCAGATTTTAGAGCTCGATAGCTGGGATTGACTTAAGAATTTGCACTGATACTCTGTAAAGACTAGAACATAACCTATAGAATAAAACATTTCCAAGCAAAACTTGTGAATCTGAATTTTTTATAGGGATATTTAATAGTATGGGTAAACGATTCATGTGATATAATGATTATGCATCATTAGTATACATGTAGCATAAATAGATCAATAATCATGTCTCTCTCCAAAAATAGAAGAGAAGGGAGTTTTTGGAAAATATAAGAAAAGAGTAAATGTTGTAATTAAATAGATGAATTTGGATTTTTGGCTTTGGAATTTCTCAATATTTATAAAGTAAATTTAGTATATTCAGCTTAGAGATTAATTTCAACTTTTTATATATCATGTGTAGAAATGTATGGATATGGATACTTGAGGATAAATCTATGTTGTTGATTAAAATAAATTGTTTTCTTTATGTTTCTAATCAGATTTTAGAGCTCAATAGCTGGGATTGACTTAAGAATTTGCACTGATATTCTGTAAAGACTAGAACATAACCTATAGAATAAAACATTTCCAAGCGAAACTTGTTTTGGTTTAATGGACACCAAAACCATGAGAAATTTTGGTGGATCCATTTGAGCTCATCATAATATTCCATGAAAGCATTTCAAAACATTAGTCTCAAACTGATAAATATAGAGCATTGAACGGGATCCTTATCATTTTCATTTGTTTTAGATGCTCAAGGTAGCTTCATGATTTCACATGGATCCTATATATTTATCGAGCATTAAAACGAGTGCCTATTTAGGATTTGACCATGATTTGCGTGATATGTCTGTTAACATCGAATATGTTCACCCTGTAGTCATAGTTCAACGATAATCATTACTCCTTTTAAATTGCATTGCATTAAAATGTAAAGAGAAGACATTAACAAAAGTATAAGTAGATGTTTATTCTGGAGCATTTGAAAATTCTCTTGATAGAGAAATGCATTGATATGCTAAATTCTTGCTCTGACCTCCTCATTAGGGACGATAAAAGAAAAATTATGTGATGTTTCACTAGTACTGTGATGTTGATGGAGTTGAATCCATTTCATGTAAGTTTCTCAAAAAAATTTCATTAGTTTCAAAGGGATAAGTATAAAGAAGAACTAATGTTTGAGTATTTCAAAGAGATCTCATTTGAATCATATTTAAGGGTATTACTTAGGTTTTAGTTTGCAGGTTGTGCACCCATGCAGATTGTATAAACTACATCAGTGGACTAGAAGGCAATAAAAGGAAGGCCAGTCTCTGTATAACCAGGACAAGAAAACTAGTCTCTGCATAGTCTGTATAACCAGGAAGGAAGGCAGTCAGACGCAGGAAAGCAAGCAGATCAAATAGTAAATTAACCCAAATTAACCCATTGGATGCGGTCATGCTCATATTAGATAAAAATAATAATAAACTCTACAACTAGTTCATTAAAAATGAGATTATTCTTTTCATGTAATGTGTTCAGTTAGAACAGGAAATTGGACTCTTGAACAGTACAATAGATCGTAAAGAGATTACTCATCTATAAATGGATGTTCTTCGAAAAAAACAGGAGGAAGCTCCCAATCTGATCATATTTACACTTACATGTACCTTACCTATAGTATTAAGAGTATTTACCAAAGATAGAGCAAGTCATTTGGATAACTTTGGAACAGATCCCATTGGATAAATTTGTCATAAATGCACCTTCTGTAAACATACAGACAGATAGAATGGGGATTGGGACTTTGGGCTTTCATAATCGGCTGTCGTGAGCGTTTATGAAAGACAAGATCTAGACATCAGAATGAACGAGGTTTTGTATTAATAGTGAATTGATTCATCATGGGATTCATCCCCACCCAACTCTCAGCTTATTTTGAATACAATTTGAGTAATCTTTTGATATGAGAGAGATTTTGTATTGATAGTGACTTGATTCATATTAGGATTCATCCCCACCCAACTCTCAACTTATTTTGGATACAATTTGAATAATTTTTGATATGAAAAGAAGAGTAGGGTTTTATATTAGTCATGATGCGAGCAGTTGAATATATATGATTTATTCTGACATTTGACAGAATTTGCAATATTGGGATATCTGCTTCTTTCAATTCTGTTTTCTTGCACTGGAAATAAGGGAGCAGTTGTGTTTTCATGCACTGGAGGCACTGGAAATAAGGGAGCTGTTTAACTAGGGGACGATTTTGATTTTTTAGCTGATTTTTAGTCAGAAACTAGTGAATTTAACTTACATAATTTCGTAATTTCTGTTGGAATAAGCTATCTACCGTACCATTTGCACGGGGCAGGGCTGTCTAGTAGATAGTTACTCCGTTACCTTGCTCCGTTCGTTCGTTACTTGACAGTGTAATGTAATGCATAACAGCAATCCAAACAATCGAAGCAGACGAACTAGAGGATTCCGTGGCAGTTGAAGAGGAATGGATCAAAATTGCAGCTTACCTCTGTTTATTTAGGGTATATTTTTCAATGATTTAGTGGCATCTCCTTGATTGTTAAGGGTGTAAGCAGAGGTCAGCTGCGATTTTGATTCATTCCTCTTCAACGGCCATGGATTCCTCTAGTTCATCTGCTTAAGTTCGTTCATTCCATTAACAAAAATACAACTTCAATTATTAGATAAGGCATGTAATGCAACTTCTATTTGCTGCGATGCAGTTCTGGCCGAAGCCAAACAGAATACGTTGTTCAGTTGCAGAAAGCAGTTGGAGTATTGACCTATATATAAACAAGAAGAGGATTATATGATTTTACTGGTGAAGTGGATCATGGCGAAGCTTAAAAATGTGAAGAAGTAAGTAATTCCCCAATTGAGCAAGTTGCTTTCACAGTACCCACCACAATTGATGATTGTTTTCTTCCTGAAATCATTAATTTCGGTCAGCCCAATGAAGGCATCCATTGGGGCAATGGATGCCCATAGGCTCATTCATGCCATAACAGTGGCGCAGAACGTTGAAATCGCCGGCAGGCTCTATAATTATTACTTCTTCTTGGATTGAGTAACGCATAGATTAAGGAGAAACAAATCTTCTCCACAGTCCATACTTCCTAGGTCATAAATAAGATCTACCCCAAGAATTAATTTTCTGGTGCAAACAAACTGCCAACAACTCACAACGATTTACAAAACACAACTAAACTTTGACAATATAGTTCAAATCTTAACAACACCACTTAGCATTTGAACGTCTGTGGCATGCACAGGTTTGTACTTGCAATATGTGGGTTACTCGTATGTATTGGGCACTATTTTACAAGGTTAAGGTCTTTCAGTTTATCAAACACTTAACAGAGATTCAGTTTATCAAACACTTAAACACTTAACAGAGATCCTTCAGTTTTGTGCTTTAAAAAATCCCTTTAAACACTTGATAAATTAAGATAGATCAACAAACCAAAACTAATAAGTAATCAAATGAGTTTTCTATGAAATTGATGTCTCTGGCTCTCAAAGGATGGAAAAGTTGCACGACTAGAGACGCTCCATGGTTACTTGAACTCATATCTGCATAGCGGGCAGGAAAGGTTTTGCTATAACCATGGATGAAAAGTATGATTGCGATTGCATGGCAATTGTTTAGCAATTTTTCCAATGGGAATCAATTCGTGACAAATTGCACACAACCATCCATGTCCGTCACCAGCTTCTTCAGCACCCGTTGTAGCGACGAACTCGTGTGAAATAACCACAGTTAAAGAGGATTCAGCAGCTGAAAGAGCAGCAGCTACACGATTAGTCCCAAAGCGAGCTATATGTTGTGCTCTCATGTGAAGATTAAGAGTAAAGCGTTCACATAAGAATTGTATAGAATTAGCGGTATTCACGTCCTCTAGGAGTTGCAACAACCGTGCATGATTTGAGAAATTGCCACTCCATAATACTTGCATGCTCAAAATATTTCCATCAGGACGGCTCCAATCCTTATGAATTCGCCACCAAACAGTAATGTTTTTCCCCGTTGAGATCCTGACGTACCTCTGACAATTAGAAGTCCATTCATGATTATCCCGTATCTTCTCCAAGTGCCAGTAACGTTCGTTTCCTTGAGCAATAAGTCTATGAGATATGCCGGAGATGAAGTGATGCCCAAAACCTTCCGCCGCCGCCGCAGCTTGTGAAGCATCGTCAGATTCCGTCGAGTGATCTGTTCTGGTTGCTGGTTCTAATCGTTGCATAAAATACAGCGTGCCTCTGTTCTCGGAAGCTAACGTTCGCCATGCCATGCCTCTATTGACTTCCGCTGTTAAATGTCTATGAATCCGAAAAAATGTCTATGAATCGTAATTATTCCTTGCGTTACGTTGTTCCTCCATTTGGGGATTTTTGAATCGCAGTTGAAATCAAGAACGTTGAAATCAATAACGTTGAGCGCTTTTTAAGTCGTTTATGAAAAAGACGTTTGACTTCTTATCTCTTATGAAAAACAAAACAAGTACGGTGCATCTATATAATTATTGTTTTATATATATATATACAACGTTTCACTCAACTAAGATAGTGATCCTAGAGGGACATACCAGAGAAGACACGGTGCAATATGACACGGACATACCAGAGAAGATAGTGTTAAAATAACTTTTAGTTCATACCAGAGAAACACGGTGCAATATGAGGTATGTGCACATATAATTACATGTTTATTTGAAAAAAATAAACTAGTATAGATTTATTTAAAATCCAGATTTATCAAATATTTAGAGGGATCTAATTTTTTGAGATGTATATTCTTTTATCATTTGGATCTTCTTCAGTACTTGCTAGATCTCGGTTTAAAATGGATCTATGCTAGTTTATTTATTTTTATTTTTAAGTCGATGGACGTTTTTATTTGACATTTGGGGTGGACTAAGGCCAATGCTTTTCCATCTACGGATAAGGATGAGACAAGTGTATTGTCTAGATTGATTCTATGGAAGTCCCTCGAAATTAGAAATTATAAAAAGGAATATAAAAAAAACGGGTAGCTAGCTAATGAATGTATAAGTGATAGCAATGCATGGATAACTCATAGTTGATGAATCGATAACCATTGTGATGAATCGATAACCAACAATGGCAGATAACTAGAAGAATGTGAGATAAAAAGAAAAAGAATATAAAAAATAATTGATAGATGATAAATGGATAATTCACTCTTGAACCAATTTAATTAGAAGAATATGCTCAATAAAAAAAATTTCCAAAGTGTCTTCCATTCCATAACTATCTCTCAACCATTTGAAACCTATGGAGTGATTCAGCCACAAACTATGTGGATGTGCTAGTTATTTGAGATTTGGGGTGGACTAAATTCTATGTTTTTTCAGCTACGGATGAGGATGAGACAAGTGTACTGTCGAGATTGATTCTATGGAAGTCCTTCAAAATTCGAAATAAACAATTATAAAAATAAAATAAAATAAAAAATAATTGATTGCAATGCATAGATAACTCATAGGTGATGAATGGATAGCCAACCGTTCATGTTCATGGCAAATGACTAGAAGAATGTGAGATAAAAAAAAAGAATATAAAAAATAACTGATAGTTGGTAATTGGATAACAAGAAGAATTTCGGTGATAACATGTAGCTAGGCATGGATAACTCATAGTTAAACCCGTTTCACTAGAAGAATATGAGGAATAAAAAAATCAAATTGTCTTCCATTCCATAACTATTTCTTAACCATTTGATCTCTATCGATGTGATCCATCCACAAACTATGTAAACTATGTGGGTGTGCTGGTTTTTAAGTTGATATGTAGTTACTTCGATAGACATTTTTATTTGAGATTTGGGGTGGACTACGACCTATGCTTTTTCATCTACGGACGAGGATGACACAAGTGTACTGTCAAGATTGATTCTATGGCAGTCGTTCAAAATTTGAAATAAACAATTATAAAAAAATAATATAAAAAATAACTAGTAGCTAGCTGATGAATGGATGACTGATAACAATGCATGGATAACTTATAGGTGATGAATGGATAACCAACAATTCATTGCATATAACTAGAAGACCGTGTCATAAAAAGAAAAAATAATATAAAAAATAACTGATAGTTGATAAATGGATAACATGAAGAATGTCAATGATAACATGTAGCTAGGCATGGATAACTCACATTTGAACCCGTTTAACTAAAAGAATATGAAGAATAATTTTTTTTTCCAAAATGTCTTCCATTTCATAACTATTTCTTAACCATTTGATCCCTATCGACGTGATTCAACAACAAACTATGTGGGTATGCTAGTTTATATTTTTCATTTTTCATTTCTGAATCTTTTTTATTTATGTCGGCTACCATAACATGACTAACGTGACATGATCTCCCCGATACCGGGTTGGAAAGAACCCCCATACTCGGTTGGAGAGCATCTGGCTTCTCTCGATGCAAAAATAAATAGAGGAAAATCAGTTTAGGTCCTCTCCCTCATGGAAAATAAAATAATAGTAAAATCAAGATAGGGGTTGAAATAAAATCTATTGGCATCTCTCATTAATATAAGTTCTTACTTAAGAATGACATGTGCACATATTCTTTCCATGGTTGAAAAAATGGAGGCAACTAACAATGTTTTTGAAGCACAAACATTGCCAAAATCTGTCATCAACATCAAACACCATTTGATGAGGATCGTAACAACCATCTCAAATTACCTTGCTTGGATTGCTGATTGTGTGGAACTTCCAGTATGGGAATAATGTTGGTATGGGAATAATGCCAGGAACTCTTCTATGTCAGGAATTGATCATGGTTCCTCTTCTATGTCAGGAATTGATCATGGAATCGATGGAGCCTTTCTTATGGACTATGTTTACTTACACCTATTTTTAGAAGTTGATGAGCCCATTTTTGTATAATAACATATACAATGCATTAGGTGGGTGGGATATATACAATTAGAGGTTAAGCCCCTTTATCCTTTTTGCTTTTAGAAGTTGATGAGCACATTGTTATATAATAAAAGATATAATGTTATGTTAAGTGGGTGGGATATATACAATTAGAGGTTAAGCCTCTTTAACCATTTTTTCTTTTAGAATTTGATGAGCCCATTGTTGTATACTAACATATATAATGCTATGTTAGATGGGTGGGATGTATACAATTAGAGGTTAATCCCCTTTATCCTTTTTGCTAATAGACTTTTTACTTGGACTTTATGAAACATCACTGTAAGATTAATCATTGGGTGTAAACCCATTAACCATATCGAATTACCCAACAAAGTTTCTCTCTAATGTATCCTCCCTTAGAAAAAGTTTGCATTCTCTTATTGAAGAAACTCCAAACTAGACCTCTCAAACCAAGATTCCTAGAAGAGGTGTTTCATTGTTTCCAACTTTAAGGAAAGAGGGCCAAAGTCCATTAAAAATACCACTTTTAACCAATGTTTCCTAGTAGGAAGGCTCTCCTAAATAATTAGCCATGGAAACACTTGAAGTTTGTAACTAAACAAAAATTAGCCACACATTATCAAGTCTTTTAATCCACCTTCTCTTTGCATTTATGCAAACCCATTGTGAACTAAGAGCAAGATTGTGCTCATGTTATTGATGAAGAAGGATGTACAACCTCCAATAACCATATTACACCTAGAGGATCCCAAATATCCTTTCAAAATCACATCAAAAGGAGCCTAGCATGCGAAAATTCATTTTTAAAATGTCTTCTTACAAAATAAGTCCATAATATCTATAATAATATTTTTGTCTATACAAGATAGGGAAAATTATTGATAAATAGTTCTTTAGTCCTTCCAAGAGTGGCTATTCACATCTCACAAATCCATCCAATAAAAGATCATATTCTTACTCAATCACCACCCTTGAAAATGAGGAATGTCGATAGCACATATGCCCAACAATTTTCAACTCTAAATCATCCTTCTCATCGAGTCCCATCCTACTGAGCTACCTAACATATTTCACCTCAAAAAAAAAACTACATTTCTCCACTCTACCTTCTTCTAGAAGAGTTTACATTGGATATGCTTTAAATACCAATTCCATATAGACATTGGTGATATACTCTTGGGAGTGATATCACTATTATATCAATATAATAATATTATAAACTCCCAATAACATTATAAAGGGAGTATATCAATATTATTGGGAGTGATATACTCTTGTTATAAAGGAAGGAATAAAACCTAACCTATGGGTTCACAAGTTTATTCATGGTCTGGAACCGATTCCAAAAGCTTAGTACGTAGATGAAGAAGGTAGAAGACAAATAAGGAGTCAGGATACTCTTCAAACTCAATTCTATGAAGACTTTTATTTTATGGGGAAATTCGATGAAGTCAAACCTCCACTAAGATTGACTAAGGATGTCTTGTTCATCTATATGTTGCATAATTTGAGTAATGTTCCTATCTATGATTATCATAAATAATTTATTAACTTAAAATATACCTATTATGAGGATGGAGTCTCCTCTATATTGCGTAAAAATCGACGATGCAAATGATATAGAAAATCAAAAGGAACTTATCATTCAAAGAGTTAGAAGGGTCGAGCACTATGCATAGAGAAGAAGGATGACGAATAATCCTGGTAGTGTCATACCAATGCAACCTTCTTCACTTAAGAAACCTTCTAGCTTATCAATGTATATGATGAAAGGGTATGGGAGAGGGGGCAACTTTGCTCATATTCAAAATTACAATTAATATATTTTGATCAACCCTTAGTTCTCTTAAACTTACCAATGACATATTCAATTAAAAGGGGAATGTGTGAAACTTTGGCCATTTTTTTGAAAAAAATTCACTCCAAGAAGTTTGAGTTGAGTTTTTGCTGGTTTGGGTGGACCTGTGTCCATTGGAGGATGTAGGCTGCAGGTTCGTGGAGACTAAGACTGCGTTCATTGATATGGAACCTCTAGAAATAATTTACGCTCCAAGAAGTGATTGCCCGTTTTGAGCAGAGACTTTTTGTTGGTGGATCTGTTCAATTTCTTTGGAGGTTGTATTTTTGCAGGAAAAATGCTGTAAGATGATTTGCTCTAGGAAGTTCTGAAGGTTCGTCACTCTTGTTCTTCAACTAGCCCGGAGTTGGATGATTGGAGCCTGGGTCCGCTTTAGGATCAAGATCATTTGGCCTGGGTTTGTATTTCTCCCTTTGTTGATTCAGATTGTGATCAATCTCTCTGGATTTGTGATTTTATATAGAGTCTGTTAATCTAGTTGCTCTGTCTTCATTGTAAGAGAGTTTTTTATTGTGAGAGCTCTCTATGGAATCTAGAGGGGGTCCCCCCCTCCTCTTCCTCCTGAGATTGATGCATTTAAACGCCTCATAGCATCTTGTGGGAAGAGAAAGGGAAGTCCATCGGTGCAGACCTTTGTGAAGAAAACATAAATCCCTTATGTTGACCTTCGGATAGAACGTCCTTCTTGAACAACCTTGAATCTAGAGGAGTGTGAGCTCATTGTTCAGTTTACAGGACTTTGGCCATCTCGAAAGGAAATCGATGGATGGGTTCAACGAAATTGGAGGCCCCTGGTCTCTGAAGGATTTCACAACCATCTGGTTGGTAGAGGCTATTATGTTTTTGTATTTGAATCACAGATGACCAAGATCTTATTTTTTGAAATGGTCCATATTTTATGGGTCCTCAGGGGATCTATCTAAATAAGTGGACTCCAAACTTTGACCCTACCCAGGATGTACCTTCATTTGTTCCTTTTTGGGTTATGATTCCTCATATTCCCCTTCATTGCTGGAATTCAAAATCATTGGAAACCATTGGGAATAATCTCGATAAATACATCGATATGGCAAAAAGGAAAGATCAATACTTGTGCACTCAAATTTGTGTTGAAGTTGATTTAGAGATAGGGCTTCCTGAGGCAATCAAGTTAAATGTTGTTGAATGGTCTCACATTCAATAGATTTATTATGAAAAACTTTCGTTTAAGTGCCGCCACTACCATGGA
Source organism: Pseudotsuga menziesii (assembly GCA_001517045.1). Taxonomy (NCBI): domain Eukaryota; kingdom Viridiplantae; phylum Streptophyta; class Pinopsida; order Pinales; family Pinaceae; genus Pseudotsuga; species Pseudotsuga menziesii. The sequence goes on along the minus strand of LPNX010651161.1, from coordinate 90,801 downwards.
TATGGCCATTTCGCTCACAATTGCAAGAAAAAATAAGAAGAAGAACTGGAAAAAGAGAACATAAACCAATGGACTCAAGTTCAGAAAGTAAGCACAACTAAACAGGTGAAAGGAAAAGGAGGAAATTCTAGGAATGGTGCTATTCCTATTGAGAAAATCTTTAAAATATCATACTGAAGGAAATGTTATTCATTCTTCAAACCCTTTTGTGGTCTTAAGTCCCTCTGATGACCAGAAAAATCCTATTCTCGAAGAAGGTGAGTTGTAGCAACCCGAATTCCATAAGGATGATGGTGAAGTAAATCGAGGGTCACAAGAAACTGAACCAATATTCTTAGAAACTCCTAGTGTTGATGCTATCATGCAGGATATTCATAAATCTCCTGTAGAAACTATATCTTCTCCCTCTTATGCAGATGCTCTAAAGAATAAATCGGTAGAGTCTTCTGGTTCCTCGAAAGACGATGAAAAATTCACTAAAAAGGCAGGAAGGAAGTCTCGAAAGGAGATCAGAGAAGAAGAAGTGGGGAGGCTAAAGATGCAGGTAGCCAGGAGACAATTGAAATGATGATTAGGAAGAAGCAAGCGGAATATGCCCCCAAAGGGAGGGACATATCCCTTTTCCGCGGGTAAGTAATGTAGATCATCTCTTGGAATTATAGGGGATTGGGGAATCCAGTTAAGGCCGATGCAATTAAATATCTACTAAAAATGGAACCTACTGACATTATCTTGCTCCAAGAAACTAATATATAAGGGGGAGCTCTTTTATCCATCAGCAGATCAAAATGGAAAAAGAATGCGGGCATGGTTGTAAGTGCTCAGGGCACTTCAGGAGGCCTAGAAACATTATGGTATGATGATAAATTCCTTCTAAAAACCTCGTATGTTACCCATCATTGGATTTATATAGAATTACATCAATTATCTAGTAATATTTTCATTTCTCTCTTCAATATTTATGTCCCTGTTAATTTTCTCGAGAAAAAAAGTTCGTTGGAAAACTATGTCAAAATTTATGGAAATCCATTCTCCCATAAACATAACTATGGCAGGGGATCTCAATATTATTTTATATCCTAAGGAGAAACGAGGAGGATTTCAGGCAAGGATCCACTTTAGGATTCCTTGATTCAATCTAGATACCTTCTTAACTTCAAACCCAAGAAAGGGCGATTTACCTGGACCAATAACAGAGTGGGGGAAGCTCGAATTTCTGCACAATTGGACAGATTTCTTGTTCAAATCTCGTTGTTGGATGGAAAATTTTTAATTTCTACCCAAATTTTGCCAAATCTAACTTCTGACCATCATCTAATTTCCCTGTTGTTGGAAGAAGAGGAAAATATTGGACCTATCCCGTTTTGGTTTAGTCCACTTTGGATCGAGAGGGAGGGATTCTGGGAAACAATCACCCAAGTTTGGTCTCAATTTGTTGAAGGCTCCCCCAGCTTTGTTTGGGAAAAAAAACTTAAGCATACCAAATTCGCCTTGAAAAATTGGATTAAAACTCCTCTACCTAATCCAACGAGAAGTAGGGCAAGGATTTTGTAGGCTTTATCTAAGCTTCAGTTTAGTATGGAGAACTCTTAAATTTCCAAATCGCAGTTGGTGGCAGAGCATGTCGAGCAAGTAAATTCTACCCTCTCCTTTCACGAGGAGGAAGAACACCCACAACTCAAATCCCATAGCCTCTGGTTGCTTGCTGGGGATAAAAATTCTGCATTTTTTCATAGGTATTACAGATCCAGACTTTCACGTAATCATATCTCATAAATTTGTACTGGTGGCGGTGAAGGTATTAAATGTCAAATGCATTTACTACAGGATGTAAATTTACATTTCTGATGATTATTCCATGAGGATGGTATTTCTGATGAAATAGTGAATGCTGATTTTTCATCTAACATACCTCCTTTGGTCAGTCATGAGGATAATGTTGGAATATTGAAACCTTTCACTGAAAAAGAAATTGTAGATGTTATTTGGGCTATGGAGCCAGAAAAAGCTCCAGGGCCGGATGGGTTCTCTATCCATTTCTACAGAGTTTGCTGGAATATTATTAAATTTGACCTCCTTCATATGATTTCAACCTTTCTTAAAAAATCCAAAGTGGGAGGGAGCACTATATCTACCTTCCTAGCCTTGTTTCCAAAGGAATTTAATCCAACCTCTTTTGATAGATTTTGACCCATCTCACTTTGTAATGCTTCTTACAAAATACTGTCCAAACTCTTAGCCAATAGACTGAAACCTCTGTTAGGAACTCTAATTTCTCCTCTCCAGGGGGGTAAGGAAGACATTTGATAAATAATGTGATTCAAGTTCAGGAATCTCTCCATTCTAGCTTTCAAAGGAAGGAGAAAGGCATGCTCATCAAGTTAGATATGAAAAATGCCTTTGACCGGGTCAAGCTTTCCTTTCTCTATCAAGTTCTCAACTCTTTTGGATTTAGAGCAGATTTTGTTTGCTTGATAAAAGCTTGCATATACAGGCCTTGGATAGCACCTCTTGTCAATGGTAGACCAACATAATTCTTTCAAGGTACCAGAGGTTTTCATCAAGGGTGTCCCTTGTCTCCTTTTCTTTATATTTTGATGGAAAAATATTTAAGTAGAAAGCTTTCAACTGAACTGGCTTCATGTTCTCTCCCTGGCATCAAGATTGCTAGAGGTGTGGATCTTACTAATCATGCAGCCTTTGTTCTGATGATTAATCATGCCCTTTGTTCTGATGATTCTCTCTTCTTGGGAGGGGCTTCCTTAATCATCACTCAGGCCTTCAATGAAATTTTACAAAATTTCTGTTTAACTTCAAGATCTTTGATTAACAAAAACACGAGTGTTGTATATGGATGGAATGTTGACCATCGGTCTATTCTTAGACTTGCACACTCTTTGGGATTTCCTTGTCAAAACCCCAAATTTTCACAAAAATTTAAAATTTTGATATAACAACAAATGCTAAAACCTACGGTCTACTAACAGCTAAAGGTTAGCAATAAAAGAAACAATCAAGTGATTAGGTTTACAAATCTTAATTATGTTAATTCAACAGTTGAATTTGTAACAAGAATCAGATTTACTTGCGTATTGTTTTATTTCAGTTTTCTGATGAGTCTCTTCATGTCAAGTAGGTGGAATCTAACTTTTGAATCTGGGGCTTACTTAGCAATTGTGCTAACGCAGAAGATTACTGGTTCTTAAAGGTTTATAGGTATGATCGAATGAGTACGTTTTAATAATTCTTAAAGTATCCAGAAATGTTTTATTTGCAAATATAAAGCTTAGTAATTAAGCTGCTAAATTCTAAACAGCTTCCGTGAGGTAAAACTATCCGGCTTCCTTCAGTTTTTCTTGTAATAAAGTTCAGAAGTACGTAGTGACAGTAAGATAAGTTACGACTCTAAAATTATAATCTTAGTTGCAAAGTACTTCTACTTAGTGTTATAACTTGCAATGTTATAATGGTTGTTTGTCAGTATGTAAACAATAATATATTATCTTATCTGTGTAACAATTGTTCCACATTTATTTTCCGCGAGATATTTTACAACCTGTTAACCTTTTGACAGTATAAGTTTGATTGTGCAAACTAAAGCCATAATGCCTTCTCACATGAGGTCATTGTTTTCCTATACTTTAAATTCATGTCGAACCATGTGGTTCTAATAGTTCTAGACTCAAGTAGGATCATTCCTATTCCATTTCTTAATTTTCTATGATACTTCTCTTGTTTTAAATTTCTGTTTACAATCAGTCTTTCTGAGATTGATGCCTTTGAAATAGGTCGACTTTCTAGCTATTTTGTTTAATTCTATAACCACTTTACTAACCAATAGACATGGTGAATCTTTAGTAATTACCAAGTTGAGTCATAACTAAATCCATCAAAGTTTCGTTGCTTTGAACTATGTAAAAGAATTTCATAAAAGTGTCCTTACAAAACACTTTGTCAACTTCTTAGTTTTGTTACCATTTGATTTATTAGTTCCTATATGTCTTAAAAACATGCATAATCTATTTTGCTTAATAGACATTTAAGTCTATAACTAGTTCAAGGTTATAAACAAGTTTTAAAAGGAGTTTATGATTCTACATAAACTATGTTATGCCTTTGATAAGTGTTGCCACTTGAAAAGTCGTTATTACAAGTGATTAACCATGTAAATAGTATAATGTTTCTACATAAGAGAGCTATAAGTGTTCGGTGGTTAGCTTGAGCTCTTCTATATGGTAAAGACTTCTATCCATAGCAAGGTCATTTTTTAAAGAAAAGGATTACTAACATCCATAATATATTTGTGATGTTACAATATATAAGTCATATGGTTATTGAATAGAGTGAGTTCTATGCATGAACGATTTTTCCAAAGTTAAAAGGTGTCACTTCTTGCTAGGTTAACGTAATTCACAATGTTGATGTTCTAACCATGACCTATTATATCATATGATGAGCGGTGTGTTGATTGATAAACAATAATTTGGTTATGATATAGTTTACCCCTCGTTCCAAATGATTATATAATTGGATATCATTTTATGCAGGCACTATAGGGAACGATCCACTGCATAGTTTGATTTACGTGACCACGTGGTCTTCTCCTGACCAAGCGTGGAAGATATAAGTGGCACCGTAACTGTAACCCTTTTCATTTCTCCTCCACAGTTCACGCTGGACCTTGAGGCTGCTCTGCTTGGCTTTCATGGCGGCCGTCGGTCGTCTTCTGCTCCAGTTGTCTCGAGTTTGGGGTTATCTTGCCTTTACCTCCGGTGTTTGGTTTTAAAGCCATTCTTAGTGGCTGTGCATTCTCATTTTGCAAACTTTGCTAAGTCTGTCGTTGCCTTTGGCTTGTTGTTTGCGCAATCTTCCTTTTGTTGTCCTCGTGGCTCACTGTCTACTCCAGTTTCCTTTTGTTGTCCTCGTGGCTCGCTGTCTACTCCAATTTCCTTTCGTTGTCCTCGTGGCTCAATGTCTACTCCAATTTCCTTTCGTTGTCCTCATGGCTCGCTGTTGCGTGAGGTTTAGTCTTACAGATTGTTTTTGCAAGTCTGTTGGTGACAGTGCTTTTATGAGGCTGTTCGTTGCTTCAAATGATAGGTAAATATTGTTTTTAGTGTTCATTTAATTTGCAGCAGGTGTATATGCCATTACAATAGTATAAGCAATTCGTAAGTTGTTTTACTTCTGATTTTTGTATTTTAAACCTCTTGTAGAGGTCGCGGCCATAAACATCCATGTTTGGTGAAGTATGCAGACTGCTTTCAAATGCTATGGCTTGTGGCTTAATGCGGGTAAGCCCTGTGGTGCATGTGTTGGGTTTAACCCTACTTGTATCAGGGTGGTCATTTGGAATCAGCCAGGGTTTGGGGAAGCCTTCCTCGGCTCGCCATAAGTTATGTGGTTCCTTTTTACAGGTTGTTTGTTGATTTACCCAGTTTCAAACCCTCGCTAGTCGATGGGTAGACTTGGTTTTAACTGAGCAATGTAATTAGTTTTGATGTTTGGATTTGCGGCTTATTTATAATTAATAGTTTTCTTGTAAAGACAGTTCTGTCTTCAAGCTTGTTTCGATTTATCAAATGTTTAATCTTAAGCTTTGCGTAATCAGGGTTTTTACCCTTCTCCACTGTAGGTGAAGTTTTGAGCTCTATTTAAAGTACTCTGTAAATGTTATTGTTAATATTTTCACGATTGATACATACAGTCATAGTTTAGTTATAAATCTTGCTCGTTTTTGTTTAGAGTTATGAGCTAGGATTTATCCTAGATTACTAATGTATATAAAGAATACAGGTAGATTTTGCTCAGAAATATGAGCTAGGGTTTTTACCCTATTTAACTTTTAAAAAAATGATTTTTTGTACTGTTATTTCGTTAAGTTCACTTACTGTCAAAAAGTTTAAAAATTATTTTAATGGCTTGAGGAATTCCAGGTTAGGATTTACGGAAATAATCTCTATTCTTCTTTTAAAAATTACTCCAGTTTGTAAAAGAATTTCCTTTGATTTATAAACGTTATTATTTATGTTAATAATAATATCATTTATATTAATAATATTATTATTTGTGTTAATAATAATATTATCTGTGAACACTATATTCTCTTAAGTTTATATTTGCATATATATATACTATTAATAAAGACGGAGAACAGTCTATAATAGTTTAGTTTATTTTAATTCTAAGGAAAATAATACTGTGAGAGTTATTAAGTTCTTATTTATTATATTCCTTTTCTCGAATTAGTTTATCTTCAGAATTTAATTAGGTTACCAATCCTTACTTAGAGTTCAAATAGTTGCAGGTAAAAAATAGCTATTATTTTTAGGAAAATATATAAACTAACATAACCATATTTACATCCTTACTTAACATAAATAAATAAGCATCTAACTGACATTTCTATTTCTTCTATTTCAGTGTAGATGCATAGTTTGTAAAAGAAAGTACTGTGTAAAAGAATAACTTACATACTTGAACACACTGCTATTAGTAAAATAATATGACCCTTTTCTTTTCCTAGCATTCTTAATACACGGTCTGGTTTTAACAATAACCTACTAAACAGATTAATATTCTTTCTGGAAGCAACTATCTACTGAAGGAAAACATTCCAACACTCTGAAAATATAAGTAACTCTACTCATTTCAGATTCCTATCATATCTTTATCCATTTTAAACACACTACCTATGCTAGAGTACGATCTGGTTTATTCCAAATGGGGAAAAACACAGGTAGGATTATTTTTCATCAAAGTACAGATTCAGCATTCAAACAACTAAGAGATTTCAAGCTTAACAATTCACTACATAACATATAAATCATTCATTATTTGTTCATACTCAGATATAAACATTAACACAGCAATTAAAATATTGTAGAACCTGTTTTAAAGTTGGATGACAACAGCATTGGGAGGTCGTTCCTCCCTACCAACTCCTGGAGAGCGCTCAAACAACGTCTTCTCAGGACCCCCGAGCCTGTTCCTGGTCTCCTTGGTTGGGACTGGGTGGAGCAAACAACAAAATACTAGTCCAATGACTCAGTACCAACTCTGCACTCTGCAGCAAGATATTTCAGCTGGAAAGCTGTACTAGATCACTTCCTACAATTTACCCCTCAAACACCTTCCACCAATTCCCTTCCCAATGAATTCCTTGAAGTACATTCACCTGAATGATTCTCCTCCTGGAATGAGCATCCTCATCTCTCTTCAATGGGATCTTTTATTAAGATTGCCTAGGTCTTTTTGGGTTAGTTGTCATTAATTGAGCCACTTGCTCTGATCCCACTTTCTTGGGGGATCATGACCCCAAATGTAGGGAGGTTTCCACTTGCAACATTGGAAGTGTTTAAGGATGCTGCCACTTGTCTATTTGCTCTCCACCTAGTCTCCTCCGCCAACTTGACCAATAACACTCTTTTTAACAGCTCTCCCAAGCTGTTGTCTCCACTTTTATTTATTTAAAATTAAAATATTCAGAATTAGATTCAATATCCTTGACTCTGCTGAGTCATCATTTACAACTTAGCATTAAATTTAACATAATGTCTTGGAATAAAATCAAAATAAGATAATATTATTTTGCAAAATTGAGGCATGTGACAATCCTGGTTTTGATAAGTGGGATAAGATCACTTATTTGGGCCTTCCTTTAACCTTGGGACCGAATCCATCTTCACTGTGGCTAGAAGTGATTTGTAAACTGAAAACTAAAATTATATCCTGGGTTGGTCAACGGTTAACTAAGGCTGGAAAATTGATTTTGATTAAGGTTTTCTTTTCAGCCGTTCCCATCTCCCAGTTCTCTCTGCTTCTTGCCCCCAAGTTCATCTCGGCTTAGATCTCCAAACTTCTTTGATACTTTTTTTTGGGAAGGTGGCAAAGGTAATCAGAATAAGATGCACTTGGTAAGTTGGGGTATTCTCAAAAGACCCATTTCGGAGGGTGGTTTGAAAATTTGAGATCCTGAATTGGAAAATTTGGCAATGGGAGGAAAGCTCATCTGGAAATTGTATGCAAAAAAAAACCATCTGGTAAGCAATATCTTCTGGCGGAAATATCTAAAGGGTAGTTCTCTAAGAAACTTAAAAACTGCAAACACCCCTACAAGCACTACAATTTGGAATTTATGTAGAAGAGGAATAGAAAATATTCACCATCAGCTTTATAGAATCCTTGGAAATGGGAAAAGGATTTTACTGTGGGATGATAAAATCTTAGGAAACCCGCCTCTTTCCTCTATCAATTCGATGAATGAGGTAAAGTCATGGTTAGTCAACAAAGGCCTTCTTAGGCTGACAGATATCTGTATTTGGGACAACACTGGGAATTGGGTTGGATGGTCTTTTCCCGAGACCCCATAACATCTTCTTTACAAACAAAAATTGCTGATTTTATCCTTTTCAGGACTTGCTCTAGTTAAATTATTCTCTAAAGATGAATGGGGTTGGGGCCGCTCTGGAAAATACTCAGCAACTCAAGGTTTCTCTGAATTGCAAATCCCCTTTGCCTCTAGCTTATCTCTTATGATCTGGAAATCTTTCTGGTCTTCCTATTGTCTTCCCAAGGTGAACTTCTTGACTTGGATACTTATGCATAAAAGGGTGTTGACAGGAGAAAACTTGAGCAAACGTGGGTTCCATGGACCATTTAGGTGCTGCCTCTGCAATGATGTCATTGAAATGTCAAACCATATTTTTATTGATTGTGTGTTTTCTCAATTAGTGTGGGAGTTGGTCCTCAATGGACTGTTTGCTGCTGCTCCCATTCAAATTTCTATAGTTTCTTTATTTTCTTCATGGCAAGATTGGATTCCCTCCTGGAAAGATCGAATTCCAAAATCAAATGTTAACAAAATTCAATGGAAAAAGGTGTGGCATACTATCTCAAAGTGCATTTGGTGGAAGCTGTGGACAACATAGAATGATGGGATTTTCAACAGCATGTCGTCGTATCCCTAGAGCGTGGCAAATAAAATGAAATCATTCATTGTGGAATCTGTTTGCAGCTCGACTCCTCTCTCATCAATGTCGGCAGAGGTTATTACATGGCTTGGTAATTGTTTGTTGGGAAATAGAATAATGACCTCCTCTAAACCAGTGAGCCCTCTTGCATGGAGAATATGGTGTAGTGAAGTAGAATTTTCAGCATGGTGGGAGAAGTCCTCCTCAACTAACATTTTTTTTTACAATGCATCCAAGGGAAATCCTGGGACAACCAGAGCCGAGGGTCTGATTATCTCACCTGATAGACAGACTGAATCTTTCTTCAGCTAGGGGCTAGGAATAATGTCGAATAATCAAGAAGAAATTTATAGTCTCCTCAAGACGTGCCAGATAGCAAAGGAGATCGGGTATAAGTCAATACAAATTTTTAGAGATTCAAAACTGGAGATCAAACTGCTAAAATCAGAAGTTTATTTCAACAATTCAACCTTGAATAAAATCCTACAGAGAATCCGAAATTCATTGAGTGAGTTTGAAAATGTTGCATCTTTCCATATTCTTCAAGAATTAAATAAAAGTGCATATTCTTTGGAAAACAAAGCTTGCCTGCTGGCTTAAGGTAATCTCAGTCCCAATGGAGAACCTAGCGCATTCCAACCTATTCCTTAAAGCAAGATCACTCTAGGAGTAGTTTGTAAGACATTGTAAGAAATTGTACATTCTTTGATAGCTTCGTAGTTTTAATATTGCTATGTGTGTAAATGGCTGATTCGCTAATTGTTAATTTAGACCTGGAATTTTTTCATAAAAAATAAAAAATATTACCCATTTTTGTGGATAAACACACAACCCACAAGATAGATCACACAATTTACTCAGCAATTGAAGAATGAAACAATGCAAAAATGGCTTGCAACTGTGAATGCTTTCATTAATAAAAAAGGTAATTAGATAATAATTACAATGAAGTACAATGGCTTAAATAGCCACATGCAATTCGAATCCACATGAGGAAATTCGAATTGATTAGACTCTACTTGACTATAGTTAACTAAGACCTTGACTAAATCACTGTCAAATGACTCAATAGTTAAATGACCTTGTCTAAACCATAACCGGATTTCATCGATGTTATAAAACAAAACTCAAGTGTTACATTCAGTGTTGACTAAGGCTAACTGACTGTGGTAGGTGAGAAATGCGCCCCTCCTGAATGCAACCATGCAAACCTAGCGCTAATTGAATGTAGAGGACTAGAACTGAATGTAACTAACTCCTAACTTAGCTTGACTAGCCTACCAACTGAACTGAACTGACCTTGGTTGGTTTTGGCACTCCCAGTGGCTCCTAGATTGTAGGGATTGGTCTAGGAGGCTCCTAAACTGATGCATGCAAGTGCAATCAGTGGCAGTAGGCCTCAATTAGTGTTCCCCACACTTTAGTAACTGAAACATGTGCCCCAATTAGGCCAAGTGGACCCAATGGTTCTTGTGACTAAAAATAGACTGGATGGACTCCTGATTTAGACATGACTCGTGATTTAGACATATGACCAAATTGGACAAGGAAGGATTAGTAATCCTAACACTTTCCATATTCTTGGGGAATTAAATAAAAGCGCAGATTCCTTGGAAAACAAAGCTTGCCTGCTGTCTCAAGGTAATCTCAGTCCCAGTGGAGAACCTAGCACATTCCAACCTATTCCTTAAAGTGAGATCACTCTAGGATTAGTTTGTAAGACATTGTAAGAAATTGTACATTCTTTGATAGCTTCGTAATTTTAATATTGCTTTGTGTGTAAATGGCTGATTCGCCAATTGCTAATTCAGACCTAGAATTTTTTCATAAAAAAAAAAAAACATTACCCATTTTTGTTAAAAAAAATTACCAATGACATTTTCGTATAATCTTATCGCATAAACTCTCAACTTGAATGGAACCTTTATCTATTCTAATCTATTCCATTGGTTATTTCTAGGCACAATATCCAAAAAAAAATTTAGTCCACAAAGCAACACAGAGATAAAACTTATTAGAACTTAAATTTAAACCCACTACTATTTATAAACCAAACACATAACTCCCTATCGTTAATAAATTTATTTTAATATGATCTTAAATTGGAACTTCTCAATAACCTTGAGGTGGCCTAGAAGTTCAAAAATAAACTCCTTTTTCATAGTTGGAAAAGAATTAGTTCAAAGTTGAAAATTAAGGACTTACTAAACCATATATTTAGGTCATGGTTAAATATCTAAATGGTGTTTTGGGGGATTAAAACAACTTAATTATATACATGGTGTACTTAACAATGTACACAAATGATTTATATGCACTAACCATGTTTAATAGATTTGTGATGAATTTATATCGAAAACAATAAGTAATAGTTTACATAATTATATATATCCACATTTCATACATGCTTTAATTGCATGTTTGTTATTTGGTGTGAATTTTAGACACACAAATCTACCCATCAATAACAGAGTTACCTTCTTTTTAGTTTCAACTTGATACTGATAGTGGTATTCATTGATCTTCTATTAAAAATTGTTTTCATGCATTGTTGATTATATATTAGTTGTCTTACTTCATTACTAAACTTGAAACATGCAGAGAATCATGAATAATACTACTGAAAGTAAGCTTAAATATTTTGAAATTACATCACTAAGTGCAAATCATTGTCACTTCCACCTCTATCAATCCACCTAACCCAAAACTTACACTTTCATCTACTAGTATAAATACATAAGAAACCAAAGCTTGGACATTTTAACTAATAAAAACTTGACCATAATACGATGTTGCATATATTCATACATTATAATCTTAAATAGTTATCTTAACCCATGAAATCACCTATAATTTGTATGCAATAAATCATAAATACTTTCAATATTTGAATTGATATTTGAGTGATTCAAGAATATTCTTAGAATGATGAATATTGACTCATATAGAGTGGTCAAAGTGGTGATTTATATATATAGATTTTGTCACAAAATTTACACACACTCCCCCATTTTAAATTTTCTCCATCCTTGCAAAGACTCTAACATCTACTCTAGTGTTTTAATATCAATCAATTAAAGTAATTTAATTTTAAAACATAAGAAATTAGCGTAGTCATCATTATTTTTCTTTACGTTGATGATATTTTTTTTGGGTGAAGAGTCCCTTTGATCTCCACAAGCACTAACACATTAAATAAATGATAAATTAAGAGTTGAAAGATTATTATGAACTTGGAAACAATTGTTAATCCATGAAACTTTGGCTCTAGGATAAGAAGAAACTATTTTTTGAGACCTTGGTCACTCATATTATCTTATATAATATGTGAAGTTTGGTGTTGTAGAAACTCTAAAGAATCATGTAGAAAGAAAGTGTAAATACAAAATAATCTTATTACTAATTGCCTCAAAATTTAGGGAAATACAACATGTGCAAGTATTTCCCCATTGAGAGCATGGCTATGACTAAGTACTTAATGTGCAAGAACAATATCAGCAACATTAAAGACAAAAGGCTTCCTTGTAAACTTGTTTATCGATATTATATTCCAAGAGTTTAAGAGTAAAGCAATTCTTATAACTTGTTGAGTTACGAAAGGAGATGCACACATGTATTTGTTTTACTATTACACTAATCCCACAGCTCCTATGAGATCTACCGAGCAAATTGATAAAATATCATTTTATAAAATCCCACTACATATGTTTTTCATTTCAACTTGGTCATCCTGTAATGATAGTGAGACTTAATGTTTGTAAAAAAAAATGGACATCTAATTATTATTGTCAAATTAACTATTGTGAAGTTAATTTATTATATCATGGAAAAATAAGTTAATTGATTATGTCACATGATTATTCACATGTACTCTCCAATTTTCTTTATCCTTAAAGAAACTATGACCTTCCTAACCAGTTAACTCATCATGGGAGAGGCAAAATGATGACTTATTGGATGATGATCCAAGACCAATCATCATTTGATTCATAAAGACACAAAGTTGTTTCTATATGATAAACCTTTTTCTGAGCTTTTCAAAATTGTTTGTCTTTTTAAAGTCTACTAGCCTTTGTTTGAAGACTTGATTACAATCATTGCTCTTTTGTTCTAATCTAATATGGATCTTCTCTATAGATAAGATGCAGAAGTTTTTTTTTTGGAGGCATCATTTTGATGGAGTATTTTGTCCATTTGTGTGAAAGGTTGTAAGACCATGTAAATTGTTTTTGTTTTTTAATAGAAAACTGTGATATTTTTTCCTTGGAAAAAAAACCAGTTAACTCATCATAACTATGTTGACTTAGGATTACTTCTCTTATACCATTTTAAGCACATAAATACATTTTTAAAAGCAAATGATTCCTTACCTTTTTAAATGTGTGATAAACCAATGTTGATCCTAATAAATACTCAAAAATAAATCAAGAGCCACGTGGTGGCAATGTCCCCGACATTTCCACATGTCATTGCAGGTTAACTTGACAGTAAACTAACAATTTTGCAGTAGTGAGGATTTCTCTGCAACCAATCACTTTAGTGGAAAGAAGATTTCAACATTCATTTATTTGGATTTTGTCAACATTTATTTCTCTCTCTAATGCTTGATAAAATAAATTATTTTATTAAGGAGCATTCATTTCAAATTTTTTTATTGATCAACATTCATTTTTATACTAGGTTCCAATTCATTTTTATACTAGGTTCCAATTTTTCATTCTCCTCTCCATGCTTCTTAGTGACGAATAAGGGTGTGTGCAAGAAGTTGATGGAACCTTTAGATGCAATGGTGGAGTGAAGTCATTCACTCTTGATCCAAAAAAAAGAAATCAACCCAAGCAACACCGAACCTGCCAAGCCTAGTCCCAAGGCTAGCAATGGTCATGCCAACTAGGCTAGTAAACAAAATCGCGCCTCCGTTTTAGTCAAGAAAATCGCGCGCATGATTTCCTTTGCTAAAACGGAGGCGCGATTGTTAAAACCTGTTTTTTATTTTTAAACCGGCCGAGGCCGTCCTTTTCTCATTTTCGGCGCGGCTATTGGACGAACGAAGACGAAACCTCGATTGTGCATACGTGATTTTAGGTGTGCTTGAACCCTCCATCTCCACCTTTGGATTTTAACCTTCCCATTGTGAGGTATTTTCTTCAATTTTCTTCATGTTTTTTTTTTATTTTCTACATCAATTTATTTGCCTTGTCTACAATAATTTTGTAGTATGATTAGGAGGTAAAACAATTGCACTAAAAGAATGCTACATCAGTCCTCTCTATGTTGAATCATTTGTAGCCACTTCATTTCTAAAAGAATCTTTAAAAAACCTAAAATAACAATCATATTTTGTTATTCAAAGTAATTTAATATGCTCTATGGCAAAACTTCTGATTTATTGTAAAATTCCATCTCTAAAAATCTGAAGGAACATAGTCATTTTCACAATAGAAAATGTACTATTAATCACCAAAAGCATTAAGTCAATTTGTATATACAGCACCCACGTCAATATTGTTAATGCCCGCTGACAGTATATAGTCATGGGTCTTCATATGGAGAAGAAGTTCAAGATTTTGCTGCTGTAGATGAAATGATTCATGGGAAGAGTGTAACCAGTAGTTTCTAGGCTGCCATAAATTGAAATATCAATGTGGTAAAATCTTCACTCTTATATTGTTCTTACATACTTCCATTGGGCGCATTGGGAAGAATAAAGCTACTACAGGATTTGTTATACCAGAGTCTACTTCTTCATCCATTGATTTTCAGTCCTAGCACATTCTAAGGCTGCTATAGTACTTTCATAACTCTGTATTGTAAGTCAAATAACTCTCATTTCCAGATCTGAATATTTAAGTAAAAGATGAAGTTTTCCCAATAGTCATCTACAACACATTTCAGATCTCAGCCATTATAAGATTTTCTCACTGCTATCACATTGTATGGCCACATTACTTGGGTATCTCAACGTTCATTTCCAGATCTGTCAACAGGATGCTACAGGCATGTAAAAATCACCTTCTTACTATGTCTTTGGGTGTCTGTTTATTAGCCATTTAAATCATTGTTAATGTTATTTCCTTGCTATAATTTATGAGCATGTTATGTGAAGAATTGCCATTAAAATCTATGTTCAAGCAGTGATACATTATTCAAATAAAAACAGCAGTGAGTCATTATCTGTGTTGAGTTAAAAAGCTCCTACAACCTTTCCATGTAAATCTTGGGGTTGAAAATTCCCACCAATCCTATCATAGCTCCTACATATTTGTTGAATATCACCCTCATCAAAATGCTAATAATCTTCATTAAATTAATAAATGGCTTAGAAATTGATTACCAACTTCATTCAACAATAGCCCCTCTCATTAACAATAAATAGCTTATGAATAGACTAACACTCTAAATAGCTTATGCCGCCTATTCTTTACTGTAAAATTCAAGATCAATCTTTAAATTTACATGATAGATTTAATTTATATGTCAATAGTTATACAGTTTTCAGTTCTTATATATGTCATTATATCATGTGTTTATATTTCTAATGATATTTTATTTGTATTTATGATTGCAGTGGCTACTATGGATCGTAACAATGCAGAGATACTGAGGTTCATTGGCCATTTGAGAGAGATAGGTTCAGCTTGGAGGGGTGGATATGAGCTTCGCCGCTCCCTGTCAGATTCATTGTTATCTATTGTTGATACGATCGCAAGATCGAATGATGCGTTGTATAGCATCACATCTTACAGGGAGAGAAAAAGGCAACAATATGATGATGGCTTGAGTTACAATGAGGTAAAAAATATGAAAATAACAAAACAAGCCATCTATTCATTGTTTAGAGTGCCTGGGACGGATAACATGCCGGAGATCAGTAGGCCACATATTTCTATTGAGTGGTGCACTTTTCCACCCATCAGAGACAACTGGATGGATAGGTGGTACATGGTTTTTGACATCCCCCCTCACAACAATAGGGAAGTACCGATGTACTTCCTCCGAAAATTGTATGCAGAGTTTGTGATGGGGAAACATGTCAACTATTTTGACATGTTGGGCTTCTAGGGAGTTGGTAGGGGAATGCCCCAACATTGACCCCATGCTAGGCATAGATATGCCAATCCACAGATACCTGCACCCTGTGCCCAGCTACCGAGGGCAGACATCCCTCCTGCACATGACATGGTTTCCCAGACACAAGATGCATTTTTGACTCTAGCTGAGATGTTCTCTCGACACATGGCCACTATTGACAAGAGAGCGCCCTCTTCCTCTACTGGTGTACAACCACCGGTTTCTGGTGATGGAGGGACATTTGTTGGTGGGGATAGACCGACATCCCATGTGCCTCAGAGCGAGCCACACGTCTGCACATCGTGTGGGGTACCCTGTTATGGTCCTGGACCAAGACATGGTACCAGTACGATGTCTGGAGGTCAGGTAAAGACTTTGTTTTAAAATTATGTTATTGAACTCAATTTTTAATTGTTCCATACTATATCTAACATATTAAAAGATTCATAATATATATGCAATATTTACTCTTGCAGGAGTTTGATGCCTCTCACAGGGGTGGTACTACACCCG
>LPNX010651161.1:26548-55615 GCA_001517045.1 Pseudotsuga menziesii | reverse complement strand
CGAAGATGATGAAGATGATGTTGATGGTGATGATGATGATGATGATGATGATGGTGATGATGTTGATGGCGATGATGATGAGGATGATGATGATGATGAAGATGAAGACGAAGATGATGAAGATGAAGACGAAGATGATGAAGATGATGTTGATGGTGATGATGGTGATGATGTTGAAGATGAGGATTATGATGATGACGATGAACACTATTTTTGTTTTTACAAAACGTGCACGTGATGTGTTTGTATATAACGCGCACGCGTTGTGTTTATTTACAACGCGCACGCGTTTTTCTTTAACTAAATCACGCTTGCGTAGTTTTTAAATTGAAAAATTTATTCCCTCCAAAGGATAAGGCCGAGCCTCCACCCATGCTTTCATGGAATTCCTATGCCTATGTGTCTGCTTTGTACTTTGCTTCGGATTCAACATGCCTATGCCTTGGAGTATGATAAACCATGGCAAATTCAACATTATATCCAAATTTTCAATATGCTCGTGTTTAGCGGTTCGTCTGATTATGTTGCACACCTCCATTTTTTATGAGATTTTAGAAACAGATATGGTTTTTTTTGCAGATTCTAAATATGTAAATTTTAACAAGAATACATATTTTTTTCTATTTTTTTCTTATTTATCTTCTGTCATCACTCCTCAACTCAAAAAACACACTAGTAGTCTTTCGTCCATATCTCTTTCGTTTCTCAACCATTTAAAAAAAATTATATGGTGCACTAAAGAACACCAACCTCTACATTCTATAAAAAACCCATTTCCAAATAATTGCATTAAGACATTCAAATGCTGCACCCACAATTGACGTACCGTTTTCGAGGTTTGATCTCTTAGATAATTAAAAAAAAAATATAAAAATATTATTTTTATTATTGGAAAAATAGTCATGCACTAGTCCTATATGTTCTCTATATGTATACCGGTTTTCGTAAGTTTATTCCATCATTTAGACACTCAGACGCTGCACCCACAAAAACATATACCGTATAATTTGTCCAAAAAATAAAAAGTTTCCGTTAAAATTTATCTAACTTTAGATAGTTAACATCATTTTCAATAGAAAAAAAAATATATTTGGAAAGGTCATTCAATTTCCTACATTTCTTGTTTTTTACTGATCACAAGATTCATTGTGTAAGTGTCTCAAAATATGCGTCCAAGTTGATGGATGCCTGTTTTTTCAGTTTTGTATTGCATCTAACGTGCCAAAAGAGACCCTCAACTTCTTGCACACACCCATAAATATGCATTGTGATTCTTCCATTGTTTTCAAAACTTCATATAATTCACAGGAAAAAAATGTGTTGCAGAAACATAAAGATCAATGAATACACTATTAGTATTTAATAATTAAAACGGTTGGATAACTAACATGTTCTATGTTTTATAAACACGAGAATAAATATATTTACACCAATTCTAATCTAAGCTCGAGATCAATAGATATACATACACTATTAGTATTTAATAATTAAAACTAATGAATAATTAACTTGTTCTATGTTTTAAAAACACGATATGCGTACAACAATTCTAATCTAAGTTGGTGACAAAATAAATGTTATAATTAAATAAATAAATTTGGAATTTTGGTTTTGAACTTTCTCAATTTTTATTTTATACATCCGGTGTAGAAAAAGATGGATCTAGGTATGTTAGGGTAAATCTATGATGCAGATTACAATAAGTTGTTTCTCTTTATGTTTCTATCAACATAGAGATAAATTGATATGCATACTCTATTGGTATTTAATTTCCATTAACATAGAGATCAATTGATATGCATACACTATTATTATTGAATAATTAAAACTAATGAATAATTAACATGTTCTATGTTTTAAAAACATACTAATAAATATTCGCTAACAATAAGACATATAATTGATGTTATTTCTATTAAAACCCTATTCTATAACATGTAATTTAATGTCAAGCAATAAGTAAATTCATTGATTCACATGAAATGGTTTATGCAGGCCTGGAAGTTTAGTAACTTAAAACACTCAAAATTATTTTTAAATAATGGCTTATGAAGGTTTTGAACCTGCGACCTTCGTGTCATTAGTACAACAATAAGCCAAATCCTACCCAACTATCTTGTAATGGGTCAGGCAATGTCTATAATGGTGGGTGTACTGACTCATTGTTGGCCCATAAAAAATAATGCACTTCCTTACTATCCCGATACCGGATGATACATGCATATTTCGAAGGAGTGCAAAGATTAATAAATTGTGTACTCCTTTACCTGATTTTAAGTTTCTAGTTTTGCTATTCGCTAGAATAGGTTAGATAGAATAAATTCTTCCCCCTGGAAAAATCAGAAGTGGTTAGAGCCATAGTTATACACACCTGTAAAGAACTTGAACGTGAGAATAGAATGATGATACGTAAACCCTTTAAGAAAGATATAAGGTGAGAAGATTTAAAAGATAAAGAAAGGACCTCACAAATGCGACAAAACAAGTGAAAAGAATTTGAGACTCATGGGTATGACCGAATGATTAAACTGATCTCAACTCTTAAAGGAATGCAACATGTTTCATGAATGTTTGGGGTAACTGTCAATGATAACAAGAATACTCCCCTAACGGTAACTTGAGAATTCTCTTCATGATACGGGCCATCTCCATCCCTAGATAAGTTATGTTGTTTGGGTTTTTGTGCATGTGAAGCGCTAGCTAGGACACAATATTGACAAACAAATAATTCAAAGTACAATGAAAAGTAACTCTTAGAGTTGATGCATTTAAAAGCCTCTCGATTTTCCACATCACTACCGAGACTAGATACAATCAATTCGTCATCATACTTACAAAAAACTCCATGACTTAGATTCAAATTTACCTAAGATGAAAAATCATTTAAATTAATGCAGGAAGTCTATTCTACCTCCAAGTTGTCATCTTTATTATAAGAAAACTCGGGGAATTCCTTCTATAAATAAAACATCATATTTACGCAAAAGATCGGATTCCAATCCGAAAAGATCAACTGTATCTTCCTCATGGGATGGTTGAATCAAATTTTCCTTAGGAAAAGTGATAATTGAAATCTCATAGAGGGAGAATCTTTATTCTTCGACTCATCATTGGTACCTTCCACAACTTTAGATGTATTGTGATTTTCAATTGCATCCCTTTCCTCCACTGGATTTTCCATCCATTGTGAATCTGAATTTTTTAAAGGGATATTTAATAGTATGGGTAAACGATTCATGTGATATAATGATTATGCATCATTAGTATCATTAGTATACATGTAGCAGAAATAGATCAATAATCATGTCTTTCTCCAAAAATAGAGGAGAAGGGAGTTTGTGGAAAATATAAGAAGAGAGTAAATGTTGTAATTAAATAGATGAATTTGGATTTTTGGCTTTGGACTTTCTCAATATTTATTAAGTAAATTTAGTAAATTCAGCTTTTTATACATCATGTGTAGAAATGTATGGATATGGATACATGAGGGTAAATCTATGTTGCTGATTAAAATAAATTGTTTTCTTTATGTTTCTAATCAGATTTTAGAGCTCGATAGCTGGGATTGACTTAAGAATTTGCACTGATATTTTGTAAAGACTAGAACATAACCTATAGAATAAAACATTTCCAAGCAAAACTTGTTTTGGTTTAATGGACACCAAAACCAGGAGAAATTTTGGTCGATCCATTTGAGCTCATCATAATATTCCACAGGGACTTCACTTAGTGAACCTCTCACATAGCACATGCGATCGTGGGATATTAAAGAATACCCTTAATTTCAAGAGATATTGACCCAAACTCTTTTTGTTAAAACCCCCTCCCAATACTTAAATCTTCCTCCCCACCCCTTTTTATACCTCAATCCTTATAAACCACCCTACCCACCCCCACCTTAAACCCCTCATCCCCCCAATACCTGCAATATATTGGTTCAATTTTGATAATTTTAAAACCCACAATATGAACTAACGTGATAGGATATTGGTCAACAAGTGAAACCCCCATGTAATATTCCATGAAAGCATTTGAAAACATTAGTCTCGAACTGATAAGTCTAGAGCATTGAACAGGATCCTTATCATTTTCATTTGTTTTAGATGCTCAAGGTAGCTTCACGATTTCACATGGATCCTTATATATTTATCGAGCATTAAAATGAGTGCCTATTTAGTGTTTGACCATGATTTGCGTGATATCTCTGTCAACTAACATCGAATATGTTCACCCTGTAGTCATAGTTCAACGATAATCATTACTCCTTTTACATTGCATTGCATTAAAATGTAAAGAGAAGACATTAACAAAAGTATAAGTAGATGTTTATTCTGGAGCATTTGAAAATTCTCTTGATAGAGAAATGCATTGATATGCTAAATTCCTGACCTCCTCATTAGGCACGATAAAAGTAAAATTATGTGATGTTCCATTAGTGCTCTGATGTTGATGGAGTTGAATCCATTTCATGTAAGTTTCTCAAAAAAAATTCATTAGTCTCAAAGGGATAAGTTTAAAGAAGAACTAATGTTTGAGTATTTCAAAGAGATCTCATTTGAATCATATTTAAAATTACCATTTAGTGATTAGGTTTTAGTTTGCAGGTTGTGCACCCATGCAAATTGTATAAATTACCTCAGTGGACTAGAAGGCAATAAAAGGAAGGCCAGTCTCTGTATAACCAGGACAAGAAAACTAGTCTCTGCATAGTCTGTATAACCAGGAAGGAAGGCAGTCAGACGCAGGAAAGCAAGCAGATCAAATAGTAAATTAACCCATTGGATGCGGTCATGCTCATATTAGAACTCTACAACTAGTTCATTAAAAATGAGATTATTCTTTTCATGTAATGTGTTCAGTTAGAACAGGAAATTGGACTCTTGAACAGTACAATAGATCGTAAAGAGATTACTCATCTATAAATGGATGTTCTTCAAAAAAAACAGGAGGAAGCTCCCAATCTGATCATATTTACACTTACATGTACCTTACCNGATTACTCATCTATAAATGGATGTTCTTCGAAAAAAACAGGAGGAAGCTCCCAATCTGATCATATTTACACTTACATGTACCTTACCTATAGTATTAAGACTATAGCATTAAGAGTACTTACCAAAGATAGAGCAAGTCATTTGGATATAGTGCAGGGAGCAAAGATAACTTTGGAACAGATCCCATTGGATAAATTTGTCATAAATGCACCTTCTGTAAACATACAGACAGATAGAATGGGATTGGGACTTTGGGCTTTCATAATCGGCTGTCGTGAGCGTTTACGAAAGACAAGATCTAGGCATCAGAATGAACGAGGTTTTGTATTAATAGTGAATTGATTCATCATAGGATTCATCCCCACCCAACTCATTGGATACAATTTGAGTAATCTTTTGATATGAGCGAGATTTTGTATTGATAGTGACTTGATTCATATTAGGATTCATCCCCACCCAACTCTCAACTTATTTTGGATACAATTTGAATAATCTTTGATATGAAAAGAAGAGTAGGGTTTTATATTAGTCGTGATGCGAGCAGTTGAATATATATGATTTATTCTGACATTTGACAGAATTTGCAATATTGGGATATCTGCTTCTTTCAGTTGTGTTTTCTTGCACTGGAAATAACGGAGCAGTTGTGTTTTCTTGCACTGGAAATAATGGAGCAGACGATTTTGACTTTTTAGCTGATTTTTAGTCAGAATCTAGTGAATTTAACTTACATAATTTTGTAATTTAGGTTGGAGTAAGCTATCTACCCGACCATTTGCACAGGGGCCAAGGCCGTCTCATACCTTACTCCTTTAGTTACTTGACAGTGTAATGTAATGCATAACAGCAATCCAAACAATCTAAGCAGATGAACTAGACGATTCCATGGCAGTTGAAGAGGAATGGATCAAAATTGCAGCTGACCTCTGTTTATTTAGGGTATATTTTTAATGATTCAGTGGCATCTCCTTGATTGTTAGGGGTGTAAGCAGAGGTCAGCTGCGATTTTGATCCATTTCTCTTCAACGGCCATGGATTCCTCTAGTTCATCTGCTTAGATAACTCCTCGTAAGTTAGTTAGTTCATTCAGTTAACAAAAATACAACTTCAATTATTAGATAAGGCATGTAATTCAATTATTAGATAAGGCATGTAATGCAACTTCTATTGGCTGTGACGCAGTTCTGGCGAAAGCCAAACAGAATACGTTGTTCAGTTGCAAAAAGCAATTGGAGTATCGATCTACACCACTTAGCATTTGAACGTCTGTGGCATGCACAGGTTTGTACTTGCAATATGTGGGCTACTCGTATGTATTGGGCACTATTTTACAAGGTTAAGGTCTTTCAGTTTATCAAACACTTAACAGAGATTCAATTTATCAAACACTTAAACACTTAACAGAGATCCTTCAATTTTGTGCTTTAAAAAATCCCTTTAAACACTTGATAAATTAAAATAGATCAACAAACCAAAACTAATAAGTAGTCAAATGAGTTTTCTATGAAATTGATGTCTCTGTCTCTCAAAGGAGGAAAAGTTGCACGACTAGAGACGCTCCATGGTTACTTGAACTCATATCTGCATAGCGGGCAGGAAAGGTTTTGCTGTAACCATTTAATGATGCACAGTGGATGAAAAGTATGATTGCGATTGCATGGCAATTGTTTAGCAATTTTTCCAATGGGAATCATTTCGTGACAAATTGCACACAACCATCCATGTCCGTCACCAGCTTCTTCAGCACCCGTTGTAGCGACGAACTCGTGGGAAATAACCATAGTTAAAGAGGATTCAGCAGCTGAAAGAGCAGCAGCTACACGATTAGTCCCAAAGCGAGCTATATGTTGTGCTCTCATGTGAAGATTAAGAGTAAAGCGTTCACATAAGAATTGTATAGAATTAACGGTATTCACGTCCTCTAGGAGTTGCAACAACCGTTCATGATTTGAGAAATTGCCACTCCATAATACTTGCATGCTCAAAATATTTCCGTCAGGACGGCTCCAATCCTTATGAATTCGCCACCAAACAGTAATGTTTTCCCCCGTTGAGATCCTGACGTACCTCTGACAATTAGAAGTCCATTCATGATTATCCCATATCTTCTCCAAGTGCCAGTAACGTTCGTTTCCTCGAGCAATAAGTCTATGACATACGCCGGAGATGAAGTGATGCCCAAAACCTTCCGCCGCCGCAGCTTGTGAAGCATCGTCAGATTCCGTCGAGTGATCTGTTCCGGTTGCTGGTTCTAATCGTTGCATAAAATACAGCGTGCCTCTGTTCTCGGAAGCTAACGTTCGCCATGCCATGCCTCTATTGACCTCCGCTGTTAAATGTCTATGAATCCGCAAAAATATTTCTAGAGCACGGCCCTCTACCGGGTCGTAATTATTCCTTGCGTTACGTTGTTCCTCCATTTGGGGATTTTTGAATAGCACTTGAAATCAAGAACGTTGAAATCGTAGTTGAAATCAATAACGTTGAGCGCTTTTTAAGTTGTTTATGAAAAAGACGTTTGACTTCTTATCTCTTATGAAAAACAAAACAAGTACGGTGCATCTATATAATTATTGTTTTATATATATATATATATATAACGTTTCACTCCAGAAGCATCTGAACATTGCATTTTTTTAATAGGTCGACACAAACAATTAAGATGGTGATCTTAGACCGACATAAGGACATTTAGTGTTAAAATTACTTTTTAACAACTCAAAATTATGTGAGAATAAGGAGGATTCAAATAATGGTTGTGATTACTTAATGTTGCATCTCCTGCGCTTTATTTATTCATTCTTGTATGTGAAATATGGTATGACATCTCAATGACCAACCTTAACGCACTTACTAGCAGAGCATTAAGTTGAAACAGATGAAAATTTGTAATTTTTTTTCTTTGGGTCAGTGAACAAATCTCTGTTAATCCAGGACTTTGTTTAATGATTTATCTTGTTAAATCTTTTATTGTTTGCTATATGAAAATTGGAAATTATTATTTTGGTTAGTGAACTAATCACTAATAATCCAGGACTTGCAGTGTCCCAAGCCAAAGCAAAGATATGTTTCTGATATATTTTTCATAGACAATTGCAAAATTTGTGAGGTAAGAGTTCTATCTATAATTTCTTGTAGTGGAACTTGTTTTGAAATTGGCGACAAACATAAATTTTGAGCATGGTTATGGTTATGTAGCATGGTTAATGTCATGGTTATGTAGCATGGTTAATGGTTATGTAGCATTTTACAAGGTTGAGACTTCAATCCTCATTTCTTTCTTGTCTATTTTGGCCAAACCCTGAAACCTAAAAGGGCATGGATTCAAGTTTTATCTAGTGCATTCATGGCAGTTAGCTTGAAATTCTCGATAATACTAATTTTTATTATGTTTAGTTTCTTGTTGTTTTGGTCAAGGGATTGGATGGAAAATTCTCTTAGACCTTTGCAAGTAATGATGTTTTGAATGATCTCTACCATAGTAGCAAAATAAAAACACACACAGGGGAATTAGTCAAATTCCCAAGTCTCGCATCCAATTTTTTTCTAAGTAAAACCACGTGGGTTTCCCTGCATTTCATAGATGGTACCCGATGTAAACGAGTTGGTGTAGATTATGGCACCTGACCTCGTAGGGACATTAAGTGAGGAATGCAACATAGGCAGCTAGCCTATGGGATTAACCCTGATCCCTTCCGAAGCTCAAAGTGCTCAACCACTCGAGCTACCCTACAGGGCTAAAATTTTGCATCCAGTTTACTCCACTATTCTTTTAGAATCAAAGTATATGCAACAAAACCAAAAAGTCTGAGATGTTACACCTTGGGTTTTCACACACCAAGCTTCTTCAAGTGTACTGTTTTGCATTCTGGGTTAAAATTTTGCATCCAGTTTACTTTACTGTTCTTTTAGAGTCAAATTATATGCAACAAAAGCAAAAAGTCTGAGATTATGGTGAGTTTTGGAACATGCAACCCTAGAACTGTGAGCTTGTTAGAGCATATTGAAGACTAGGGTTAGGGTTTAATCCATGTATATTAGGAAATGAAGATTTTGAGAAGAAACCCCAAGCTGTACTTGGTGAGAGAAGAAAAAGAGGAGACATTTTACCCAAAAGAGAAGACGTATTGCCTTGGAGGACATTCTTGTGTGATGCATGCTTGTTGGATCTCCTTGTTCTGAGCAAGGGTTTTCATCATTTTCCCTAGCTAGGGTTTTGGAGGGCTAGAATATTGTACTAGCCTTGTGATAAGGCTATCGTATGTGCATGAACTTCATCTTTATGGATATTTCATATTAATTAAGTTTCCAGCTGTCCAATGTTTGTGTAAATTGTAGATTTAATTTTCAACCATCAATATTCTTCATGGTTTGTAATTTCCAGCACTATATGTCTTCCTGATTTGACATAAGTTAAGGGTGAATATGTTAAGTGATTTAACACCATAATCAAATAATATACGGGCATATTTAGTACTATTTTTACAACTGTTGTAAGTGTTTTCAGATCTGTTATATGCCTGGTAAGATTACCCGAGCGTTGAAACTTAGTGGAACAGATTGGTATTTTTTCACTTGAATTGCATAGTGGATTGGGGTTGCTAAGAATTGAAATATAGTTTGCTACTGCTGGTAGCTGTTTTGTTTATATTTCATATTAGTTGTAAAGCTGAAAATTCACAAGGTTAAGCTTTGGTAAACCTCTTATTAAGAGATGAAATTTTTGTTTTGCATTAAAACTCTACAATTCATAAATTCTTACAATTTCTTTGTTTTTATTTTTATTTTTCAACAAGGGTAGTATTTGTGCATAAAGATGCTCTTCTAGGGGAGCAAACCCGTCTCTACTTTCAGTGTAAAATTCATGTGCTTTTTTCAGGGTAGTGCTAGTGTCATGATTCATTATCTTAGTCCATAAAGGCAACATAGGTTAATGGACCCTCACAATGCATATTATGTTGAATTTTAACATGTGCATGATATTCTTAAAAAATTGCAGAATGCAATAGAGATAGATATTGAAATGTAAACAACAGAAACAAGTACAGTAGTCAACCAAGCATCACACAATTGAACACATGATTTTTCACGGGGAAATTGTTTAAGGACAAAACCCCCAAAGCATTAGTAATTCATCCTCTAAATGAGATGACTGAGTTTGTACATGAAAGAAGAAAATTTGATCTTAGAATTTTGAGATGAATGTTCATAAAATTGTCCAAAAACACATAAACCCTAGCAGAATTGCAACTGTTGCCTCAGCTGCCACGTGTACTGTGATGTGCTGCTTTTGCTGTGAATGGCATGTGACCTGTACCTGTTGCCCGAATCTTGTTAACTACTGCCCGAATCCTGTTAACTGCTGCCCATGACCTGTAAGTGTTGTTGCTTCCAATTTAGACCATCATCGAGGGTTGGAGCAACCTTCTACTGTTTCCTTAGACTTCCAAAGAAGGTTGGAGTAGTGGTCTGCTGCTATTGCTGGCCTCTGCCAAGGTTATGGAAGTCCTGTTGTAGCCTTAAACCACCACCCTTGGTGGTGGTGGTGCCACCAGGCCTGCTGTAGCAGCCCTAGTCACCACCGAGGGTGTTGTAGCAGCTTGTTGTTGCTCTCCTCGTCACCACGTGAACTGTAAACTGTGTATGGAGAATCCCTAGCTGGCTAGTCCACCACACTAGGACAAGAGGAAGAACCAAAGACCTCCTTAAGCCAACCAAGTCACAGACCTCCTTAAGCCAACCAAAAAGTAGAACCCTTTGTTCTCTTTCTCATCTATCTAAATATTGTTTCTCAAAAAACCAGTTAGGGTCTAAACCCTAGCTGTCTTCAACTAACTCATCGATGGGGTAAAGTGAAATTATATTTAGAAAATAAAGTATTTCTTTAAAAACATAATCAATGCTTACTAACTAAAGTATTTTCTTAAAAGACATAACAAGTAACTTACTGACTAACAAAACTTAAAGGTCCTTAGCAGCTTCAGCTAGTAAGGCTATTCCATCCAAAGCTTGGGCTTTCTTCCTTTGCAGCAATTTTTTCTATGACAACAGTTTTCTCCTCACTGAGAGCTTTTGCTGGTGCCATATTTTTCACAGGATGATCTTCTTCTTTTATAAACAGTGAGCTTTTGTCCTTATTATCAGCTGAAGACTGCTGATGTTCATAGTTTCCCTTTGACGGCTCTGGTGCTTCTTCAAGTTTAACTTCTATTTTATCTTCAGATTTGATTTTCTGACCTAGTTTCCTAACTAGGGTTTTCCCTTTGTCTACATGTTTTTTGGTCTGCTGCTCTTCCTGCTTAATTTGGAAACTAGACCAGAAAAGAAAATAATCCCATGTTTTCCCTTCTCTTTGTAGAGAAGCACTGATAATCAATTTGAACAAACCATGATGGAAAATAGACTGTGTAGTGTGATCCTGATGCCCCTTAACCCGGCTTGACATCTTCTGCAAAATTTTAAACAAAAAGAAAGGAAGACTCATTCTGGATTCACCAACCAGATGCTGTAAGAACCTAAAATGATATTTGAAGACATAGGCATATCTCCCTTCGCAGGTGATATAGCTTTGTAGGACTTTAATGGGCTCCACCCACTCATCTCTGAAATTATGGATTAGTATTCCTTTGCTCCAGTTTGGAGTAATGCTAGGTAAAAGGTACCTTTGGACATTAAAGGTGAAAGACAACTTCTTGAACAACATTTCACCTTCATTAAATTTGACTCCTGTAGCTTCAGCAACTAGCTCCACAGTCAACTTAAACTTTAGAGTATCAAATACCACCATGTCCTGGTTATATCATTGGGCAAATTTATAAGAGACCTCAGTGTTATAGCTATCAATCTTCTTGAAAAAATCCAACCAACCAACATTCTGAAATAGCTTTGCACAACCAGGAAATTTGTCAATCCATCCCAACTCAATGGGCTTAGCCCTATTCGTTTTGCCACTTTTTCCCATCTGCTTTCAATGACTGAAACCTGTGTAATTTTAAAGCCCTCTGAATGACCTAACAACTCTTTTTTCTTTTCAAGCTTCTGAAGTTTTAACAGTCAGCTCTTGTTTTTTATGAAGGAAAAGTTTTTCACTGATATTAAGTAATTAGGTCAACAGAGTGCCCAAAACTCTCCAATAAAATTGTTGTTGAAACTAACTATCATCCAAGCTTGTTCATTTAGATGCTAGATCATCTCTAGAATGCATGACAACATCTGTGTGTTATGGTTCTGCTCACTTTCTGCTGTGACTTGTATTTAGCACCAAAACCAGTCAGTTTCAAAAACCTAATCAGACTAGGTCTTCATGCAATTCACATGCTCAGCTCCTTCATAGCATTGTTTACAAGTAATCAGTAAGTTTATGAAACCCTGATCGCCAGAAACTGAACAGAGCTTCACCTTACCACATTTTCAGGTCTTGACAGGGTAATTGTTCAATTAAACTGCTATTTTTCTAACTTATCACTTGCCAACGCATTCCAAAACCCTTTTAGATTGATCTCTGATCATAGGGAGTTTGTCAACAGTATAAATTACAGCTTTCCTCAATCAATTTTATCATAACAAGATTTAAAGAAGAAACCCCCAATTTAGCTGCCACTTTCAGGTTAACGCGGAATACCTTATTACCGTCTTGCTGCAAACGCTTACAATCAATCCCTGAGCTGTCTCATTGTCAAATTTAACTATACAAGTGTCCTTAGGCATCCAATTTACTTCCAGCTGGTGAAACGAGAAAGCCCTAAATCTTCTCTGTAACCGTGAAAGCCCTAACTCCCCTTTGTAACTGTAACTTCCAGATTTTGGGCAAATTTCCTCACTCCACTTAGTCTCTAGTTATGTAATGCATGTATGGAGAACTCCTTTCACTTCAATCTAGGCTCATTTGTCTACCTGTCACAATTCGCCCAACTCTAACCAATGATTTTCCACGATCTCCTTCACGCTGTAAAACGCACCTGTTTTCATGATCATTACTGAAGAAACACGTATCAAAAGCCTTTAAGCATGTGATTAGTCATCCAAAACCAAAATCATGGGAGAAATTTGCTTAAAAACCAGCCATTTCGGCGTGCGCGATATTCTTGTAGCGTCGCTGTGTAAACTTTTGGCAGTTGCAGTACAAGAATAATTTAAATTCAATTTTGGCGCTGTTTTAATCATTATTTCCACTTTGAATGAACTTTAAGTGATAAACTATGATCATGATATTGTTTGTGAACTAATTAATCCATATAATGTCCTATAAAACCCTTTAAGACCAAAAAAGAACAAACCTAAAGGAAAACCTAAAGAAAAACTCAAAATCTCACTTAAAACCAAAAATTTTCTAAGGAAAGCAAATGAGGAAATTTAAGCATATGAGCAAACCTAAGATAACAATCACAAACAAAATATAAAATTGAAGGTGACAAGTTCATGACTTAACATCTGGCTCCAGCAGCGGGATGAAATCCTCCCGATGAGGCTTCAAGAACCTGTAGACTAGTGCCTTCTTTTCTGCTACCTACTTATCTGCAAAATTTCCATTGGGTTATGGAGTCTTTATTATGCTTCACTCACACCGGTATGTACAATGAAAAGTGAAAATCTCCTCAATGACTGTAAAAATGCTTGAGGAATCCTCCATTGATTGGACTTGACAATTCCTCACCATCCAAAGACTGTAGGACAAAAGTGTTATTCTCCAAAATCTTAGACACTGGGAAAGGGCCAAACCAGAGGTTGTCAAACTTACCATGCTTCCCTTTTTGCTCTTTCCTGGCATCCCACCCCAAAACCATATCACCAACTGAGAAAGTGCTATCTTTGATTTTCCTATCAAATCTACTCTTTATCTTCAATCTGTACAACTGTGCACTTTTTTCCACCTTTTCTCTGTTCTGCTGTAACTCTATCATCTCATAAATCCTCCTCTGCATATCATTTGGTTCCTCCTGGCAATTCTGAAGAAACTTCATAACTGGGATTCCCAATTGAACAGGAAAAACTGCATCTGTACCATAAACTAACTGGAAAGGAGAAGTTCCAATTGCTTGTTTGACTGTTATCCTATCAGCCCATAATGCATATTTCAGCATTGAATCCCATGATCTCTTGTTATGCTTGAGCAATTTTTTGATACTCTGGATGATGTTTTTATTAGAGGATTCAGCCAAACCATTACCCTGAGGATAGTAAGGAGTTGAGTGCTTCAGCAAAATACCATTCTTTTCACAAAAGGCTTCCACTGCCTTGGACTTGAAATCCTTTGCATTATCTGTCACTAATTTCTGAGGACACCCAAACCTACTCAGGATGTTTTCTTCAATAAATTCAATGATTACTTTGTCTGTTGCATTCCTATTAGGGATGGCTTCTACCCATTTGGTAAAGAAGTATGTTGCAGTTAGAATCCAACGGTGTTGTCCTGAAGAAGTTGGATTTATTTCCCCAATAAAATCTAGACCCCATTGCTGAAAAGGAGAACTTACTGCAATAGGTTTAAGGGGCAATGACAACAATTTTTGTTTGCCAGCAAACTTCTGACAGGGGATACAGGCTCTTACCTGCTGATAAATATCTGCAAACAAAGAGGGCCAATAATATCCAGCTCTTAAAATCCTATATGTTGTTGTCTTCCAGTACTTGTGGCCTCCACAAGCACCCTCATGAGATTCAGAAATCACTCCTTCAATTTCGGATTTATCCAAGCACCTGAGTAGAATACCACTTCGGTCTTTCCAGAACAACTGCTCTTCTACTAGACAATATTTAGTAGCTTTAAGTTTTAAAGATCTAGCAGCTTTCCTATCTAAATGCTCAGGACATTGCAAAAACAATAGGAAATAAACAATGTCTGCATACCATGTTGATGATGAATAAAAGTCCATGACCTTCTCTTTTTCCAGTATTGCTTGATCTTCTTCCTGTGCTAATTCTTCAGCCATGACATGAAATCCCAGACCCTGACAATTCGATTCAGCCAGCAGTTTGGCTAAGCCTTGTCCCTTGACAAGTTTGGTAGGTCTGATCTCTACCTCATACTCCATGATTTTAGCAATCCACCTGCCTCCTTTTCCTTCACTATCAGGCTGTGTTAAAACATCTTTTACAGCAGCATTAGGCACAAATGAAATAACTTTAGAATGCATAACATATATTCTGAAAAACTTTAAAGCTTTTACCAGAGAATAGGCCTGTTTTTCTAAGATACTGTATTTCAGTCAAGAATCTCTTAGATTTTTGCTGAAAAATGCAATAGGCTGCTCCAGTCCTTCTTTATTCTTCTGCAACAAAACAACTGCTATTGTATCCTCTGACGCAAATGAGAATGTAAGAAATTATCTGGTAAAATCTGGGCTTACTAACACAAGAGCTTCAGTAAGAGCCATTTTGATCTTCTCAAATGCATTTTTTGCCTCAGTGGTCCACTTAACTTCTTGATCCTTTTTCAGCATGACTGTGATCTGTTTGATAGTTTCAGCAAAGTTTTGTATAAACCAATGCAAAAATTTGATTTTACCAATGAATGATTGGAAATCCTTTTTACTCCTAGGTAAACTTATTTTCAATATAGATTTTACCCTTTCAGGATCAATTATTATACCATCAGCAGACACTAAATGACCAAGCAATTTACCTTCCTGTACAGCAAAGTGTGACTTCTTTGGATTTAAAGACAAGCCAAATTTTCTGCATTTCAGGAAAGTCTGCTTCAAATGCTTCAAATGTTCGTCATCTGACTATGAGAAAATAGTAATATCATCCAAGTATATTACCACAAACTTGTCCTTTTCTCCAGCAAAAGCAATATCCATAGCTCTCTGGAAGATTG
Source organism: Pseudotsuga menziesii (assembly GCA_001517045.1). Lineage (NCBI taxonomy): Eukaryota > Viridiplantae > Streptophyta > Pinopsida > Pinales > Pinaceae > Pseudotsuga > Pseudotsuga menziesii. The sequence continues at coordinate 39,805 of LPNX010651161.1, read as the reverse complement.
CTCCAGCATTCATTAACCCAAAGGGCATCTTGTCATACATAAAAGTTCCCCAAGGAGTTGTAAAGGCTGTCTTCTCCTTATCATTGGGATGCATAGATATCTGATTGTACCCTGAGAAACCATCAATCATCGAGATCCTTTGTGCCCCAACTACTTGCTGCAATACTTGCTCAATTTTAGGCAGAGGATAGTTATCTTTTAATGAAGATCTGTTCAAATTTCTGAAATCAACACACAACCTGATTTCTCCATCCTTTTTTCTAACAAGAACCAGATTAGCCACCCATGACGAATACCTGAGAGGCTCTATGATCTTGGCATTCAACAACTTCTTCACTTCTTTTTCAATAATAGGAAACAAGGCTGGATTAATCCTCCTTAATTTCTGTCGAAAAGCTTTGACATTTTGTTTTAAAGGGACTTTATGCTGTATGATTCCTGTATCATAAATCCTCAATTCCTCATAAGACCACGCAAAAACATCCACATGATCTTTTAACAGTTTAATGTACCCATTTCTTTGTTCAGCTGTAAGTGATTTAGAAATTTTGACCATTCTAGGATGTTCTGCAGAACCAATATTACACTCTACCACATTCTCTTCTAAAGACTGAACAACAGGCTTTGAAAGTGTATCATCCTTTGTAAATATTCTTTCCAGAGGTACCAAACCTTTTGGGATGAAATTACTTTTTAGTTCAATAATTTTATGTCCAGCTATCTCATCTTCAACAATCTCATCCACCTATCCTTCTTCTTCATCCTCCTCTTGATCAATCAGGGAATTGGAAAACTCATGTGTAAGTTCTAGAAACCTTTTAATCTCAATGTCATCTTCGAACACTCTCCAGTGCTTTACATTATCAGGTACAGAGGGTCTGTACCTCACCTCAATGGGATACCTCAACTGAGTGGTCTTGGGGATTCTAAAGTGTGTGGCAGCCAAGGCCAATGAGTCTGCAGTCTGATTATGATCTCTTGGAATATGGATAATATTAAAAGCTACAAAATAATTTTCAAGCATGTCCCATACCTAATTTCGATAAATTTTTAGCAAACCCTGCTTCACTTGATAATTGTTCTTCACCTGTTGAACAACCAATTCGGAGTCGCCAAATGCAGAAATATGTTGAATGCCCAAATCTTTAGCAGCTTTTAATCCTAACAGCAAAGCTTCATATTCAACAGTGTTGTTTGTAGTAATAAATTCCAATTTATACATCAGCTTTACTGTTTCACCTCTAGGGGATATGAGAAGAGCTCTTGCCCCTGCACCTTCTTTGCAAGAAGATCCATCAAAGTATAATTGCCACAGTTCATCTTCTTCTTCTTTGCTGCATTTTACTGGTTGTTCCTTTTCAACCTGTAACAAACCAGCAGTATTGTCTTCATCACTGAAATGTAACATGCAAGTTCCCAGGTCTTTGTCAACAACATATATTGGATGATTCGTAGGGTTCTTGTCATCTGTCACAATATATGCAAACTGAAGCTCTCTGTACAGCCTTCTATTTTCTCCTCCAAACACAGGAATAGTAGCATATGAAAGATCCATTTGTAAGGTCCCACCAACCTTATTTGCCCAAGACCGAGAAAGAAGTAACCCAAACTTTGGTGTAATATCAGCTACCACAACATCCATGATCACACTTTTCATAGGTAACTGGGCTAGGCTGACAACCATGTCCTTTATTACCCCTAAACACTTTACTGCTCGGGAATCAAAGGAATACAGATCATGATAGGGTTTGGTGATACTTAAACCTAAAGCTTCCATAACAGCCTTTGGCATCAAATTGTGTGAAGCTCCCGAATCTAGTAAACAATTGTGTATCATTTGTTCATGGACTGTCAAGGTGATGTAGAATGGAGGTGAAGCACCTGCTTCATTTTTAGTCTTTTCAGCCAGGGCTGATCCAATGAAAATCTTGGGATTTTCTTCTTGCAGATTTACTGTGTCTGAAATAGGCTGATTACTTATTGAATTCATCACCTTAAGGACTGTTTCTTTATATGAAGGATTTTTTATTAATTCAGTTAAAGGTACATGAATCTTTAACTTTCCTAATTCATTCTCCAAATTGAAATTCTGGACAGTTTTATTTACCTCTTCAATCTCTGTGTTTTTCTTTTGTTTTTCTGAAAATTGTCTTTTCTCTGTCACAGGATCAGATGACTATTTAGCAGGGACAGCTGCCTTCTTCTTCGGAATTTGTACCACCTGTTTTGGACCTGATCTCAGGTTTACAGTCCTCTTAAGTTCATTTTGATAGACAGCAGCAGTTACAGCAGTATTTTCCAGACCTAAATCATCCTCAGTTTCAAACATGTCAGCATCATAGTATTCTGCATTTAGAAGTTCTTCCTTAGTGACAAAAACCCCAGATAATCCTTCTCCAAAATGATTCATATCTTGATCAGTCTCTTCAAAGACCAGCTCATCATCAACTTCTTCCTCATCACCCACATTGTTCTGAAGAGGTGGTGGCACTCTTTGGTCCTCATTTTCTCTTCTTTCTCACTAGATATCATTGTTCCTTTGTTCTCTAGGCATGAAACGGGGAGCAAATTGCCTTCTGAACTGGTTCTGATTATTAGGATTTCATTTAGTTTCTGGAGCAGGCTTGCTGGAATTTTTCTCAAGCTCTAATTTGTTCAACTTTGCTGTCAGAATCTTCACCAAATTAGCCATTTCATCAATTTTCCCTTTAGCAGAGTGAGAAGCAGAACTTCCTGGGGCTGCTTCCTTCTTTCCTTTTCTGTCATCAAGCTGCTGAGCTGTTTCTTTCTTTAACCTATTTGAAGCTAGTATGTTAGATTCTACCTCCAATGCTGCATCCTGCATATTCAGTAAAGAAATAGGTCTCCTTTCTGTCAGTAATAAAGATAATTCATGATTGAAAGCATTTGCATATGTCAGTTTAGCAGAGGTTTTAGTAGGCTTTATTTTTGCAGGAATTCTACTGTACATCTTGTTAAACCTCTTTGAAAAGTCTGCAATTGTTTCATCCGTTTTCCTCCTGAGAGCTCCAAATTTAGTTATATAGTATGCATGGTCTTTAGTGTCACCCCACTGTCTCATAAAAAGATCACGAAGTTCTTCAATGATAGTGATTGAGTTAGCAGGTAACTCTCTGAACCATTTCCTTACATCTCCATCAAGGCTCTGCACGAACATTCTCATCCATACATCCTTAGCCTCAATATTTTGGTTATCAGCATAGCTAAGGAAAGCTTCCCAATGTTCTTCATCTGTAGTTTCCCCCTGTCCGTTGAATCTAGGCAAATATTTCCGATAGTCACCCCCAGGCAGTGCATTTAAAGGCTGAGGCAAGACCAATGGTGCATATCTGGCTGCAACCATCCGGTCCATCATGTCTATAGGCTGATTTTGGGCTGCCATTTTAGGACTAACTGATTTTGGTGATGAAGAGGTTTGACTAGAACTTGGCTGAAAGGGGTTTTTACCTACTTTCAATTGAAAAGGAGGTATCTTACCAGGAGAGGCAGTTTTAGCTTTTATGAAGGATTGAGGGTTGGTAAAAATTTGGAAACCAATGTCAGGAATTGTTGGTTTTACCCAAGGTGAAGTTTCTTCTTCTTTTCTTGACACAGATGAAGCTAATGAACCATCCAACTGTTCAGGTTCAGATAAGGAGGGTAATGACTAAGATATTCTAATCTTTCTTGCTGTCCTCAATATCTGTTCAGGATCTGTAACACCCAACTGCAATGATGAAATATGTATGTTCCTAGTTCCCACTCCTCTAGTAGCCACTGTGACAAATCTGGTGAAAAGTAGCCTTAAAAATGTGCTGGTTTAATTTCACCTCTTAAAACCAGTAAAACTAATAAGTATCCCTGGGAAAATATGTCTTCAACTTCGTCCCCGGCAACGACGCCAAAGATGTTTGTGCCAGAAATTGTTTCCAAGGCTATAAAGAAACAAGTCAACACAATCTCAAAAATTCAATCAACTAAAACTAGGGTTTAGGGTTCTTTGAAAGGTTTTTTTGGTAATAATGTTTGGTGACTGAAGGGAATACATTCATAAGCCAAGCATGAACTAAATCATAAATAAATAAGAACAGAGATGCATAATATAGTCACCATGTACCAATCAGAATATAATCTTAAAGTTCATTCATAACTGACAAGCATTACAAGCAAAGAAACCATAAACCAGCAATGAATATATCAGTCAAGTAGCTAAACAAGCCAAAGATGAAGCTAAAACATAGTCTAAAGGGTAATATAGATCATATATTTCATAATTCTGCTCAACAATTACAGATGAGAGTTATGTACTTAGCTCATAAACAAGTCACATACCTCCTTAAGCCAGCAAAAAAGTAGAACCCTTTGTTCTCTTTCTCATCTATCTAAATACTGTTTCTCAAAAAATCAGTTAGGGTCTAAACCCTAACTGTCTTCAACCAACTCATCGATGGGGTAAAGTGAAATTATATTTACAAAATAAAGTATTTCTTTAAAAACATAATCAATGCTAACTAATTAAAGTATTTTCTTAAAAGACAAAACAAGTAACTAACTGACTAACAAAAATTAAAGGTCCATAGCAACTTTAGCTAGTAATGTTATTCCATCCAAAGCTTGGGCTTTCTTCCTTTGCAGCAATTTACTCTATGACAACAGTTTTCTCCTCACTGAGAGCTTCTGCTGGTGCCAGATTTTTCACATGCTGATCTTCTTCTTTTATAAACAGTGAGATTTTGTCCTTATTGTCAGCTGAATACTGCTGATGTTCATAGTTTCCCTTTGAGGGATCTGGTGCTTCTTCAAGTTTAACTTCTTTTTTTATCTTTAGATTTGATTTTCTGACCTAGTTTCCTAACTAGGGTTTTCCCTTTATCTACATGTTTTTTGGTCTACTACTCTTCCTGCTTAATTTGGAAACCAGACCAGAAAAGAAAATAATCCCATGTTTTCCCTTCTCTTTGTAGAGCAGCACTGATAATCAATTTGATCAAACCATGATGGAAAATAGACTGTGTCGTGTGATCTTGATGCCCCTTAACCCTGCTTGACATCTTCTGCAAACTTTTAAACAAAAAGAAAGGAAGACTCATTCTGGATTCACCAACCAGATGCTGTAAGAACCTAAAATGATATTTGAAGACATAGGCATATCTCCCTTCGCAGGTGATATAGCTTTGTAGGACTTTAATGGGCTCCACCCACTCATCTCTGAAATTATGGATTAGTATTCCTTTACTCCAGTTTGGAGTAATGCCAGGTAAAAGGTACCTTTGGGCATTAAAGGTGAAAGGCAGCTTCTTGAACCACATTTCACCTTCATTTCTGAATCCTGTAGCTTCAGCAACTAGCTCCACAGTCAACTTAAACTTTAGAGTATCAAATACCACCATGTCCTGGTTATAGCATTGGGCAAATTTATAAGAGACCTCAGTGTTATAGCTATCAATCTTCTTGAAAAAATCCAACCAACCAGCATTCTGAAACAGCTCTGCACAACCAGGAAATTTGTCAATCCATCCCAACTCAGTGGGCTCAGCCCTATTCGTTTTGCCACTTTTTCCCATCTGCTTTCAATGACTGAAACCTGTGTAATTTTAAAGCCCTCTGAATGACCTAACAACTCTTTTTTCTTTTCAAGCTTCTGAAGTTTTAACAGTCAGCACTTGTTTTCGATGAAGGAAAAGTTTTTCACTGATATTAAGTAATTAGGTCAACAAAGTGCCCAAAACTCTCCAATAAAAATGCTGCTGAAACTAACTATCATCCAAGATTGTTCATTTAGATGCTAGATCATCTTTAGAATGCATGACAACATCTGTGTGTTATGGTTCTGCTCACTTTCTGCTCTGACTTGTATTTAGCACCAAAACCAGTCAGTTTCAAACACCTAATCAGACTACGTCTTCATGCAATTCACATGCTCAGCTCCTTCATAGCATTGTTTTCAAGTAATCAGTAAGTTTATGAAACCCTGATCGCCAGAAACTAAACAGAGCTTCACCTTACCACATTTTCAGGTCTTGACAGGGTAATTGTTCAATTAAACTGCTATTTTTCTAACTTATCACTTTCCAACACATTCCAAAACCCTTTTAGATTGATCTTTGATCGTAGGGAGTTTGTCAACGGCATAAATTACAGCTTTCCTCAATCAATTTTATCATAACAAGATTTAAAGAAGAAACCCCCAATTTAGCTGCACTTTCAGGTTAACATGGAATACCTTATTTCCATCTTGCTACAGAGGCTTACAATCAATCCCTGAGCTGTCTGATTGTCAAATTTAAGTATACAAGTGTCCTCAGGCGTCCAATTTACTTCCAGCTGGCGAAACGAGAAAGCCCTAAATCTTCTCTGTAACCGTGAAAGCCCTAACTCCCCTTTGTAACTGCAACTTCCAGATTTTGGGCAAATTTCCTCGCTCCACTTAGTCTCTAGTTCCGTAATGCATGTATGGAGAACTCCTGTCACTTCAATCTAGGCTCGTTTGTCTACCTGTCACAATTCACCCAAATCTGACTATTGATTTGCCACAATCTCCTTCACACTGTAAAACACACCTGTTTTCATGATCATTACTGAAGAAACACGTATCAAAAGCCTTTAAGCATGTGGTTAGTCATCAAAAACCAAAATCGTGGGAGAAATTTGCTTAAAAACCGTCGATTTTGGCGCGCGCGATATTCTTGTAGCGCCGCTATGTAAACTTTTGGCAGTTGCACTACAAGAATAATTTAAATTCAATTTTGGTGTTGTTTTAATCATTATTTCCACTTTGAATGAACTTTAAGTGATAAACTATGATCATGATGTTGTTTGTGAACTAATTAATCCATATAATGTCCTATGAAACCCTTCAAGACCAAAAAAGAACAAACCTAAAGGAAAACTCAAAATCTCACTTAAAACCAAAAATTTTCTAAGGAAAGCAAATGAGGAAATTTAAGCATATGAGCAAACCTAAGATAACAATCACAAACAAAATATAAAATTGAAGGTGACAAGTTCATGACTTAACAGGTCCTATCGTCTGTATAAATTGGGGAAATCTTTATTTCCTTCAAGATGAAGTTGCTAGTTGCTAATGTTGATGACACCAACAAATTGTGGCATCAATGGTTGGGTCATATCAACTTTGGGACCTTGCAACATATGACCTGTTTAAGGATGGAAGATGAGCTTCTCCATATTAAACTATGTACAGGTGTCTGTGAAAAATGTATGTTGGGGGAACATTTTCATGAGTTCTTTCCTAAGGATTTAGGGGGCAAGTCTCTGGACCTATTGAGCTGGTTTATAATGATATTTTCATGCCTATGACCACTTCTTCACTTGGTGGGGCTAGATGTCTCCTTACCTTCATTCAATGATTTCTCCTACTTCCTTTGGGTATATATTATTCATTCTGAGGATGAAATCTTTCAGAAATTTCAAGGAATTAAATCATTGTGAAAAATCACAGTGATCACAAGATCAAATCTATTAGGACTGTTGAAGGAGGAGAACATTTCAATGATGGCTTTCATCCTTTTTTGACATCTCATTGCATTGTTTGGCAAAAGCCAATCTCTCAACAAGATGGAATAGCTCATTGAAGCAAAAGAGCTATTATGGAAATGGCTTGTTGTATGTAGCATTCTCTTTAAATAAAGTTTATGTTATGGAGGAAGTAGTCTTCAATACCTATGATCGAGTTGCTGAATCCCTCTTTTTACAAGGCCATTTTTGTAGTGATGATATAGTGGCTTAGGCAATGAAGGCTTAGTATTTAATGAAGATTTGTTTTATTAAAACATAAATTTAAATGATTTGTTTAAATTTAATTATATAAGATGGTTGGAGGTGAGTGACTAGTGCCAATAACCCTATTCAGAATGTGGAGTCTTGGGGCTTCTAAGAGGTCTAGAAATTATGAATGGATGGGAGTAAATATGTTGTGCACACATGCATAAATTTACCTATGAATGCAAAATTAGATGGCTAGAAATTAACAGTTTTTGTAGGCTTTAACTAGGTGCTCCCTAACAAGGGGAGAGTTTATTTCAAGCTGAAATACACCATCCAGTCTTTCAATGCAATGATATAACATCAATTTTTCCAACTTGAAGATAAATTAACAAAGAGAAGAATTGATAGCACCTCATTCACTCTCCTTCAATGATATAGCTAACCTGACATGAAGTCCTTATTGTAGTAGATTTAGTAGAATATTTCGACACAGAGTCAACAAGATTAATATTATGGCTAGCCACACGTGTAGAAAATCTTTGCTTCGCATAGCCTACAGAGAAAAGCACACAGCAATTGATGAATCTTCCCTTTCTAAGTCAATAATAAAACTGTAAATACAACAAAAAAACCTTGACTAACTTCTCCTATGGCATCATATTCTTTGTTTGGCCTGGTTACCCCTTTTTCACGCCCATAGGCTTACATTCATACCCACAAAGTTGATGGGGATAAGATCACCCTTGACATATTTGTGAAGCTAAAATTGTTGTATTTTATCACCATCACTATTCATGCAACATAATGTTCTTGTTTTTCATCACCCTATTTTCAAAGTTTTGAGTATGTGCATGAGTTATTTTTACAGCACACCAAAAAGACCAACATACCAATATGTGCATGAGTTATTTTTTCAGTGCACCAAAAAGACCAACATACCAAGATAATCAATGCATCAAAATGTATCATGCTAAGTCATGTGTCCATATTATAAATAGTTGTAATTTTTCAAAACTATTTTATTGTCTTTTTGAAACTCATATGTAGGAATGCAAGATGAGTTTATGGTTGGCATGTATGAGCATGATGAAATAGATCAAAGCTAGGGTTTGAATTTCTTCTTTAGTGAACATAGTATAAGGAGATTTCATGAACCTGTCTTATGACTATGACAAGGTTTCCGTTGTAAAAAAATTGTGAATATTACATGGACAAATCTTGTTTGCGATTTAATCTTAACGATGTGCATGGTTTATGATTATTATATATTTTCATGAGCTGTATAAGTAAACAATTTTTGTAATTCTTATCATTTTTGGGTGAGACCTTGTCCCCGTTTAAATATTGAAAATGCCATTGTCGATAGGTTATTATTCTTTTACTAGCTAAACTATGGTTTATTTTTAGAGCCAATAATTGGTTCCATTACTACAATAGAACACACTTTTTCAAAAAGAACTAATGATTTAAATGTCATGGAAACCCTTTAGACATGATAAATACAAAGAAAGGGAAATGATATTTTCAAATAAGGAAATGTAGTTCATTATAATTTATATCTAGCATGGTGGAAGAATAGGCTCATCAATACTATGAGTTGATCATCTATAATCAAGAACTATTGAAAAGAAAAATAGACTATTGGTTTTATGGTAATGAATTTTTCTATTGAATATATTAGCACTTTGAGCTAACCAAACTTATAATCAAGAGCTATTGAAAATATAAATAGACTATTGGTTTTAATGCTCGTAAAATAAGGTTATGGTCATGGATTTTTCTATTGAATATATCAGCACTTTGAGCACACAAAACTTAAGTAATTTTGAGGAAGGTCAAAGAGGGAGGTTGCTAAAAGTGATATCATTGTATGTAACCATTCTATTTGTAGGAAGAAAATATTAATGAAAATGAAACGAGATGCAATGGAGGTGTAATCCTTAACGTTCTTTCATTTTGTTCTCAATCCAACTTATTTTAATTACATGTAAATGCCCTCCGTTTCCAGATTACAGAAGGTTGAAAAGAATGTTTCAATATATTATACTCCTTTGCTTTAAGTGGTTCTCGAATTTTCTAGTTTAAGATAGGATTAATTTGTTTTTTTTATAAATGTTGGATTGTAAGTCACCTTGCTACTCTGTGTACAATTTCACACACACACACACACACACACAATAAAAGTAAAAAATCAAATCATATTAAAATAAGATGAATCTAATGACATTCTCTTTGGCACTATTAAAGTGTCATTTCTATAAACAAATTCTCTTAATGTTTAGTTGCATGAAATCTCTTTCAGTTCTTTTAAGAACTAATATATTGCAATGGCCCTTAATTGTTATAACTTAGATCAACAGTTCTTCATATGTGACGAAAGTTCAATATATTATACTCAAAGTGTCATTTTTTGCTCACAAAAGGGGCACTTATGGATGGAAGCGCATATGATTTCAACCCCCAAAAGGGAAAATTTGTGGCTTGCACACTAGCAAGGTTCGAATCATTCATATCCTACTCTTGGTAAAGGTGTGAATGCATCAAAAACATATAATTCACATATTGGACACTGGAAAGGCATGAAACACTCTGATGTTGTGATTGGATAGGGTGTATATTACCCATTATTTAATGAAAAAAAAATTCAAAATAAAGAAATTATGGAAGTTTACAAACCCTTTTTTCTAGCTGCAACTCCCTAAACCACCTAGTAATCATTTTGAACTATTTCCTTCAAACATGAAAACAAGATTAAATGGACTAATGAGGGACACCCAAGATACCAAACTAGTGTTGAAGGAATCACTCACCAACACATATATCCTTCCCATCTATTAGTAAATCCTATTGTTGAACCTTACTGATCCCCAAATACTAAAGTTGCTTCCCTCAAGTAACTTTATCCCTCATGTGTGTGTGTGTGTGTGTGTGTGTGTGTGTGTGTGTGTGAGTGATCAGAGTGTGATCGTTAGGGTGCATGAGAGGAAACACCAGAATTTTTGTATTCGATAAGATGTACTACATTGACAAGGTATATCTTATACCTATTTCATTGTTTTAATTGATATTTTTTCACATTTTCCCCTTCCCCAATCACGTGTCTTTTATTATCATTGTTTGATGTAAATAATATTTTGTCATTTATATTACAATTGATTAGGTAGCTAGTGTTATTATCATATTTCAATTCATTTACATTCTTTACTATTGTCAAATTGGATTAAGGAAGGTTTGGTTTGTTAGCTTTACAGATTGAAATTGGAGAATAAGGAGAAAATATGGAAATAGACAAAGGAGTAGCTCAGATCAACCATTGAAAAAGGTGCAAACATCTTTTCTCCCTAATATATTCTATACTTTAGATTTACTTATTAAATTTTATATGTGATATAATGTGTGAATAAAAGTCTAATCTACGTGTAATCAGAGTCATTTAGGTCAACATCACCCTCATAAGTAAGATGGTGATTTTGACGAGTCATAGGATTAAATTTTGAACAACATTAATAGATCCTTGATTCTTTTCTTTTATCCCTATATGTACTTAATACATATTCAATGACATGGATCCTTGATACTTCTAGGGTTAGTTACAAAAGAAAATGTATAATTCAAATGCATAGTATCACATTATTCATATAATTATACATATTAATTACAAACATATTATCCATATATATGCATTATATTAATAATAAATATTCTTAGCTATACTAATAATACATTAAGAAATTCAACTGCATTACTAAAAGCATGTATTATTATTCAATGTAAGAAACTCCATACTTTTAACTATATTATTCACACTTGCATTATATTAACTTTTGTATGTAAATGAATACCATAATGACATGGTCAATTTTCACTAGTTCATTTGGTTAAGGTGTGGGTCTCGTTAGCAAGGTGACCTATGTTCAATTCCCCTTAGGGGTGAACTAGTTGGGAGAAGACACCAAAAATATATCCATGTTAAGGGTTGGTGTGGCACGGGTGAGGTGTGATCCTCAAGTAGCTTTGACGGCTTATATGTCCCTAAATCGCGGCTCTTAACCAATGCTTCAATTCTACCGGCCCAAAGTGATAGGAATTCGAACAAAAAAAATAGAATGCCATAATGGAATGCAATTACTATTAGTCATTAGAATAATTTCCATAAACTATTTTATTCATAGCTACATTATATTGAAATTTGATAATATCCATTGTAATAAGCTAAATATGATATCAACTATATTGATAACACATTTGAAAAATCCATAATATTGTAATATGGGGTTGGAGATTTTATTTCTGCAATGAATTTATGCCAAGATCATGGTGGCATATTAATAACATTACTTGCATTATTTTATTTTTAAATAAATCTTCATGCATTCATAATACTAAACTTTGTAAGGAATCAATAAAATTATTTCCATATCTAGTTTTAATGTTAAACTCAAAATTATATATGGATTTATGTTGGATTTATGATGATTCTAATTTTAATTTAATCTTTTCTATAAATACTAGATTGTACACAAAAACACATATAACACTATAAAAATGAAATTATATTTACTATTAGAAGAAGGTGAACCTAACGCCATTCTCTTTGGCACAATTGATGCATATTTTCTACCTAGACACGCTATTAATGTTGAATTGTGCAATATCTGTTCAATACATGGATGTAGAATGCACTTACCTCATCTTTCTAAAGTACTTCTAAAAACAAAGAGATTTCAATAGTACATATTGATTTATTTGTTTTTAATAGATACAGAATTACTCAATTCAAATTTATGGTGTTGCGTAAGTGATATAATTCTACATATTAATTACACACATATTACAAATTTATATTTGCATTATATTACAATCACATATATAAAAGATTCAATATTTTGCATTATTAAAAGTAGTTATAACTATTCATTATGATAAACTCCATACTGTACTATATTATTTTTACATCCCTTATATCATCTTTTTCATGTAGATTAATGTCATGATGGCAAAAAAAATTTTACATTATATTAAAATTTGATAAGATTCATTGTAAAAAGATTTATAATATCAACTATATTGATAACATGATAGGAAGTTCCATAATTCTCTACTCTAAAGTACACCTCCCAAAAAAAAGAGCAAGGTGGCATATTAAGAAAACTATTTATGTTACATGAGTTTAACAAATAGTAATAATAACACTGAAATGATTAACATTCACAAACTAATGCATAACATTATAAGAATGAAATAAAATTAGTGTTCCCTTAATGTAATATGATATACACAACTAAATCTATAGTAATAATAAATGTAATTGGGGTAAAATAATTATTAAGATAGATCCATCTTAAACGTAAATGTATGAAGCACAAAGAAGTGTAGTTTAAAAAAAAAATTACACCCCAATAAATTTAATTTTTATGGATGACTCATTTATCTGGATTTAAGATGGATTTAACCTCATTTTTTTCTATTAGTCTTTTAATAAATAATAAGTTTCCGTAAAATGATTTATACACATAATGAGTTTATTCC
>LPNX010651161.1:2054-20288 GCA_001517045.1 Pseudotsuga menziesii | reverse complement strand
ATTCTCTCATACCATATAATCTGATACCATATAATTTGTAAATGAGGGACTGCCAGCCAACTAGCTTAACCAACATGAATATTAAGTGGATTTTCAGCTCTCGTCTATATTCTTAGTGTTATACAAACTGTGTTATTCAAAATTACTTCAAAGAATAGTTTTGAGTATAATGTGCATTCACCACCAACCAAAAAAAAATTTAAGTTCAATAAAAAGAATAAGACCATGCAAAATATCACTAATCATCAATAACTCTGTTTTAGGTACAACTCTAGTGCACATCAATATCCAACCAGAGGAATTACTTAGTCACTATGCATACTAATTCAAGGTGTTGAGGTTGAATTCCATGAGAGCAATTACTCCCATGTTCTAAAGTTTAAAGTAAGTGAAGTGTTTTGATTCATAGGGCTCATTGTCTAATTGTTTTGATTCATGGGATTCATTGTTTGAATTATTCTCAACATTCACATTCTACACTAATGAAAACACCATTCAATTTAGCTTTCCTTGGTGTATGAAAACCAAGTTATTTAAATGTTCTTGGTTTTGGTGAATATCAATCTTGAATAAAAAGGAATAAACCTTTGAATCTCTCTAGGGCTCAAATATTTTAGTTGTAGCAATATTATTAATATTATTGGCAAGGCATATATAATGAAGGATTTCTATATTAACTTGAATGAAAAATACATTAGAGTGGTTCCATTTATAACAATGGAGAAGCCTAGTGTCATCTAAGAACAACTTGGAAGATGCACTTGTTCCTATGTGAGCTTACCTCCAATATTAGCTGGCTACATTGGAACTCTAACAACTAATGTGTTGGAAAATACCAACACCAACACCCTTCCATAAGAGAAACATAGGGAGGAAACAAAACAAAGATGGGTCTCGACAATTAGGCATGTTGAGGTACCCATGTACAAAGCTCTCATAACCGGGTAAAAGGAGAAAACCTCGTGGGCAAAACTCCTTCCCAAAAGAGATAAAAGCAGACATGTTGAGCTCAATGCATGTTCCAAACTACTGATCCTCAAGAATGAGTGCCAATAATCTAGAAGACATCATATACACTGAGTGTCCCTATGGTCACCAATACATCTCACTCAACTGCAAGGGTAGCTAGTCACTTTAATCGTCAAGTCAAATAGGAACTAGTGCCGAGTACAAATGTCATTATGAATATGTCTGATCTTAATAATTAATGGCCAATAAAAAATACTTGAGGAAGCATTGCATCCCCCCCCCACAATTTTTAAGTGAGTGGTAAAGGTGACAACAATGCATGTCACAACTGATGGAGAAATGTATGGAGTACAAGCTAAAGGCGACAAAGATGCACAAACAACCTTAACAAGAAATACTCCAAGGTGGTGAGCTCCAAGACATTGTGAAATAAAGCAGCACATGGAGACAAATGTCTAGTGACACTCCAACAAAATGTCTACATGAGTGGCCCAAAATCCACTACTCAATGGTGCAAGACAAGAGGTCCCATAAATAAATACCATAATGGAAAACAATTGTCAATATGGGTTCTGACTAAAACTTCCATTTTAGATACCCATTTATAAGTGAGGAATCAATACATTTCCTTGACAAATGTGGCGTGCAACCACTTTATTGAAAGAGTACAAAAATATCTTCTCAACACTACAAACAAAGGAAATAAAACGAAGGCTCCAAGAAGAGCAACGAAAAACAAATATCTAATAAACCTTGAATACAATAGGAAAAAGTGATGCTAAAAAACCTTCAATTATCTAATTCTCACCCCATTAAACACAACTGAGGGATATCACCAAAAGAAAAATTCAACAATAGATATCTATCAAATATCAATTGACAAAGAAAACTAGTCGAATCTTTAATCGACTGCCACCACTAGTAAAACATCAATGGACCACTCAAAGTAAATAATATGTAAGAGGAACTATGTACAATTGTACAATTGAAGATACACATCATTATGAAGTCCTCAATCATCTATGCAAATGATTCCAATACCATTCATCAATCTAAACACAATGAGTATTCAACACTCGTCCATGGTTCTATCTTTCACATCTTCTTTGGGAAGTTTGGAAATAAGAGGTGCCATCTTTCCAAGAAATTGGTTTTCTTTGCAAATTTCTCCGATTCTTATGAGGATATATATATGGCACATATTTATGTTTTGGATGAACGTAACAAGAGGGATGAGATTTTGGTTCACTGATAGAAGCAATAACAATATTCTCAATTTTTGGCTTATTACGAACAACTATCTCAACAGCACATTTATCAAGAGGTTCCTCTTCACTTTGAATTCCATTAGGAACAAATACAACATTTCCTCACTCAGCAAAGCCGAGTGAAGACAAAGAGGGAGAAACAACATCATATCTAAGACCTTCTCTTGATGTATGCAACGTGGGGGAAATAGGAATAGCATTTCCCTATACATTCTTCCCAAGTCCACCTCTCGTAAAACCAATTTTTCTCAACAATCGAGAACCAATACATGTAGTGTGTTTTTTAAATCTAGGAGAAACAAAAACATTGGTAGACAATAAAGGATGTGATGGAATAGATACATCCACATACTTTAAACCTGGTGTGAAACAATAATTAATAGGTGAGTTGGGAAGCTCAACAGTTTTCATCTCATTATTCTGCAATCGAGAAACTTTTTCTTCAAGGTCCTGTTTGCAAACCAGTAATCCTTGAATTTTCTAATCCTTCTCATTCATCTACAACAACAAGGAGTCCCGATCTTCCTTCAAAGTTTGATACTCATTAAACATCTTGTCATCATTTTCATGAAAATAAGTTGTTGGTGCATGAATCTCATCAACAGAAGCCTATAAGTGCGCAACCTCATTAGTTAGCTCAGAGTTAGTCTCTTCCAAGGCTAAAAACATGCTCCTTTAAGGCATCATTTTCTATTGTTGAGAGGCTTTTACTTCATCTTCCAGATTATTGAAAAGGCCGACCTTTTCCACAAATTTGTCTTCAAGGTCTCCAAAGAAAGTTTCCATGTTTCTTTGATGAAAATTAACCTTTTGATATTTCTAAATAAAACAATCCTCAAGTGGTTCTTTAGTTCAACATTATTTGTCTGCAACATGGCAACAATGGATTGTAAGTAAACAAACTTTTTACGAAACCGATCGACAGCTTTCTTCTCACGTAATTACTGCAATCTCCTACCCATATTTGAGTAATAAAAGAAAGCAACAACACAAACTTGAATGGCAAGAAACCCCTCTTTTTTTTCTTTGAATAGAATAGATTCACTTGAAAGAAGCCACACACAAAGGCCAGTCAATTAACAAATGCAAGTTTCCTAATAATCTCCCATGGGAAAATATGATGCCATAAATTGCACCATCATTAAAGATAGATATTTGAGATTCGAATGAGAGGCACTGAATGAGTAGAGTTTCATCAACAACCGTCGAAGGAGGATGATCACCACCACTATAGGGATCCATATGTGACAGGATTTACAAATATGGAACACCAAGAATCTACAAAGATGCCACATAGAGGGCATTAATAAAAATTCGCGAGGAATAAATTCATTGTGAGCACCCAACTGGAATAATAATCTAATTAATGATGTGTTCATTTTGATAAAATAATTACCCATAGTAGGATTTGAAATATTTAATTATTAAATATTATGAATTTATTTAATTTTTACACCTAATACATGTGCTAGGTGGCTAAGGTGGCGCATGGGGACTTGTGGACCCAATGAGTTGTCATTGTAAATAGAAACCAGAGGAAGAAATATCAATAAATCCAAGAAAAAGTACCCAATCAGTACAACATTGCAAAAAGAAGGCAAGTGCAGAAAAAAGTGTTAGGATTAAAAGAAGGTAACTTTTGGAGGGTGTAGTTTCTAAAAGGGGAAAAAGGTAAGTCATCCTAAAAGAAGGCAGCGAACAATTTCTAAAGAGGATAAAATCAATTCAGTCTAAAACAATGAAACTCAGAGGGTGATGCTTTCAATGGGAGAAAAAGGCATGTCAGGGGAAAAAAAGGAAATCAAGCTAGTTTCCTCATTCATTCATGAAGGCACAATGGGAAAGTGTTCTGGTCCACTTCTTGAACCAAATTAGACCTTGAAGCATTATTATTATATAAAACAATGATATCACATCACTATAACAACTTTTGATCATTTGTGTTTTGAGTTTGAGAGTTTCTCTTAGAGGTTGAGTGATGTGCCTCAACTGTAGCTTTGGGTGGTGTGCCCCTTAGAAATTGAATCTTGTGCTTTGGTATCTCATTTTAGTGCAGCCATTGAAGAATACTCTTTTCAGGTCTTGATGTCTCCTTTAGATAATTATCAGATCATTCAGAAGATCTTGGAGGCCTCCTATCAGTGATATTCATTATTCTTCCTTCCTTCTCTCCTTTCTATGAGATTTTGGCAATTCTTGGAAAATTTAATGGGAATTTTGACCCCAATATTATATGGTTAATGTACTTATGTCCAATATATTTTTCAATACTAGGCTCAGATCACTTTCAGGTCATTCACAAAGTTTGGTAGGTTCATGGTTCAATTTTCCTTGGTTTCCTAGCTCAGAAGCCATACTTTCGGGAGTTTTACTATAAGAGGATACCTATGAGATTATTGTGAAATGTATTTATACTCTCATGACCATATTATGATATGATTTAATTTCTCTGCAAATTATACATCATTCTGAACTGTTTTAATTAAGTTTCTTAATAATCTCTTACACCCTGCCTAGATTTCTCTGCAAAAATCACTAGTTTTCCAGTCCAAAGCAATTACAGTATCAAAACATGTCCATTTCCATTAATTTATGTTATAAAATTTAACTAACATTCTATTTATGAAATACAATGTCTAAAACTGAATATTAGTAAGCCTTTTTTATGCGTTTAGAAGTAACGAAAGTTTGACTAGGTGCATAGTCCTAGTGACTAGTTTTCACTCACAATTGCAAGAAAAAATCAGAAGAAGAACTGGAAAAAGAGAACATAAACCAATGGACTCAAGTTCAGAAAGTAAGCACAACTAAACATGTGAAAGGAAAAGGAGGAAATGCTAGAAATGGTGCTATTCCTATTGAGAAAATCTTTAAAATATCATACTGAAGGAAATGTTATTGCTTCTTCAAACCCTTTTGTGGTATTAAGTCCTTCTGATGACCAAGAAACTCTTATTCTTGAAGAAGGTGAGTTGTAGCAACCTGAATTCCATAAAGATGATGGTGAAGTAAATCGAGGGTCACAGGAAATTGAACCAATATTCTTAGAAACACCTAGTGTTGATGCTATCATGCAGGATATTCATAAATCTCATGTAGGAACTATACCTTCTCCCTCTTATGCAAATGCTCTAAAGAATAAATCGATAGAGTCTTCTGGTTCCTCGGAAGACGATGAACAATTCACTAAAAGGGTAGGAAGGAAGTCTCACAAAAAGATCAGAGAAGAAGAAGCAGGGAGGCTAAAGATGCAGGTAGTCAGGAGACAATTGAAATGATGATTAGGAAGAAGCAAGTAGAATATGCCCCCAAAGGGAGGGATAACTCCCTTTTCCTTGGGTAAGTAATACAAATCATCTCTTGGAATTGCAGGGGATTGGGGAATCCAGTTAAGGACGATGCAATTAAATATCTACTAAAAATGGAACCTGCTGACATTCTCTTGCTCCATGAAACTAAGATAGAAGAGGAAGCTCTTTTATCGATCAACAGATCAAAATGGAAAAAGAATGCAAGCATGGCTGTAAGTTCTCAAGGCACTTCAGGAGGCCTAGAAACATTATGGTACGATGATAAATTCCTTCTAAAAACCTCGTATGTTATCCAACATTGGATTTAGATAGAATTACATCAATTATCTAGTAAGATTTTCATTTCTCTCTTCAATATTTATGTCCCTGTTAATTTTCTCGAGAAAAAAATTTTGTTGGAAAACTCTGTCAAAATTTATGGAAATCCATTCTCCCATAAACATAACTGTGGCATGGGATCTCAATATTATTTTAGATCCTAAGGAGAAACAAGGAGGATTTCAAGCAAGGATCCACTTCAGGATTCCTTGATTCAATCTAGAGAACTTCTTGACTTCAAACCCAAGAAAGGGTGATTTACCTAGACCAATAACAAAGTGGGGGAAGCTCGAATTTCTGCACAATTGGATAGATTTCTTGTTCAAATCTCATTTTTGGATGGAAAAGTTTTAATTTCTACCCAAATTTTTCCAAATCTAACTTCTAACCATCATCTAATTTCCTTGTTGTTGGAAGAAGAGGAAAATATTGGACCTATCCCGTTCTGGTTCAGTCCACTTTGGATCGAGATGGAGGGATTCTGGGAAACAGTCACCCAAGTTTGGTCTCAATTTGTTGAAGGCTCCCCCAGCATTGTTTGGGAAAAAAAATTAAGCATACCAAATACGACTTGAAAAATTGGATTGAAACTCCTCTGACTAATCCAATGAGAAGTAGGGCAATGATTTTGTAGGCTTTATCTAAGCTTCAGTTTAGTATGGAAAACTCTTAAATTTCCAAATCGCAGTTGGTGGCAGAGCATGTCGAGAAAATCAATTCTACCCTCTCCTTTCACCAGGAGGAAGAACACCCACAACTCAAATCCCATACCCTCTGGTTGCTTGCTGGGGATAAAAATTCTACATTTTTTCATAGGTATTGCAGATCCAGACTTTCACGTAATCATATCTCAAAAATTTGTACTAGTGGCGGTGAAGGTGTTAAATGCCAAATGCATTTACAACAGGCTGTAAATTTACATTTCTGACGATTATTCCATGAGGATGGTATTTCTGATGAAATAGTGAATGCCGATTTTTTATCCAACATACCTCCTTTGGCCAATCATGAGGATAATGTTGGAATATTGAAACCTTTCACTGAAAAAGAAATTGTAGATGTTATTTGGGCTATGAAGCCTGACAAAGCTCCAGGGCCGGATGGATTCTCTATCCATTTCTATAGAGTTTGCTGGAATATTATTAAATTTGACCTCCTTCGTATGATTTCAACCTTTCTTAAAAAAGCCAAAGTGGGAGGGAGCACTATATCTACCTTCCTAGCCTTGATTCCAAAGGAAGTTAATCCAACCTCTTTTGATAGATTTTGACCCATCTCGCTTTGTAATGCTTCTTACAAAATACTGTCCAAACTCTTAGCCAATAAACTGAAACCTCTGTTAGAAACTCTAATTTCTCCTCTCCAGGGGGGGTTGTTATAGGAATAAATTTGATAAATAATGTGATTCAAGTTCAGGAATCTCTCCATTCAAGATTTCAAAGGAAGGAGAAATGAATGCTCATCAAGTTAGATATGAAAAATGCCTTTGACCGGGTCAAGCTTACCTTTCTCTATCAAGTTCTCAGCTCTTTCGGATTTAGTGCAGATTTTGTTCGCTTGATAAAATCTTGCACATACAGGCCTTGGATAGCGCCTCTTGTCAATGGTAGACCAACACAATTATTTCAAGGTACAAGAGGTCTTCGTCAAGGGTGTCCCTTGTCTCCTTTTCTTTATATTTTGATGGAAAAATATTTAAGTAGAAAGCTTTTAGCTGAATTGGCTGCATGTTCTCTCCCTGGCATCAAGATTGCTAGAGGTCTTGATCTTACTAATCATGCCCTTTGTTCTGATGATTCTCTCTTCTTGGGAGGGGCTTCCTTAATAATCACTCAGGCCTTCAATGAAATTTTACAATTTTTTTGTTTAACTTCAGGAGCTTTGATTAACAAAAACAAGAGTGTTATATATGGATGGAATGTTGACCATCGGTCTATTCTTAGACTTGCACACTCTTTGGGACTTCCTGGTTTTGATAAGTGGGATAAGATCACTTATTTGGGCCTTCCTTTAACCTTGGGACCCAATCCATCTTCACTATGGCTAGAAGTGATTTGTAAACTAAAAACTAAAATTATATCCTGGGGTGGTCAATGGTTAACTAAGGCTGGAAAACTGATTTTGATTAAGGTTGTCTTTTCAGCCCTTCACATGTTCCAGTTCTCTCTGCTTGTTGCCCCCAAGTTCATTTCGGCTTAGATCTCCAAAATTCTTCGATATTTTTTTTGGGAAGGTGGAAAAGGTAATCAGAATAAGATGCACTTGGTATGTTGGGATATTCTCAAAAGACCCACTTCGGAGGGTGGTTTTCAAATTCGAGATGCTGAATTGGAAAATATGGCAATGGGAGGAAAGCTCATCTGGAAATTGTATGCAAAAAAAAACCATCCGGTAAGCAATATCTTCTGGCGGAAATATCTAAAGGGTAGTTCTCTAAGAAACTTAAAAACTGCAAACACCCCTACATGCACTGCAATTTGGAATTTATGCAAAAGAGGAATAGAAAATATTCACCATCAGCTTTATAGAATCCCTGGAAATGGGAAAAGGATTTTATTGTGGGATGATAAAATCTTAGGAAACCCACCTCTTTCCCCTATCAATTCGCTGAATGAGATCAAGTCATGGTTAGTCAACAAAGGCCTTCTTAGGCTGGCAGAAATCGGTATTTGGGACAACGCTGGGAATTGGGTTGGATGGTATTTTCTCGAGACCCCATAACATCTTTACCGACAAAAAATGTTGATTTTATCCTTTTTAGGACTTGCTCTAGTTAAATTCTTCTCTAAAGATGAATGGGGTTGGGGCCACTCTGGAAAATACTCAGCAACTCAAGGTTTCTCTGAATTGCAAATCCCCCTTGCCTCTAGCTTATCTCCTGTGATCTGGAAATATTTTTGGTCTTCCTATTGTCTTCCCAAGGTGAAATTCTTCACTTGGCTACTTATGCATAAAAGGGTGTTGACAGGAGAAAACTTGAGCAAACGCAGGTTCCATGGACCATTTCGGTGTTGCCTCTGCAATGATGTTGTTGAAACGTCAAACCATATTTTTATTGATTGTGTGTTTTCTCAAATAGTGTGGGAGTTGGTCCTGAATGGACTGTTTGCTGCTGCTCCCGTTCAAATTTCTGTAGTTTCTTTATTTTCTTCATGGCAAGATCGGATTCCCTTTTGGCAAGATCGAATTCTAAAATCAAATGTTAACAAAATTGAATGGAAAAAAGTGTGGCATACTATCCTGAAGTGCATTTGGTGGAAGCCGTGGATAACACAGAATGATGGGATCTTCAACAGTATGTCGTCATCTCCCTAGAGTGTGGCAAATAAAATTAAATCATTCATTGTGGAATCTGTTTCCAGCTCGACTCCTCTCTCATCAATGTCGGCAGAGGTTATTATGTGGCTTGGTAATTGTTCATTGGGAAATATAAGATTGACCTCCTTTAAACCAGTGAGCCCCCTTGCATGGAGAATACGCTACAGTGAAGTAGAATTTTTAGCTTGGTGGGAGAAGTACTCCTCAACTAACATTTTTTTTTACAGTGCGTCCGAGGGAAATCCTAGGACAGCCGGAGCCAAGGGTCTGATTATCTCACCTGATAGGCAATCTGAATCTTTCTTCAGCTAGGGGTTAGGAATAATGTCGAATAATCAGGAAGAAAGTTATAGTCTCCTCAAGACGTGCCAGATAGCAAAGGAGATCGAGTATAAGTCAATCCAAATTTTTAGAGATTCAAAACTAGAGATCAAACTGCTAAACTTAGAAGATTATTTCAATAATTCAGCCTTGAATAAAATCCCGCAGAGAATCCGAAATTCATTGAGTGAGTTTGAAAATGTTGCCTCTTTCCATATTCTTCGGGAATTAAATAAAAGTGCAAATTCCTTGGAAAACAAAGCTTGCCTACTGGCTCAAGGTAATCTCAGTCCCAATGGAGAACCTAGCGCATTCCAACCT
This sequence comes from Pseudotsuga menziesii, assembly GCA_001517045.1. Classification (NCBI taxonomy): domain Eukaryota; kingdom Viridiplantae; phylum Streptophyta; class Pinopsida; order Pinales; family Pinaceae; genus Pseudotsuga; species Pseudotsuga menziesii. The sequence continues at coordinate 10,462 of LPNX010651161.1, read as the reverse complement.
ATTCCTTAAAGTGAGATCACTCTAGGAGTAGTTTGTAAGACATTGTAAGAAATTGTACATTCTTTGATAGCTTCATAGTTTTAATATTGCTCTGTGTGTAAATGGTTGATTCGCCAATTGCTAATTCCGACCTGGAATTTTTTCATAAAAAATAAAAAATATTACCCATTTTTGTGGACAAACACACAACTCACAAGATATATCACACAATTTACTCAGTAATTGAAGAATGAAACAGTGCAAAAATGTCTTGCAGCTGTGAATGCTTTCATTAATAAAAAAGGTAATTAGATAATAATTACAATGAAGTACAATGGATTAAATAGACACATGCAATTCGAATCCACATGAGGAAATTCGAATTGATTAGACTCTAATTGACTGTAGGTAACTAAGATCTTGTCTAAATCACTGTCGAAGGACTCAATAGTTAACTGACCTTGTCTAAACCATAACCGGAGTTCATCGGAGTTCTAAAACACAACTCAAGTGTTACATTTAGTGTTGAATAAGGCTAACTAACTATGGTGGGTGAGAAATGCACCCCACCTGAATGCAACCATGCAAACCTTGCGCTAACTGAATGTAGAGGACTAGAACTGAATGTAACTAACTCCTAACTTAGCTTGACTAGTCACCAACTGAACTGAACTGACCTTGGTTGGTTTCAGCACTGCCAGTGGCTCCTAAATTGTAGGGATTGGTCTAGGAGGCTCCTAAACTAATGCATCCAAGTGCAATTAGTGGCAGTAGGCCTCAATGAGTGTTCCCCACACTTTAGTAACTGAAACATGTGCCCCAATTAGGCCAAGTGGACCCAATGGTGCTAGTGACTAAAAATAGACTGGATGGACTCCTGATTTAGACATGACTCCTGATTTAGACATATGACCAAATTGGACAAGGAAGGATTAGTAATCCTAACACTTTCCATATTCTTCGGGAATTAAATAAAAGTGCAGATTCCTTGGAAAACAAAGCTTTCTTGTTGGCTCAAGGTAATCTCAGTCCCAATGGAGAACCTAGCACATTCCAACCTATTCCTTAAAGTGAGATCACTCTAAGAGTAGTTTGTAAGACATTGTAAGAAATTATACATTCTTTGATAGCTTCGTAGTTTTAATATTGCTCTGTGTGTAAATGGCTGATTCGCCAATTGCTAATTCAAACCTAGAATTTTTTCATAAAAAATAAAAAATATTACCCATTTTTGTTAAAAAAAATTACCAATGACATTTTCGTAGAATCTTATCGCAACAACTCTCAACTTGAAGGGAACCTTTATCTATTCTAATCTATTCCATTGGTTATTTCTAGGAACAATATCCAAAGTTTTTTTTAAGTCCACAAAGCAACATAGAGATTAAACTTATTAGAACTTAAATTTAAACCCACTACTCTTTATAAACCAAACACATAAATCCCTATCGTTAATAAATTTATTTTAAGATGATCTTAAATTGGAACTTCTCAATAACTTTGAGGTGGCCTAGAAGTTCAAAACTAAACTCCTTTTTCATAGTTGGAAAATAATTAGTTCAAAGTTGAAAATTAAGGACTTACTGAACCATATATTTAGGTCATGGTTAAATATCTAAATGGTGTTTTGGGGGATTAAAACAACTTAGTTATATACATGGTGTACTTAACAATGTACGCAAATTATTTATATGCACTAACCATGTTTAATAGATTTCTGATGAATTTATATTGAAAATAATAAGTAATAGTTTGCATAATTATATATATCCACATTTCATACATGTTTTAATTGCATGTTTGTTATTTAGTGTGAATTTTAGACACACAACACTAGTGCAAACTGAGAGATTAGTGACCAGGAGACCAAAAGTTTTGGTCACCACAATTTTTTTCAAGGGATAAATGACCAAAATTGATAAATTTAAGCGGGCTAACTAAAAAAGACCAAGATAAATGACAAATTTTGGTCACGGGCTATCTAAAAAAAAATGACCACATAACAATTGGTCATTTATTTGGTCATTTTTAGTTGTGGATCAGTTCGGCAATGAAAAATTACAATTTTGACAATGTTGTATATTTTACTAAATTCTAAAACTACAAATGGATTCATAGACACCCTAGAACTTAGTACATTGCAGAGCCTCATGTGTTACAACTCCACTGTTAACACCAAATCAACTATGACAATGTCCTAGCGGTGAGCTATTACTTATATATTTGAAAATAACTATACAAATATACCTATATACATTTGTTTTTAAATATTTTATTTATAAATAATATTAATTATTAAACTATTTACATTATAAATTAAAAAAAAATGTTACTAAGTATTTTTTATTATATACTAATAATACATATAAAATTTTAGAAAAATATGCTAAGTTATTTTTTATTATATACTATTGATACATATAAAAAAATTAAGTTAAAAAAATATAAATATGATAAGTAATTTTTTATTATATACTATTAATATATATAAAAAAATTAAGTTAAGCAAATACAAATATGATAGAATTCAAGATAAACAAATACGAATTTCATTCTATCATGTTAGTGTAGTTTCACAATTTGGGTTTTGGCGCCAACGTGAAGTGGTGGGTGCCAATGTAGAACAATCTTACATTTCACTCAAGCTAAAGCCCAAGGTGACCCTGTTCAAGGCTTCAATGGCACAAGGTGTGTTTCAATCTATGGCCATTTTGCCCTGTGTTCTTTCCTCCGCACGACATTTTGGTGATTACCAGGGCGCTACTGCAATGCAATGAAATATTCATCTCAAATCTTCAGGATGGAGTCCAATTCAAGGGTTTTTGCAATGGAAATCAAGGTATTTTTTAGGGGTTCTTTCCCTTTTGTTCAGCTGAAATCCGACATTCAGAGATTTGACCCGACTACCATTTCATCATTCCCTTCGAGGAATTCAGGTTCACACACAAAGGCCTCCTGGAAATCTATGTGAAGGATTCCTCGTACAAGGCCATCAAGGAGAATGATATCGACCTGGAGTCCATGGGGTTCTTCCTGAGGACCAGAGATGTCCGGCTTCACGTCTTGCAAGATCTGGAACATGGAGAAATTCATTGTGTACTCGAGAGTAAGCTCATCACACCCCGCCTTACATTTAAGGATTTGGAGAATTCATTTCCCTTCAACAAAACTTTCAAAGAGCTCGAAGCAAACCAATTTACTCTGGTCTTTGCCAATTGTATCTGTGACATCGGGGTTTCAATGGATGTAACTATAGTTATTTATAATCTTGAGGGGGGCGGTGATGGCACCAGGCATTATCTTTCGGCCGGTGAAACCCTTCTGTTGAATCTTTTTTCACTGTGTTTGATATCTGTTGCGCTGGCTGGGGTTTGGATCTACGTGGTTATGAAAAACTGCCTTACGACCTACCGGACCCATGTATTCATGGACGCCCTCGTCTATTTGAAAGCTCTAAATCTACTCTGCGAGGAAGAGGACAAGTCTTTCATTAAGAGAACCGAAAAAACCCATGGATGGGATGATCTGTTTTATATTTTTAGTTTTCTGAAGGGAATTATGCTTTTTACCCTGATTGTCTTTATTGGCACCGGCTGGTCCTTCTTTAAACCCTACCTGCAAGGCAAGGAGAAGAAAGTTCTCATTGTTTTCATTCCCTTGTAAGTCTTAGACAATATTGCTACTGTGGTGATCGATGAGACTGGACCGTATGCCAAGGATTGGATTTTCTGGAACCAGGTGTTTCTCCTAGTTTACATGATCTGTTGTTGTGCTGTCTTGTTTCCCATTTTCTCGACATGCTCGACTTTTTGATCATATCTCCCCTGTGTTCATGCTTCCTTTGTTAACGATCTTCATCGTTATTGTTCTTCTTGTACACTTCATTTTCCTAGCTTATGCCTGCCATTACAAACTGCTCTATACACAATCCAGTCTTTTTTTGGTCCTATGATAGTCACTCTTAGAAAATGTCACAATGCTTTTGATAATGAGAAGATTCCCTATTGCAAAGTGAATAAGGTCTATTTCAAACATCCTTAAACTCTCAATTCATTTCCAATCTAGAGAGGTACTCTTGATAACACTTTTATTTTAACATTATTTCTTCAAGATTTGAACAAGCTTTGCTAGACTTCCCAACACACTCGTAAATATGCTCAACAAGTCTGTTTATACTCAATATCCCATTAGGTCATCTAAGTTTCCTTACATCTTCTGTCATCTTTAAACACTTTTACTCTGTCAAGTATTCATATGATTACTAGGATTTTTCCTCATAGACATATAGTCTATGCTTCACCTTGTAGTAGAAACAAATATTCATGAGTTGTTAGGAATTGCTAAAGGATTTCTTCCCAAGTTTCATCATAATTGCTCTTTAATTCCTCTTTACTTGGAAGATCTTACCATCTTTCAAGCATTTTGTTGATGTTTTAGAGTGAGACACCCTTGGTTTGGAGAAGTCTTTTGTGGAAGGAGGCACACCATGTAGGAGGATACTTTATTATGATGTTATTTTATTTAGTTTGGTTGTTTGTGCTATGGTGAGGAGTGGGTTTCATTAATTTATGGAAAGTGCTTGCTTAAGTGTATGAATTCCTTAGAACCAAAGTGTTGTATTTTGAGATTGTCATCTTTGATGTTCAGGACTTTTACAATGCATTGTGACAGCTGCAAGAAGTGCACGTTTTTGGGATTTTTTTGGTTATTCAGTTTACAATTATTTTCTATGGGTTACGATGGATGTATTTTATATGCATTTTTGCAGAGGCCTTCGTTTTTTGTCTTTGTTCTCTTTTAAGCTCTGGTGGATGAAAGAGAGGATGGGTTCATATGGGAAAGCTATCCCATTTAAGACTTAGTTTTTGCTAGTCGAGGGTAGCAAAGGTTCACCTTTGAGTACTGGTGTAGGTGATGGCATTGGAGAGCCAAAAATCTATATTGTTTTCTCACCGCTATTGGAAGGATCTTTCAGAGCATTTTTTCAAGGAAATGAAAACAATGAGCTCGAAATCTCTTTGGAAAGTGGTAAGAATTGCAGAGATTATGAATGGTATAAATTTCTTATATATAATACATGTAAGACTTAACATAACTCTAACTGTAAATTCTCAAGAGAAAATTAGTGTTTTTTATTTTCTCTTGAATTTACTTCATATTTGGCATTCTAGGAGATCCTGTTGTTGAAACAACTCAATGATTTTATTCAGTTTTTCTTGGGGCTGGAACTGATCCATATGAAGTGATTACTAGTGCAGTAAAGTGAGAACCCTTGCTATGTTTCAACTTTTGTATTTTATTTCCTTCCTTTTGGAACTTCTCATATTCCAGCATCAATACTATATGAATAACATCAATTGTTGCTAGTGCAGGGCTGCAGAGAGGCATTCTAAAACCTTTGTTCATCGTGAAAGAAAGACGGGTAATTTCTCGTGGAATTGAACCTTGGTTTTTTCCAACGATGTTTGAATGTGTTCTATGTGCTAAAACGTTTAGCTCACATTGAATCTTAATCGAGAATAACAAGTATATGTGTATTGTTTTACTAAGTCATTATAAGTCTTTGTTGGTTCACTGTTAGCTTAGAGTTTTGATATTTGTCTTGCAGTTACCTGACATACTCAACTGGTTCAGGTGGTGTGCAAGGGATGCATTTTACACAGATGTCTCAGCTGAGGGAGTAAAACAAGGTCTAGAAAGGTAGAATGTTTTGCCAGGCCACTTATATGTTCTATAAATTTATATTAACTTGTGTAGATATATAGTTACACAGTGACATTATCCTGAAGGTCCAGTTTAAAATGATTATGGTTTTTTTATTTCTTTAACAGTCTAGAGAAAGGGGGCACCTCTTCGAAGTTTCTGCTTATCGATTATGGTTGGAAATCTGTTGAAATGGACCCTAATGCAACGCCTCCTCAAGTTGGCTATTCAGCAAAGTAGGTTTGATCTCATTTTTTGTTTGAACTATGACATTTGGAGACAATAATTCATCTCTATTTGTTGTTCGAAGATAATTTCCTTTCAATTCTTGTCTTTCTAATGGAACTCTAATCATTCTATGGGCTCGTAACTCAGTTTTGCAAATCAGCTGACACATATAAAAGAAAATTGCAAGTTTCAGAAAGATTGGTGAGAGACAAGAGGATTCTGCTTTGGGCCTCAGACACATTGTTACAGAAGCAAAAGAGAGCCATAATTTAAAGTAAGCTTCTTTAGCTGTCCATCAGGAATTAGTCAATTAATACTCCTTATTTATCTATATGCTTTAAACCCTGCATTATAGCTCTTGCCTCATGAATGCATAAGTTACATTCTTTGTATAGTGAATAGACGATATATTCAAAATTTTATTTTAATACGCATACTACTTCCCCCCATAGTTGATTTGGCATGCTACTATGTTCTGAATTTATATTACATTTGTATGATTCTAGGTACATCTATGTTTGGCATGCTATCACTGGTTCCTGGGGGTTCCTGGGCATGCTATAAACTCTAGCATTCTAGTATACACAAGAAAAAGCACAATCGTCAGTAATTATAACTCATACAACCAATGGGATGAGACATGCTTCAGTTAGGGGGCCATTGGTGTCCTCAGGGGTGGGCCCCTAACCACCATTGGTTGGTTCTGAATCAAATTGCAAACAACTCAACATTACAGTTCATGTTCTAAAATGAATTCACATTTTCCAGCATCAGCTACCTCAAAAGGAGAAATGTCTTCCAGAGTCCTAAGAAACCAGACCAGTGCTACTCTGAATTTTGAAAGAAGTGGTAAAAAAATAAATTGCAGTGGAATTTGGTAAACCATATATATAACCAATATGGCTTTCAAAACTTGGCATTTTATCTGGCTCCAAATCCAAAAAAAACTTATCTCTACCCAGAGTAATTGCAGGGAATTCCAGCTTTCATCCATCCTGATCCACATTTATAACAAAACTCGTAACCACACCTGAAACACCACCCACAACAATATTTTTCAGCTAGCCTTCTACTTTAGATACATAAACAATAGCCCTTCAATTTCCTGTAATGAACAGCAAATTGCAGTGGCAGTTTTCATTACTCAGAGTTTTTTACATAAGTGGTGTTTAAATGGCTGGTATTTTTTCTATTTGCACTGAGTTTCCTACAGTTTCAGTCTGGAAACAGAGCTGCATGCTCACTACCCACATCTCTAGACTTTGAAACATAAACTTAGACTGGTTTTCACTCAGTTCAAAACCAATAATGGGTACTTACAAAACTATGTAATTCAGGAAACAGACTTTCTAAGCCATGGACAATTAGTTAGTAGCTTTGCTTTTTATCTGGTAATACTCAGGTATCCATGGACACAAAGTAAAGACACCATAACCACAACTAATTGAAAAGTGTTATATCAACAAGAAGTTAAGATGAGGACCATCAGCTAATTGAAAAGTGTTGTATCAACAAGAAGTTAGGATGAGGACCATCATTTTTTTCAATCAGAAGAAATAATTCATAGCATCCCTGTTTGAAGGCAATTATATTTAGGAAAATAAGGAGCTTTACCAATTTACTGACCTGCAAATCATATGAGAGCATCCAGAACTTCTTTCAACGATATGTTTGCAGCTTGCACACCGTTGCCATTCACTCTCTTTGGCAAGCTTGAACAACATCAGATCACATTTCTCTTTCTCATAATCTGACAATTTCTGGAATTCAGAACAATCTAAACCTGCATGCCATGGCACACTACACTGAGCACAGAATAACCTTCGGCATTCAGGGCATTCTGATTCTTTAATTGCAACAGCAGCAGCTGCCCCACTTGAGCTTCCTGATTCATCAGGCACAATATCCTTCAATAAGAGTGCCGAGCAATCCTGAAAAGGGCAATAGAACTTCTGAGAAAGAGGAATATCAGCTTCCTCTCTTCTTTTGGGGCAAGTTGTAACTCACTTCTGAATAGCTTGTGCTGATCAATTTATGTGTTGGATGATCATGTTCCATATCACATTTTGAATCATTACAAGATTTTTTTTGTAGTTGGTTAAATATATTTGGGCTTCTATTTAAACTTACCTTCTTTTGTACCATAGATGATTTCATACTGATAAGAGTTCTATTTCTTTGTGATATGCTTCAAAGCACAGATTTAGATGATGAGGTGTTGTTTGATGCCACACAAGTTCTAATGGAAAGGCTTGCAATAGAAGCATATGAAGTTTCCATGGTAATTCCAATAAGAAACCTTGTAAATGTAGGTCTTAGAGAATGTTAGTCCATTGGTTTTGACTGCTATGTTGTCATTTTTCCACTGAAAAGGTGAAAACAGAAGCTAGGATTATGGAGGGTGACGTAGGTAAAGCACTTTGTCATGAAACTGTAAGAATCAATCCCGCTGCACTTTTAATGGGACTAAGAGGACTGGGGATAATCAAGAGGTAAGA
>LPNX010651135.1:354683-423366 GCA_001517045.1 Pseudotsuga menziesii | reverse complement strand
ATCAAAATATGCCTTACTTTGACCTTCTTTTGCTTTAAAAGAAAATTCTACAAACAAACTTAAACTATATATGTATTAAATCCAAGGAATAGTAGTTTTATTCTTCTCAATTGAATCCTTGAATTCTTACTCAATCACTTTATTTTATCCCTGACTAAATAGGTTGTGTTAAGATATCCTCTAATAAATCCTTGAGAGACACAAGGTGAGAGACTATAATATAGGGGGATCTCTTATTAATAGACATCCTAGTAGGGTGGTTGTTAGGTTGTAAGTTGGTCATTGGAAAAGAGAGAGAGAGGGGGGAAGTTTGTAATGAGGGAATGAACCATACAAATACAAATGAGACATATACAAATGAAGGGATAATACACATTAAATAGAGCATTGGAGTAATAATTCAATGTAGGCACATCACCATCACCTAAAAATCAAGCAATTTTAGAGCCGTCGCTTAAGCGACACTTAGGAAGCTATCCGTCGCTTAAGCGACACTTAGGAGGATAGAAATTTTAGCGCCGTCGCTTAAGCGACACTTAGGAGCATTGCCGTCGCTTAAGCGACACTAATCCCCACCATTTCAAAAAAAAAAATTAATCTTTCTGATTTTTGGCATGGTTAAAAGAAAAAAACCACGCGCCGTCGGAAAAAACCGTCGGATTTTGGATCAAAATCTAGTAGTGCCACCGAAATCCCTACTTTCGGCAACTAAGATCGAAATTTCAGGGCGCTCCCAGCCATCGAAAGTGTCATTTTACTATGAAAATGAATCATTTTAAAAAGGTGATTCTGAGCGATTGGAGAATCATTTTGCAAAATGCTCGGATTTTTTTGTTCCTAACAGGTTATAGAACAATAACCTCTCTCAAGTTTCCTACAGGTGTTTCCTATTGGGAGAATCGAATCCATCTCCGAGACCTAATTTTTGGATCTCAGAATTTCCTATTTGACACATGTTTTTGAAATCCATATCCCGGGAAATTAAAACAAATTCCAAAAACCTGAGAGAATTTTTTCTCAAAAAAAATCATTCTACAAAACCCTATTTCAGTTTGTACATAGATATCAAAGATTTGAAGGAACAAATCCATCTCTGAGCCCTAGTTTTCAGCAGTTTGGCCAAAGTTTTAGGGCAAAAGATGACCTGTCAGTCCTCCAGGTGGCATTTTTGACCTCATCTAATAGTCCATGAAGATTTTCTGCAGATGTTGAAGAGTTCAAAGATCAAACCTAGGTCCCAGAGAATCAATCGGCTATTAGGTAAAATACATGAAATAGAGGTCTTAGAAGGAAAATCCAAACCCTAACCCTAAAACACATGTTGGAAACCCTAGCAGAGGCAGCAGCAAGCTTGCAGGATTCAGAGGTAGCCCATGATGCTTCTGTTATATAGTTTGAATAAATCTAAGATTAATTAAGGATACCTCCACACTCTATAAGATGATAAGAAGGTCAAGGATGCAGAAGAAATATTCAAACCCTAGAACATACCTTGCGCTGGAAACCCTAGCAGAGGCAGCTATTAGCCTTCAGAATCCGGAGGTAGCCCATGATATTGCTGATATTCCAAATATTATGCAGGTTGAGAAAGTACCAGAAGGACAGGAGTAAAGTGTAAAAATCTAATTTAAAGGCTAAATAAAATTTTGCAAAAAACAGAGCTTTTAGTGGCTTAGGCGGACGCAGCGGTTCATTAACCACCGAAAGCAGCGTTTTCGGCAGCTAATAAACCCGAAATTTTGAATCCTTAACCACCGAAAGCAGAAAGAGGCGCAGAAAGCAATTTTTGCATAAAAGACCATTTTTGGTAAATATACCTAGCTCAGGGATGAAGTTTAAAAGATGAATATTGTTGAATTGTACCATCAAAGGAGGTCTGTTCCAGTTTTTGAAGACACATCAAAGGGGAAAGGGTCATAAACCCTACATGTTTTAGCAAAAAGTGACTTATCTATCAAAGGACCAATGGCAGTTTATTCCTAGTACTCACTTCAGTTATCAAAAGGTTCAAATAGTGAATGAGTTCTACAGTTAGATAGACTAGTAGTTAAATTAGGGTTTTTTGACCTAATTATGCAAAAACAATTATTTTGCCTATTTTTAGTAAATCAGATCCAATTTTTTAGGATCTGAATATTTTTTCTAAAGTCTATAAAGCCTAAGATTTATGTTATTGAAAGGGTTCGAATTCAGGGACTTGTAGACCATTACTATTGTCAAGATTCTCATATTGCTCATGACCTAATTTAAGCTCTTTTTCTATCATATGTTCAGCTTCCATTTTCTGTCTATTATGTGCTTATGCTTGAATGTGTTATTCAGGTTTATTGATGTCTGATAGCTATCATCCTATTGGCATATTGATGATTTGAATTATAAGTACCTTCCTTGTTATGATTAGCCATATATATATATATATGAATCTGCCAACATGATAAGTTCTCCATCTCTGCACCATATTATCAAACCTTTGAACACTGGTAGTTAGAAGCCTTATCCTTGATTGAGTTTCATGCATGTCTTGAGAGTGTGAGGTTCTATAGGTTACCTGAATTGATCCATTTAGAAAACCCTAAAAACATTTAAGTTACGAGGGATCCTCGAGCTGCAACCTAGAGGAGTTTCCTGGAGTGATAACAAATTGGCGTCGTTGCGAGGGAGAGGTGACTGAAGCTCAGCTTCCCTAGGAGACGACATAGATCCTACTTTGATGATAGACAAATTTTGGACACTATTCTGGTTGTAATCATGTATCTGGCGACTCCATTCGAATAAGGTGGCTTCAAGAAAACCAAGTACCAGAGCAAACCCTAAAGGGCCACCAGTAACACCTGTTTCAAATCCAAAAGAGATTCTCAGAAGATTTAGGGCTTCACTAAGGCAAACATCCAGTGCTACAAAGGAAGCTACATTAAGTATTTCAAGAGATATTTCTGTTATTATTTATTCTGCTGAAACATTCAAATCTCAAGAATTTTAAATACATCAGAAAATTTTAGGGTTGAGGAATATTCAAGCACTGTTTCTTGTGAATATCTCATCCCTGATGACTCCATGAAGGAAAAACTCAGTGGTGACTCCAAAATATTAATATTTCAAAATCATTTGCTGCTCTATTGGCTCGGAGGTTTGCACCTCTCAAATTCTCTTCATTTCTTGGTTTCCCAGATCCAGTACCTGATATGTCTGAATGGAAATATTTTCTACCTATCTTCAAAGAGGAGGAAGAAGACAATCCTGCAGAACACCTCCTCAAGTTTCATGAATTCATGGATCTATTAGATCAGCAGCATGAAGATGTTCATCTATTCATTATATGGTGATGCACGTCAATGGTATTTTCCTTTACCTCCTTCCAGTATTTCATCATTGAAGGATTTTCACAAAGCATTCACTGAGCATTCTAAAAGGTACTATTCAGATTATTTTGCATTTGATAATTGTTGTGAAGAATATAAGTTGCATTATGAGGATGAAAAGGTAAATAGAGAAGAAGATTTTAAATTTTGTGAGGATTTGTCCACTTCTAGAATTTATTTTAGTTCTACTTTTCAACAAAGAGATGGTCAAAGACATATGCATGTTGTGGTTAATGATATCTATGAAGAGTATGTTTCAATAGGGGACACCTCTCATTGTGATTGAGATATTAATGATCTTCAGACTGTTAACCATCATATCAATGCTTTTGACTTTGTACCAAATGCATCTGTTGACTTAGGGTATCAAGAAGATCAGTTTGTCCCCTTTGGAAACCCGAAAGATAATGAGCAGATTGAAGGAACATCATGTAACAAATTTGGATCTGTAGAAAATACTAAAGGTAGCCCTCAGTTTTCTGATTTGTAGACAAAGGAAGAATGCAATAGATATGAAGAGGAAGATGAGGATCTGAAAAATCTAGAATAGCAGGGCATAAGCTCATCCTTCCTAGTCAGAGGTTGAGCAATCTACAGTTGACATGGAGATCACTGAAAGCAGCCAGCAGTAGCATATCATTCAGTTGGAACAGAAGCATAGAGAGGTATTCCTTTATGGTTTTTATGACACTATTGCTAACTATCTGGAACTTATAAGCAGGTAGATATCAAAATATTTTTGTCAGATGATAGTTGGTTCCGTCACCCTTTGAAACTACATTGCTGCATGCTAGGGTTTCATTTATTTTTTGGGTCAAGACAAAGGACAAGTTCAGCAAAGCAACTTCTGACATGGCTTCATTGGAAGCATGATGTCATGTGATAAGAAGCCTCTACTAATTAGAATTAGGAGTAGGAATAGATAGGAAAATAAGCTCTTAATATGAGCAGCTAGGTCATTTTCAGTTGTTTTCATGAATAAGCAAAGCGGGCTATAGGCAAGGGGTAGTGGATCAGTTATAAAAGACAAATGACTCCATGCCCAATGGAGCACTAGAAGATAGCTTTAATTATTCTTTTTCAGGAAAGGAATTTTGGTCTAGGTTCTTGGGACCTCAAAGGGAGGTTCCCATCCCCGAGTAGGAGCCAAATGTTATCTCCCAAAATAAATGTATTTTCAATAAGTTCACTCATACAATTTCTTTTTTTATAGGATGAATATTTCAAGTCATATTATGAAAGACATTGGGGTGAATAACAAGGTTGGAATATCTGGTGTTCTTTTTTTTTAATAAATTTGAAATCTTTAGCTTTCGATGGCTTAGGAGAACTTTTCAATAGTTCATTAGCCACCGAAAAGCTAGCTTTCGGTAGCTAATGGTTTCGACTCAAGACCACGTTAACCACCGAAAGCCTGTTGATCAAGTTTCTATAAAATTTTGTTGCAAAGGGACTTTTAGTGGCTTAGGAGAACGTACCAATGGTTCATTAGCCACCGAAAGCCCTTCTTTCGGCAGCTAATACCAAAATTTCAGGGCTCTCCAAACCACCGAAAGTGGTGTTTTGCTATGAAAAGGAATAATTTTAAAACGGTGATTCTGAGCGACTGGAGAATCATTTCGCAAAACGCTCGGAGGGTTTTGTTCCTAATAGTTCAGAAAACAATATCCTCTCTCATTTTTTGTACAGGTGTGGTATATTCGGAGAATCAAATCCATCTCTGAGACCTAATTTTTGGATCTCAGAATTTCCTGTTTGACACGTGTTTTTGAAATCCATATCTCGGGAAAATTAAAACGAATTTCAAAAAAATAAGAGAGGTTTGTCCTCAACACAAACCATTCTAAAAAAAATATTTATGTTTATACACAGGTTTCACATATTTGAAGGACCAAATCCATATCTGAGCCCCAGTTTTTAGCATTTTGGCCAAAGGTTTAGGGCAAAACATGACCTGTCAGTCCTCTAGGAAGGCATTTTCGACCTCATCTATCAGTCCATGAAGATTTGCTACAGATGTTGAAGAGTTCAAAGATCAAACCTAGGTCCCATAGAATCAACTGTCTATTAGGGAAAATACATAAACTATAGGTCTTAGAAGGAAAATCCAAACCCTAACCCTAAAACACATCTTGTGCTGGAAACCCTAGTAGAGGCAGCAGCAAGCTTGCAGGATCCGGAGGCAGTCCATGATGCTTCTGTTATACAGGTTGAACAAATATGATATGGATGAAGGATAAATCCACACTCTATAGGATGATAAGAAGGTCAAGGATACATAAGAAAGATTCAAACCCTAGAACACACCTTGCACTGGAAACCCTAGCAGAGGCAGCTATTAGCCTTCAGAATCCGAAGGTATCCCATGATATTGTTGATATTACAAATCTTATGCAGGTTGAGAAAGTATGAGAAGGACAGGAGGAAAGTGTAAAAGTTTGATTTATAGGATAAATAAAATTTTCCAGAAAACAGAGCTTTCGGTGGCTTAGGCGGACGCTGAAGTGGTTCATTAGCCACCGAAAGCAGTGCTTTCGGCAACTAACAGACCCAAAATTTTGACTCCTTAACCACCAAAAACAGAAAGAGGCACAGAAATAAATTTTTGCATAAAAGACCAGTTTTGGTAAATATACCTAGCTCAGGGATGAAGTGTAAAAGCCGAATATTGTTGAATTGCATCATCAAAGGAGGTCTCTTCCAGTTTTTGAAGACACATCAAAGGGGAAAGGGTCACAAACCCTACATGTTTTAGAAAATAGTGACTTATCTAGCAGAGGACCAGTGGCAGTTTATTCTCAGTACTCACTTCAATTATCAAAAGTTTCAAACACTGAATGAGTTCTACAGTTAGATATACTAGTAGTTCAATTAGGGTTTTTTGACCTAATTATGCAAAAACAATTATTTTGTCTATTCTTGGTAAATCAGATCCAATTTTTTAGAATATAAATGTTTTTGTAAAGGCTATAAAGCATAATACTTATGTTATTGAAAGGGTTTGACTTCGGGGACTTGTAGACCATTACTATTTTCAAGCTTCTCATATTGCTCATGACCTAATTTAAGCTCTTTTGTTATCATATGTTCAGCTTCCATTTTCTATCTATTCTGTGCTTGTGCTTGAATTTGTTATTCAGATTTATTCAGGTTTATTGATGTCTGATAGCTGTCATCCTATTGGCATATTGATGATTTGAGTTATAAGTACCTTCCTTGTTATGATTAGCCATTTATATATATCTGTTTTATGTATGAATTTGTCAGCACGATAAGTTCTCCATCTCTGCACTATATTATCAAACCTCTAAATAGTGGTAGTTACAAGCCTTATCCCTAATTGAGTTTCATGCATGTCTTGAGAGTGTGAGGTTCTATAGATTACCTGACTTGATCCATTTAGAAAACCCTAAAAACGTTTAATTTACGAGGCATCCTCGAGCTGCAACCTAGAGTAGTTTCCTGGAGTGATAACAAATTGGTGTCATTGCTGGGGAGAGGTGACTGAAGCTCAGCTTCCCTGGGAGATGAAATAGATCCTACTTTGATGATAGACAATGTTTGGATACTATTCTGGTTGTAATTATCTATCTGGTGACTCCATTGGAATAAGGTGGCTTCAAGAAGACCAAGTACCAGAGAAAACCCTAAAGGGCCACCAGTAACACCTATTTCAGATCCAGAAGAGATTCTAAGAAAAGCTAGGGCTTCACTAAGGCAAACCTTCGGTGCTATAAAGGAAGCTACATCAAGTATTTCAAGATATATTTCTGCTATTATTTCTTATGCTGAAACATTCAAATCTCAATAATTTTAAATACATCAGAAAATTTTAGGGTTGAGGAATTTTCAAGCATTGTTTCTTGTGAAGATCTCATCCCTGGCGACTCCATGAAGGAAAAACTCAGTGGAGACTCCAAAATATTAAGATGTCAAAAGCATTTGCTGCTCTATTGGATTGAAGGTTTGCACCTCTTGACTTCTCTTCAGTTCCTGGTTTCCCACATCCAATACCTGATATGTCTGAATGGGGAGATTTTCTACCTGTCTTCAAAGAGGAGGAAGAAGACAATCTTGCAGAACACCTCCTCAAGTTTCACAAATGCATGGATCTATTAGATCAGCAGCATGATGATGTTCATGTATTCATTATATGGTGATGCACGTCAGTGGTATTTTTCTTTACCTCCTTCCAGTATTTAATCATTGGAGGATTTTCACAAAGCATTCACTGAGCATTGTAAAAGGTACTATTCAGATGAGTTTGCATTTGATAATTGTTGTGAAGAATATAAGTTGCATTCTGACGATGAAAAGGTAAATAGAGAATAATATTTTAAGTTTTGTGAGGATTTGTCCACTTCTGGAATTTATTTTAGTTCTACTTTTCAGCAAAGACATGATTAGAGACATATGCATGTTGTGGTTAATGATAGCTATGAAGAGTATTATGCAATAGGGGACGCCTCTCATTGTGATCGAGATATTAATGATCTTCAAAATGTTAACCATAATATAGATGCTTTTGACTTTGTACCAAATGCATCTGCTGACTTAGGGTGTCAAGAAGATCAGTTTGTCCCCTTTGGAAACCCAAAAGATAATGAGCAGATTGAAGGAACAACATGTAACAAATTTGGATATGGGGCAAATACTGAAGGCAGCCCTCAGTTTCTGATTTGCGGACAAAGGAAGAATGTAATATATCTAAAGAGGAAGATGATGATCTAAAAAGTCCAGAACAACAGGGCATAACTTATCCTTCCCAGTTAGAGGTTGATCAATCTACAATTGACATGGAGATCACTGATAGCATCCACCAGTAGCATTTCATTCAGTTGGAACAACAGCATAGAGAGGTATTCCTTTATGGTTTTTATGACCCTACTGCTAAATATCTAGAACTTATAAGCAGCATAGATATCAAAATATTTTTGTCAGATGATAGTTGGTTCCGTCACCCTTTGAAACTACATTATTGCATGCTAGGGTTTCATTTATTTTTTGGGTCAAGATCAAGGATAAGTTTAGTAGAGCAACTTCTGACATGGCTTCATTAGAAGCATGGTGTCACGTGATAAGAAGCCTCTACTAATTAGAATTAGGAGTAGGAATAGATAGTAAAATAATCTCTTAATATGAGCAGCTAGGTCATTTTCAATTGTTTTCATGAATAAGCAAAGTGGGCTATAGGCAGGGTGCATCATATCAGTTATAAAAGACAAATGACTCCATGCCCAATGGAACACTAGAAGATAGCTTTAATTATTATTTTTCAGGAAAGGAATTTTGGTCTAGGGTTCTTGGGACCTCACAGGGAGGTTCCCATCCCCGACTAGGAGCCAGATGTTATCTCCCAAAATAAATTTATTTTCAATAAGTTCACTCATGCAATTTATTTTTTGATAGGATGAATATTTCAAGTCATATTATGAAATAAATTGGGGTGACTAACAAGGTTGGAATATCTGGTCTTTTTTTTTAATAAATTTGAATGTTTTAGCTTTCAGTAGCTTAGGCAAACTTTCCAATAGTTCATTAGCCACTGAAAAGCCAGCTTCCGACAGCTAACAGTTTTGACTCAAGATCCCGTTAACCACCGAAATCCTATTGATCACGTTTTTATAAAATTTTGTT
Source organism: Pseudotsuga menziesii (assembly GCA_001517045.1). Lineage (NCBI taxonomy): Eukaryota > Viridiplantae > Streptophyta > Pinopsida > Pinales > Pinaceae > Pseudotsuga > Pseudotsuga menziesii. The sequence goes on along the minus strand of LPNX010651135.1, from coordinate 414,370 downwards.
ACAAAGGGAATTTTGGTGGCTTAGGAGAACATACCAATGGTTCATTAGCCACCGAAATCCCTACTTTTGGTAGCTAAGACCAAAATTTCAGGGTGCTCCAAGCCACCGAAAGTGGCGTTTTACTCTGAAAAGGAATCATTTTAAAATTGTGATTCTGAACAACTAGAGAATCATTTTGCAAAACTCTCAGACATTTGTGTTCCTAACAGGTCATAGAACAATAAACTCTCTCAGTTTTCCTATTGGTGTTGCATATTGCGAGAAACTAATCCATCTCTGAGACCTAATTTTTGGATCTTGGAATTTCTTGTTTGACACATGTTTTTGAAATCCATATCCCAGGCAAATTAAAACGAATTCCAAAAAAAAGAGAGATTTTTTTCTCACAACAAACCATTCTACAAAAACCTCTTTCGATTTATACATACGTGTCTGTTGGGATGCGTACCCTAAGGATTATTAGTTTTGGTAACTCCCCGGTTGTTTGTAAGTGGAGTTATGGGTCAAAATAGTCTTAAGGGTGTCGGGGTAAGTCAAAACCCCTTTTTGTAATGAACCCATGGTTTAAATCCAGGGTTTAGGGTTTTGGGTTCCCATGGTTTGAAACCATGGTTTTGTAATAATGCGATGTATAAATAGGCATTTTTGTAAATAAGAAAAAGTTAGGCTTTTGATGTAAAGAAAAGAAAGGAGAAGCTAAGGTTGATTATGTAAGAAAAGGTCAAGTCCCAGTTGTGTGCGTGGACAACCTCTGCAGCTGTGTGCGCAGAGGGTTTTTGTAAGAAGATAAAGAAAAGATCTGCAGCTGTGTGCGCAGAGGCCTGCTGCTGTGTGCGCAGTTGTTAAGGAATGAAGGGATCTGCGGCTGAGTGCGCAGATCAAACTGTGGTTTTGTAGCAAGTTGAATAAAACACAGTTTGTGGACGTAACCCCTACACTGGGGGTGAACCATGTTAAATCTGGTGTTGTGGTTTCTTGTGTTGTTTCTATTTTTGTTGTCTTTAATGCATTAATAACCATATACATTTGATAACTTAGATCACTGCTAATAACAAGATTCGCTGTGAATTCCCTGTAGTGGGTTAAGCAAGTCACGGTTGTTTATCTATGCTGCGAAGTTGTATATAAGTGAATGACAGAGCTGTGTAATTGTTGATTAATAAGTTATTAAAGGCTAACGTACAGTAATATCCCTCTCTGCTTGCAAAAACCTGATTCTGCGGCACCCCATAGCTGTTTCGGGTGAGACTGCAACCTGCGCGTAGGTTGTTGCCGAAAGGGCCAACACTGTGGGTCTTTTGTTGGTGCGACATAAAAGGATTAAACCCGGGTCTACCCTATTGCCCAACAAATTGGTTCCATTGCCGCTTGAACTCAGTATCTGCTCAAGAGGGGTTTACGTCGTACCTCGAGGGCTATGTTCTGGAGGCCCTCTGTGACAGAAATCGGTGATTGGCTTGATGAGACTTATCTAAAATTTGCTGAGAAAGAGAACACAAATCCGTGTCGTAGCGCACGTGACTTTTTACAGAGGTATGTTTTTTGTGATGCTTATGAAATTTTCTTTGGTAGTATCCACATAGAGTTGCACCTGTGGCTGTCCAGGTTAGCTGAGAAGTGAACCAACGTTCACGAGGGGCAATTTTCTGTTTCGACCCTCACAAGAGTTAATCTAGTACAAAGTGTGAACAATGAGATCTCCCGAGCGGTTGAATTTTGGACCACACGGACCCTTGAGGCCTTCGTGACGGAGTTCGCTATTGACACGAGCACTTCCTTTAGTGACGCCGAACGCCGATTTTTCCAAGGACCGCGGGGTAAGATTTTGAATTTATTTAGCTTGAGAATTAAAATGCTATTAGTTGAAAAAGGAATATTGCTATTTGAATCAGATTGTTAGCTTTTGTGTTACTAACATATGTTTGCAAGTGACAACACTCCCGCTGCGCACACTAGTTTGCCATGAAATGGAAAAGGGTATAAACGAGATTTCCAGTCCTACTCCTTAGGTCAAGATACCGTACTGTCCCCTATCAATTCTGAAGACTCATACCCGGAAGACAACCCTTCCTTTGGAAACCCTTTGGTCACCCCGCAGCGAAACTCTGTGACCCCTAAAAGTCTGTCGCAGTCCGCCAGTCCACCCAGTCCGAGTATTCCAGCCACAGGTCCATCTGCCTCTGTAAACCCCCCCCATCGACATCCTATCCCCCTCCCAACCCTCCCAGAACAACCATGGCCCACCTAGCCGATGATATCAAGCTTCCCATATTCAAAGGCACGGGATCAGAAGACCCTGAACAGTTCTGGTTTTTATGTGAAGCAGTATGGAATGTGAAGAACATTATAGACCTGGATGTGAGAACCGCGCAGCTCATTACTTCTTTCTAGGACCGGGCTTTGACCTGGTTCATGAATTTCTCCAGTACTCAGACCCCTAATTTAGACGAGATTAAGGCAGCCATCACCAAAGAATTTAAGAAGCCTAAATCAGAATCGCAGAGCATCACTGAGCTCAAAGAGATTCAGCAGCGGCGTGGTGAATCCGTGTGGGACTTTGACCAGAGATTCAAAGTTATACTAGACCAAGTCAGGTTCACCATTAGTCCTGCACAGCACAAGGAATGGTTTATCGCAGCATTATTACCACATATCCGAACTCCGCTCATGCAACAGAAGGTTGCTGACCAGCAAGAAGCTCTAGAAATTACAATGAAGCTAGAAACCACCCTCGTCGGAGATGATTCCGGTCTTGCTCAAATCCAAGCGCAGCTAGCAGCCATGGCCCTGGAGCTTCGCAATATGAAAAAGGATAAAACCAGTCGAGAGGAGGTCTGGTGTACGCAATGCCGGAAAAAAGGTCACGATTGGGACCAATTCCCTGGGGTCAAAACCTACTTAAATACGGGGGTGCCCAACCAATTCAATCCTGGTGTTCTATATTGTGAGATTTGTCGAACCACTGGCCAACATCACCCTGAAAACTGTCATCTTCTTCAGTGATATGTTCAAGTTCCCAAGAATCCCTACTACAAGTTCTGTAAGTCAGTAGGGCATAACGAAGAGGAGTGTCGTAGCTATGACCTCATGCGAGAGCACATCTCTGACGTCTACCAAGTGCAAAATGAAGCCCAGAATAATGACGGCTATGGTTACCGTGGCAATGCCTCTGGAAGAGGTGCCTTTGGAGGTCGCGGCCGTGGTGGTATGCCCGAGAGAGGAAGAGGCCCGGTGGTGTGCTACAATTGTAACCAAGCTTCCCATTTGGCTCGCGACTGTCGGAACCCCACCACAACCTGTCGGTATTGCCGCGCAGTAGACCACGTGATTGAACAGTGCCCCCAGCTCATAGCGAAGATTCAGGAAAACAACAATGGCCCTACCTAGAATATTCAGTTGATTTCTGTTGAGCAGAGACCTACCACAGCCATCAATGTGGTCACCCGGAGTGCAGCCACGACGCACATTCAGCAGTCGCAGAAACAACCTGTCGAGGTGTGCGCGCATAAGGCCTCTGCGCAAGTCCCAACACTTAAAACTGCGCAAGACCAAGCACCAGTCAAGGCGTCCCAGTGCGATATTGTTGACCCTCGCACACCCGCAGCACCTACGCAGCAACCTCTGTAGGCCTTGCAACCGCAAGATGCTTCACCGGATAAAGTAAGTACACTCTCCTCCTTTTTATAGAGTTGTATGAAACTCTTGTGGAATCAGAATGCTTTAAAAGAGCTACAACAAGTTCTTGCTGTCACAGACCCTCAGAGAGGAGTTGATCAGGAGAAAACTGTTAGTCGTGTCCGAAGAACGGGGAGGGAAATGAGATTGAATGTTCAGATAGGGGAATATGATATGACTGATGTCATTTTGGATCTTGGATCAGAAGTTAATGTCCTACCCAAGCAGACTTGGGGAAAAATGGGAAAACCTTCCCTGGATTGGTCACCTATACAACTCAGATTAGCTAACCAGCAAAATATTGTGCCCCTCGGGAGACTTCTTAGTGTTCCCATAGATCTTGATGGGGTAAGCACTCTAGCAGATTTTGAAGTTATTGAGATCATTGATGACAGCAACCCTTATCCGGCCTTGTTGGGAATCGAGTGGGCCATGGAAAATGCTGCAATCATCAACCTTAAGAGCAGAGAGATGACCTTCGAAGGCAATGGTCTACGAGTTATCATACCCCTCGACCCATCCCAAGGAGAAATATATACAGAACCGATCAGAGACGAAGGGGAGCAGGATACTCTAGACCACATCTACAACATTACAGCCCAGGAAGCAGATTATGTTGAACCTGATGCCGACGACATACTAGATTGGCAATGTGATAGCTCCTGCATGTCTGATTTAGACGATGGTCTAGAGAATTGGCAGAATCGACTGTACGAGCTACATGGCCATAGGTGCGCGCAACTCACTAATTCTCTTAGATGCTTTAGTGCGCAGCCGAGAGAGTTGCCTACCTGTGTTGGGTTGACCGACCCTCGAGACTTTATTGTAAAAGCACCTCAGTCACTGAGAATGCAGACTCTAGAGACAGTATTAGGAGCAACAGCAGCAGGGCGGACTGATAACAACAAGTCTACTCCCAGTTGGGAAGCCAGCCAGAAATTTCTGCGCCTCAGCTTCATAACACAAGTCCAAGAGGCGCGAGGTAAGTTCATTGGGAAGAATAGCCCTCAGAAACAATTGAGGCACAGTTATGCAGCCTGGGACACCATACCTCGCGAAGAGTGGGTGCATACGTTCGTACACACCTTGGAACCTCTAGCACAAAAATGGTATATGGGGGCTGCGCTCCGACATGGAATCGAATACCAAACCAAGGGGCAGCACCAAGAAGCCACCTCCTCAAACCTAACAGTATTGTCGCCGACATTCCCAGGATGGGTCGAAGGGCAATACTGTGCCAAGGGTCCTTGTTGTCATGAAGCTCACACCCGGATTCTGCCGAAGTCCACAAACACAGCGAGGCTTAAAATCCGACCATTGGGAAGCAGCCAATTTGGCGGCGATAGTGTTTTAATTGCCTTAAATTCCTGTACTAAGACCAGTATCGGAAATCGAGCTCCACTTGGACAAGATTTTCGTCAGATTTGGTTCCTTCAATGCACCGTCCTGCCCAATTTGATTGATGGCGTGTATAAGAAGATGCCTAAGTTAGGGAAAATTGTATTCTACATTTCTTCAAGATTTACGAGTGAACCCATGACAACAAAATGAGAGATTGATGATTTTGTCAGAGAATTCGAGCAAGAGGGTCTGATAAGGTGCTCTAATTGGCCACCTACCCTTACTCCCTGTGAAGAAGCTCCCCCAGCACCACCACGTCCGATGCAGACACGGTCTTCCAGGAAAAAGTCTAGAACTGAAATTCGCTCCAAGCGAAACCAAGACCGACAGAGGCAAACAGGGCAAACACCAGCAGATCATCCTATGGATCCCAGCGGTTCAGCAAAGGTCCCGGCCGGGGATAGGGAGCATATTGCACCTCCGCAGCCACCATATCTACAACCTGTTCGCCCAGGTGCTGCGTTACCCCGTCGAACAAAGCAATTCACATTAACCACACCCTCGCTGCCACAAGGAGTTCAGCTGATCGGAAGCATGACAGGGAAGATCGATCGGCTTAAGTACAGCGATCACGACACCAATGACCATGGTAAGTTTCCACAGTTTGAACCAGCAGAATACTTGCACCACGTCAAGTACCCAGATCATAAGGTCACACTACTGGAAGTGCAACCATGGGTTGCGGGCCTGGACAAAGCTGGCCTACTCAAGATACTTGATATTCCCCATTTCGGTCATGGCATACATGTGACCGTAGTGGCCAAGCAGTTACTAGAGTTAGTGCATGACGGCTATTTATGGATAGGGGACAAGAAAATTCCTATTGATGCCACACTCATCCATAAGATCACAGGTTTACCAATGGCAGGACCTGATCCAGGAACTGAATTTCCATCCAAACATGACGATACAAAGGTCGCACAAACCATGAAAGAGCGGTTTGGCCTGACAAAGGGGAAACGGGGGTATCACACTTCCACGATTCAGGAGCATCCCATTCACTTTGCAGCTGAACTCTTAGCCTGCAAACTCATACGGAAATGCAGGCCAACTGAAGTACCTGCTCCGGTCATCCGGATTGCTATGAACTGCGCTGAGGGGTATACTTATAATTGGGCTGAATATCTTGCGAAGGAGTTCCTAGAGGATGCCTGTGACACGCAGGAAAAAGGTAGACCTTTTCATTATTCCTGGCTCTTAATCCTTATTGCATTAGTTGGGTGGAAAGAACCCACTGAAGCCCAGTTTGTAGAGTTAAACCCAGGCATGCCAGGGGCAGCGAGGTACGCCTCCCTATGGATATCTTCAGATAAGGTATCTCAACAGATGACGAACACTGTGTTCGTCTTTTATGCCATGAGTATCCACTATGAGATTATGCGAACACCATGACTCCCCAATGAAGTGTTCTCTAAATACGAGGGCGCCATGCACTTCAGTGCCGATATGCATCATGTTTTCATTCAAGCCCGTGTAGATCCACAACGTCAATGCTTTAAATTACCATATGTAGTCACCGAACCAGATATCAGCGGTATAGTTCAGCACTGGCCGGCTGACTAGCTGAAAGATATAGGAAAAAAAACCCTCTATTCTAGTTCCCCCAGCTACCAATATTGGTGCAGGTACCAGCCAGGCGCAGCAGCAAAGCCCATTGGAAGATAGCAAAGACCTAAGTGATTCACAAATGGATGACGAAAGCTAGGGTGGATACGGTGGACAGGATGAGGAGTCGATCAAGACCATATCAGATCCTAACCCAGCAACAAAGCGCAAGTCACTAGAAGTAGCAGAGGTAACCAAGCCACAGTCCCGCAAAAATTCAAAAGCGTCGAAGGACAAATATAGTGAAGAAGAAGCCACTATAACGTTGGATGAGCTGGAACAAGCTCTAGAACAGTCTACGGGAGCGCTTACTAAAAAATGGTCAGAGTTTGCAGAACTGCATCTTGCTGGGCTCTCAGGTATAGCAAACAGGGTTTCGGAGCTAAAAGAGTTAGCAGCAAAGTCAGCACACAGTACTATGACAAGTAGCACTACAGCACCCACGCAGCAAGATATTAGGCAATGGCCACCCAGAAATCACCAAGGACAGGTATCAAGCACACCTCTAATACTTCCCGATACAGATTCCCGGCCCCAGATGAGTATGACCGTAGGGCTCGATTATACAAAGATGTCCATGTCAGAATTACACCTCTACCAGCTCGCTATTACGAAGGAGATCCATGCACAAGACCAATTGTCCCAACTCCAATTGGAAGACACCATCAAACAAAACCAAACCTTTGTAGCATGCCTAGAAGAAGTAGCACAATAGAAGAAAGAGGCTGAACATAAAACAACTACACTGATGCGAGCACTGGACGAGGCATGTCGGAGTCTTTCTGACTCCGACATACAGGGAGCAGAGGAACCAGAGCAGAAAATCGCTAAGCTAAGAGACTACGCCCAGCAGTCTCACAACGAGATTGAAAGGATGAAGATAGAACACCAGCACCAGATCATAGAACTTCAACTACGCATCCCTCCTGAGACTCCACCAGAGGTCCGAGAACAGCGCCATCAGGACATCAAGGCTTCAGCAACAAAAATATCAGATAATGTGGCCAGCGTTGCAAAACTGATGGAAGACAGCATAGAAGCATGGGAAAACCTACAAGACCATCCAGATGTAGGTAAGATCCAGGAAACCATCAAGTTGCGCCAGGATGAATTAGATGCAGTCAGAGTAGAAATCAAGACGCTGCCACCTATGCAGAAGATGGCTAAAGTGAAGCGTAGCAAGGAACTTCAGCAGGAAATTGAGTCCTGCAAGATGAAGTTAATGCTGCTGGAGAATTCGTTACAACCCTTGGTTGATGAAGCATTAGAATTGAGCAATATTGCAGAGAGCCAGCTCAAACTTTTGAAGACCTATGACACTTTTGCGCAGGAACGGGCTAACACAGAATCATCCTCAGTATTACAGGAATTGGTGGAGAAGGAGAAAGCCACTGATGATATTCTACACAACCTCACCAGTCACTTGCAGACTCTCGCGCAGAAGATTCTCCCACTAGAGCCATCGCAGAGTGTCCCGGGACGGGCCACTAGTGAGTCTTAGAGGCTTGTTGGGATGCGTACCCTAAGGATTATTAGTTTTGGTAACTCCGCGGTTGTTTGTAAGTGGAGTTATGGGTCAAAATAGTCTTAGGGGTTTCGGGGTAAGTCAAAACCCCTTTTTGTAATGAACCCATGGTTTAAATCCAGGGTTTAGGGTTTTGAGTGCCCATGGTTTGAAACCATGGTTTTGTAATAACGCGATGTATAAATAGGCATTTTTGTAAATAAGAAAAAGTTAGGATTTTGATGTAAAGAAAAGAAAGGAAAAGCTAAGGTTGATTATGTAAGAAAAGGTTAGGTCCCAGCTGTGTGCGTGGACGACCTCTGCAGCTGTGTGCGCAAAGGGTTTTTGTAAGAAGATAAAGAAAAGATCTGCAGCTGTGTGCGCAGAGGCCTGCTGCTGTGTGCATGGCTGTTAAGGACTGAAGGGATCTGCGGCTAAGTGCACAGATCAAGCTGTGGTTTTGTAGCAAGTTGAATAAAACATAGTTTGTGGACGTAACCCCTACACTGGGGGTGAACCACGTTAAATATGGTGTTGTGGTTTCTTGTGTTGTTTCTATTTCTGTTGTCTTTTATGCATTAATAACCGTATACATTTGATTACTTAGATCACTGCTAATAACAAGCTTCGCTGTGAATTCCCTGTAGTGGGTTAAGCAAGTCACGGTTGTTTATCTATGCTGCGAAGTTGTATATAAGTGAATGACAGAGCTGTGTAATTGTTGATTAATAAGTTATTAAAGGCTAAGGTACAGTAATATCCCTCTCTGCTTGCAGAAACCTAATTCTGCGGCACCCCATAGCTGTTTCGGGTGAGACTGCAACCTGCGTGCAGGTTGTTGCCGAAAGGGCCAACACTGTGGGTCTTTTGTTGGTGCGACATAAAAGGATTAAACCCGGGTCTGCCCTATTTCCCAACAGTGTCACATGTTTTAAGGAACAAATCCATCTCTGAGGCCTAGTTTTCAGTAGTTTGGCCTAATTTTTAGGCAAAAAGATGACCTGTCAATCCTCCAAGTGGAATTTTTGACCTCATCTATCAGTCCATGAAAATTTATTGCAGATGTTGAAGAGTTCATAGATAAAATATAGGTCACAGAGAATCAACTAGCTATTAGGGAAAATACATGAACTAGAGGTCTTAGAAGGAAAATCCAAACCTTAACCCTAAAACACATCTTGCGCTAGAAACCCTAGCAGAGGCAACAACAAGCTTGCAGGATCCGGAGGCAGCCCATGATGCTTCTATTATATAGGTTGAAGAAATATGATATGGATGAAGGATAACTCCATACTCTACAGGATGATAAGAAGGTCAAGGCTGCAGAAGAAAGATTCAAACCCTATAACACACCTTGTGCTGGAAACCCTGGCAGAAGTAGCTATTAGCCTTCAGAATCCAGAGGTAGCCCATTATATTGATAATATTCCAAATCTTATGCAGGTTAAGAAAGTACCAGAAGGACAGGAGTAAAGTTTTAAAGTCTAATTTAAAGGCTAAATAAAATTTTGCACAAAACAGAGCTTTCGGTGGCTTAGGCAGACGCTGAAGCGATTCATTAGCCACTAAAAGCAGTGCTTTCGGCAGCTAACAGACCCAAAATTTTGACTCCTTAACCACCAAAAGCAGAAAGAGGGGAAGAAAGAAATTTTTGCATAAAATACCAATTTTGGTAAATATACCTAGCTCAGGGATGAAGTGTAAAAGCTAAATATTGCTGAATTGCACCATCAAAGGAGGTCTGTTTCAGTTTTTGAAGACACATCAAAGGGGAAAGGGTCACAAACCCTACATGTTTTAAAAAATAGTGACTTATCTAGAAGGACCGGTGGAATTTTATTCCCAGTACTCACTTTACTTATAAAAAGGTTCAAATAGTGAACGAGTTCTACAGTTAGGTAGACTAGTAGTTAAATTAGGGTTTTTTGACCTAATTATGCAAAACAATTATTTTGTCAATTTTTAGTAAATCAGATCCAATTTTTCAGGATCTGAATGTTTTTGTAAAGGCAATAAAGCCTAAGACTTATGTTATTGAAAGGGTTGGACTTTGAGGACTTGTAGACCATTACTATTGTCAAGCTTCTCATATTGCTCATGACCTAATTTAAGCTCTTTTGCTATCATATGTTTAGCTTCCATTTTCTGTCTATTATGTGCTTATGCTTGAATGTGTTATTCAGGTTTATTAATGTCTGATAGCTATCATCCTATTGGCATATTGATGATTTGAATTATAAATACCTTCCTTGTTATGATTAGCCATTTATATATATATATGTTTTATGTATGAATCTGCCAGCATGATAAGTTCTCCATCTCTGCACCATATTATCAAACCTATGAACAGTGGTAGTTAGAAGACTTATCCCTGATTGAGTTTCATGCATGTCTTGAGAGTGTGAGGTTCTATAGGTTACCTAACTTGGTCCATTTATAAAAACCTAAAAACATTTAAGTTACTAGGCATCCTCGAGGAGCAACCTAGAGGAGTTTCATGGAGTGATAACAGGTCCATTAGCAAAGAAGGAGTTGGTGCCGGTATTTGGATAATTTCTCCAAATAGGGAATTTAAAGTATATTCTTTTAAGTTGACATTTGAGTGTAAAAACAATGTATCAGAGTATGAAGCTTTGCTTTTAGGACTGAATGCTTTAAAATATTTAAAAGATAAAAGAATAGCTGTTTTTGGAGATTCTGAACTAGTAGTGAACCAAATGAATGATAGTTACCAAATAAAGCATCCCTGAATGAGAGAATACAGAAATGAAGTATGGGATATGTTGGGGAAATTATTTACAGAATACAAATTAAGAGTGATTCCCAGAAGAGAAAATCAAGTGGTTGATTGCTTGGCTTCTACTGCTGGAAATTTTAAAGCTCCCATTTATTCTAAGAAAAAATACAAAATAGAAATTGTAAATAGACCTTCCATCCCTGAAAATTCCAAATACTGGAAAGTATTTGAAGATGATATATAGATAAACCAATTTTTGGAGTTGTTAGATGAGTTTGTAAATACACATATAGATACAGAGAACCAAAATTTAGACAACTTCCAGGAAAATGTACAGTTTGCAGAAGAAGATGTTGAACAAAAAAAGTTAAAGAACATGATTGGAGGAAAAGATATAATCCAACTGAAAATCAATTATATTGTAGAAGGTCTTATTCCTCTAGAGAATTTATTTTACCAAAACAATGTTGCTAAATATCCAAATTTTCATCCCAATGAAAATGGTATTGAAGATCAGAATATAGGGACTAAAGATTCACCCAAGATTGTGAAGATCTCAAGAAACTTGCATGTAGCATAAAAATAAAAATATATTAACATGATGAAGAATTATACTAATGTGTTTTCTTTGATTTATGAGGATTTATAATAATATGATGCCTCCATCATACAACATACCATTCCTATCAAACATGGGGAAAAACCATTTAGACAGAAATTAAGAATAATAAATCCTATGATGTTACCTTTGATTGAGAAAGAAGTGAGAATTTTTTTTAATGCAAAGATTATTGTGACTCTTAGATTTTCCAAATGGGTAGATAAATTACTTCCTATAAGAAATAAGAATGGGGAAATCAGGTTATGTGTTGATTTCAGAAATATAAATAAAGTGTCACTGAAAGAAAATTATCCTTTGCCCAAGACGGATCACATTTTACAGAATGTAGTGGGAGCATGGATGGATTTTATGGATACAACTAGATAAAGGTTCTTCCTGAAGATCAAGAGAAAACAAATTTTACTAAACCTTGGGGTACTTTCATGTATTCCAAAATTCCATTTGGATTAATGAATGCAAGAGGTACTTTTCAGAAATCAATGGACATAGAGTTTGTTGAGGAGAAGGATAAATTTGTGGTAATTTATATGGATGACATTACAGTATATTCTAAATATGACAAGGACCATGTAAAACATTTGGAAAATATATTTTTTAAATGAAAAATGTTAGAATAATCAACCCATAGTTACCTACCGTTAACATTAATTAAATCATTTTTGTCTTATTACCTAGTCTCCTAGATTCGACTCTATGCTAGTTTCCTTCTACATGTCATAGAAGTCAACACTTGCTAAAACTAAGTCATGGGGTGCTTGGGAAACCTTTTGGAAACCATATTTAGCATGCCTCCTTTATTCCATATCCTCCAAAGCGCATATCTTATTGTTCTATAAAGATGCATGCTTTATTGAGAATTAAGGCAAAAGGAAAAGCTAGACTAGGTGTAGTTGACTTGTTTTTTCCCACATCATCCTCCATCCTTTTCTCCTAATAAAAACATGTATGTGTTTTATTTCCATCCCTTATTAGCTTTCCTACTTGACTTTTCCAATTCGTGAGCATCTTAGTGGATTTGGAAACTTCTTTATGCACCTATGGGGGGATTTGACTAGATTTAGCAAGCCTACTTTTTGACTATTTCGAATGGCATCCTTATGCATTCAAATATATCATGTAATTATATATTTCAGCAACCTATTACTTCATAATTTTGGCTATTGTACACTTATTCAATACAAATTAGAGTTATGCTCCAATTTCAGTCTCCTTTGATGTTAATTTTGCATGTCTGATTAGCAATTTTGTGAGTGTAATTGTTCTATCACTTGGGTTCAATTTCCACATGGTATCAGAGCCTTTGTAGATCTATTTCTCTCCTTCCATATTGCTACTACAGGTTTGACATCTTGGCTGGGAGTATTTTCTGCTAACTGAAGGGCAGAGTTTCTTAGCTATGGACCAATCGTAGAAGATCATCTTGACTCCATTTAATTTCTTTGAATGGAAAGATGAGATGGAGAAATTATTGAGAGAGAAAGGTCTCTACAGGTTTATTATGGAAACTGAGGTAAAGCCCAATGCAGCTATAGATAAAATCAAATGGCACAATAGGAGGGATGAGGCCTATGGTCTTTTGTGTCTGAGCATTTCAAGAGACCTCCTCTTCTATCTTGATGGATTGACATCACCTAATGAAGTGTGGGAGAATATTGTAGATATTTTTGGTAAGACAGATGAGATGAGAGGACATCAAATTGATAATGAGATGATCTCCTTGAGTCTCAGTAGCTTCGAATCCTTGCAACTCTATTTTTCCAAGTTTAAAGCCCTTGTTTTGCAACTAAAACAATGTGGAATTGAAAAGAAGAAAGAGAAACTAGTTTTTGCCATACTCTCGAAGCTTGGCCCTAACTATTCAATGTTTGTTTCGACCTTTCATGCCACCAACTTGAGAGCTCGAGCCTGAAATATGCCTAAGCTTTTAGAGTTCATGAAATCCCTCACACAGGAATAAGATAAGTTGGTGATGATGGGAACCATCAAACCTTCCAAATACCAAGCTTTGGTTGTTGGAGATTCAAGGGTGGATTCAAAAATCAAGAAAAAGCTAAAAATCCACCTGAGCAAAAGAGAGACAAGAACAAGTCTCAAGAGGAGCCCCAAGGCTCTAAGAAGAACTTTCAGAAGAAGAAGAACAAAGGATAAATGAGCTAGTGTGCATACTACAGTATGGGATATCATCCTGAGAGCTCTTGTATGAAGAAGTAAATTGACATGTTGACCCAACTCCTAGAGAAGAATAACATATCCCTTCCTGATTGCTCAAAGAAGAGGGAACGAGGATCAAATTCAGAGGACAAAGAGAGAGTACATGCTTTGGTTGTTGGCACATCAAGCTCACCTAGCTTCATCATAAACTCTGGAGCTTATAGACATACGGTTTCAACAAAAGAGGCATTGACATATGGTTTCGACAAAAGAGGCATTCTCCTCTCTTGACATGTCTAAAGGTCCACCAATAGTTTTGGGAGATGAATCTCTCACTGACAGTTTGGGAAAACGAAGGATTGATATTGACCATGGTAAGTTCAATAATGTGTTGTATGTTCCAGGTCTTGCCTCTAATCTCTTGTCAATGTATCAAATGACTCACACAGGGTCTCCAAAGAAGGTCATCTTCTCCCTGATGATGTTGAAATCACTAATATTTCGAATGGTAAAGTCATAGCAAAAGGTGTTGTTGATCACACTTCGAAGGTATACATGTTTTCCCATTTTCTACCATACTCAATCCCCTATGCTCTCCTGATTCATGCTAATGAGGCAAGCAAGCTTTGGCATGAAATATTTGGCCATCTTAACTACAATTATATTTCTGATTTGAGTGAAAAATATATGGTCATAGGGTTACCAAATATCAAGTTTTCCAAGGGAGTTTGTCAAGGTTGTATCCTAGGAAAACACCCAGAGCACAAATTTGAGAAAGCTAGTCATGAGAGAACCTCTACACCTCTTGAGTTGATCCACAGTGACATTTCTGTTCCATTTCCTCATATGTCCATGAGTCAAGACAAATATGCACTAACCTTCATAGATGACTTTTCCAGGTATTGTTGGGTTTACTTCCTAAAGCATAAGTCTGAAGTTTTTGACCTCTTCAAAGTCTTTAAGGCCTTGGTTGAAAACCAGACTGGGAGGAGACTCAAGATCCTCATATATGATAATGGTGGTGAGTATGTCAAGTCTAAGTTCATTCACTATTGTAAAGATGCAGGTATTTAGATGCAGCATTCGATCCCTTACACACCACAATAAAATCGTGTTTCTGAGAGAAAGAACAGGTCACTAAAGGAGATGGCAACCTGCATGATGGAGGCTAAGACTTTGCCACCAAAGTTTTGGGCCAAGGCTATAAAATATGCATCCTACATCCAAAATAGGGTGCCTCATAAGCATCTTGATGGTATGACTCCTTTCGAAGCTTGGAGTGGGGACAAGCCATATGTGACCCATTTCAGGATTTTTGGCTCAAAGGCTTGGGCTAGAATTCCAACTAAAAAGAGAAAGGATTTGCAGCCCCAAAGCCAAGAGTGCCTATTGTTTGGGTATTCTAAAGATTCAAAAGGGTACAAAATTATCAACTTGAGCACTAACAAATCCTTCATTGAAATAAGTGTTCATTTCCATGAAGAGCCTTTAGTAGCAGTTGAAGTTGGAGAGTCTTCTTCACCACCAAATCCATTGATTGTAAGTGGAGAGACTAATGAGTTTGCTGATTCTGATATTTTTGATAATGATGATTTGATTACAAATATTGACAGTCCTACAAGACCAAAATGGGAAGCAAAGGCCATTCATGCAACTGGGGAACTAGCTGGAAATCCTAGTGACACTAGGAGGACTAGATCTCAGTTTGAGAGTGCCCTATGTATGAAAGATCATTTATTTGCTGAGAAGTGCTATCTGATGGTTGAATCAGATCCACAGACATATGAATATGTATCACATGATCCAAGATGGAAAAAATCCATGAAATAAGAATTCAGCTTGCTCCAGAAGAACAACACTTGGGAATTGGTTGATCTTCCCCTAGTGAGGAAGATAGTTCAATGTAAGTGGGTTTTCAAGACTAAGTTTTCTTCTGATGGTTCAACTTTGACATATAAGGCAATATTGGTAGCCAAGGTCTACTCACAAGTACATGGTATTGACTATAATGAAACCTTTTCACCAGTGGCAAAGATGGACTACATAAGGCTTGCTTTAGCCATTCCAGCTTCGAAGTAGTGGGAGGTACATCACATGGATGTGAAGTGTGCTTTCCTAAATGGAGATCTCACTGAAGATATTTACATGCAGCAACCTGAAGGATTTGTTTCTAATCCATCTTTTGTGTGCAAGCTAAAGAAATCATTGTATGGGCTCAAGCAAGCCCCTAGGGCTTGGTATGGCAAGATTGATGGCTTTCTGCTGTCATTGAGTTTTGTTCGATGCAAGTCTGATCATAATGTTTATTTGAAGCTGATTCATGGTCCTCTCATGATTAGTTTCTTCTATGTGGATGACCTTTTGATTACAGGAATTTCAAATAAAGAGATTGCCTCCTTAAAGGATGCAATGAACCATGCATTTTCTATGATAGATTTGGGGTTGTTGAGCCAATTTTTGGGTCTCCAAATGATCAATCCAAACATGGAATCAAAGTACATCAGTTCAAGTATGCTTTAGATTTTCTGAACAAGTTCAACATGAAATATTGCAAGCCAAGCAAGACTCATTTCCTTTCAGGAGTCAAGCTTGAAGAAGCAGGTTCTTCTCCTATGGTAAATAATACACTATATAGGCAGTTGATTGGGTGTTTGATTTATCTTACACACACTCAACCTCATATATCTTATGTAGTTAGTGTGGCTTCAAGATACATGGATCATCCTCATGAGATCCATTGGAGATCAGCCAAAAGGATCCTTAACTTTGTTCAAGGAACAAGAACTCATGGGATCTTCTACAAAGATAAATTTGATCTTGATTTGATTGGGTTTACTAATAGTGATTGGGCAGGTGACAGCACAGATCGAAATTCAACATCAGGATATGTGTTCATGCTTGCAGAAGGACCAATCAGCTGGTCAAGCAAGAATCAGAGTGCCATAGCACTCTCATCTACAGAATCAGAGTATAGAGGAGTTGTAAATGCAGCGAATCAATGTTTGTGGTTGCAGGGGATACTTGGAGAATTTGGCTTCAAATCAGAGTTTTCAACTATTATCTATTGTAATAATCAAAGCACCATTCAAATCTGCAATGATCCAGTTTAGAGACAGCGAACCAAACACATTGAGATCCATGTACACTACATCAGACAACTTGTGCATGATGGCACCATTCATCTACTCTTCTGTGCATCTTCAGAACAAGTAGCAGACATCTTCACCAAAGTTTCTTATGAGAATAAATTCAGCAATATAAAATCACTGCTGGGGATTGTGGATCATGCTGTGAAGCATGATTAATGACAATATTTTCAAATTTTGTTTTACTGTCCATGTTTAAGGGAGGATTTTCCCACTGGGTTTTTTCCTCTTTCCTTGGTTGAATCAACAAGCAGTATGTAAAGGGTGACTAAGCCTTGCTGCTAGGCCCTATATTTTTTTGATATTTACTCATAATTTCAGGCTTAAGGGGGGGTGTTAGAATAATCAACCCATAGTTACCTACCTTAGACATTAATTAAATCATTTTCGTCTTATTACCTAGTCTCCTAAATTCCACTCTATGCTAGTTGTGTTCTACATGTCATAGAAGTCAACACTTGCTAAAAATGAGTCATGGAGTGCTTGGGAAACCTCCTAGAAACCATATTTAGCATGTCTGGTTTATTCTAGATCCTCCAAAGCACATATCTACTTTTTCTGTAAAGCTGCCTGATTTATTGAGAATTAAGGCAAAAGGAAAAGCTAGACTAGCTGTAGTTGACTTGTTTTTTTCCCACAAAATCCTCCATCCTTTTCTCCTAATAAAAGCATGTATGAGTTTTCTTTCCATCCCTTATTATCTTTCCTACTTGACTTTTCCAATTCATGAGCATCTTAGTGGATTTGGAAACTACTTTATGCACCTGTTGAGGCCTGGAAAATCGCAGGCAACAACAACAAGGGATTCTCCCCAATAAACGTTCCCAACTATCCCATTACTATTTGGTATGGGGAACCCGTCTAGTTTGTGGTCTGGATACCATAGGTCAAGTAACCAAAATAAAGGGTTTTACCAGTTACGACCTGGTCCACCGTGTATATTTTTTATTTTTTTAGTTTTAAGTATGAGATGCAAATGGCTATCTAAAATGCAGATTCATAGAGAATATGAGGAATGGTCACAATGTAATGCACAGGTTCTTACCTCTCATCTTAACTCTCTCGCATCTAAATCACACACAGCAAGAAAACTAAAACTAACTTAACTAAACTGTCCCTAGGGAGCGAGATTATCATTTAATGAGTAATGTATTGATGTTCATGCATTAAGAAAAATCACAGGTAGTTGATCTTTATTTCAAAACACATAAACATGAATAGATAGATGAACAACAAGATAGCTCATTGTTTTTGAAAAGCATTCATTACTCATAGTGGAAATTCCATAAAATAAACTAGAGAGCATTCATACAAGAACATAGGTTCAACAAGTTAGAATGATCTCACAGTTAATGGACAAAATATGAAAACGAAATAGTTCCCTTTCAACAACATCCATTGCACAGCATTTGAACATTCCACCAAAGCTTTCTCCAATAGGAAAAATTGTAATTATCTATTGCAAAAGGAAATAGTTCTTCTTACAACATGTTCTCACAAGTCTAACCGGGAAAAAGTCCTTTCCCTTATCAAACTCTCCTATACTTATACAAAAAGCAAAAATTTTGGGCTACCCCCAAATGACTCTTGGGCTTCCCCAACGTTTCAACTCCCAAAATTTGTCCTATAGTGAGCGCTCATCAATTATACAATATATTATATTTAAAACAAAATTTAATAGAGCACTTCTATGCAGGGGGGCCCGCTTGATCATTAAAGAATTTTTTCCATGCTTGGGCTTCCACTGCTAAGTTCTCAAATTCTGAAGGTTCAAGAAAATAGATGTTGATCTCATACTTTGATGCCTGATTTTTAACCACCTCTATTATGGCTGGGCTCAAACATAGCCGATCCTCAAGTAGATGAATGTTGAATACTGCATGAGCTACTACATCTTTCAGGATCTGCTCATCCAATTCCTTGACTTGTTGTATCTTCTACTCATCCTCATGATACCTGCTCTGTAGCATTTTGGTGAATAGCTCATGCTCTGGTAATGCCTCTAGTATTTGTCCTACAACAACTTGGCATCTATTGTAGGTGACCAGCACCCTTCTGCAGTATTCAATAAAATCTCCTCTTGTTTTCTTCACAGCTTTCTTGAACTCTTCTGTTGTGTTTATTGAAAATTCTAACAAGTCATAGCCCTGCTTTAAACTGTGTTGATCTTTAGCTGGTAAATCTACAGGAATTTCTTCATTAGCTTCTATCCTTACTATCTTTCCACTCAGGACTTCTAAAATATCCTGAGACCTATCTACAAAATATGAGGTAGTGTCCAAGATTTCCTCCAACCTGCTATCTATTTGTAATATTTTGCATCTTTCTTTTTCAATAGACACCTGTAGTTGGTGCATTCTTCTTCATTGAGCTTGGACATGCTCCTTTAGAGGCTGAATATTAGCTTGTTGTTCACTAGCATCCTTCAGTGATGCTGTTAATGAAGCAATCTGTCTTTCAAAACCTGCTACCTGCACCTGAAATTGCTTTTCTTTCTCTTCCATGGTGGCCCTCTGTGCCTCCAACTACACAACTTTGTTCTGTAGCTGGTCCTTTTCTGCACTAAGAGTTTCATATGCTATTTTGAGGTCATCCTTTTCTGTCTTCAGCACCTGATACTCCTGTTGTAACCTCCGTAGTTCTTCCAAACTGTTCTGAGCATTCTTCTCTACCGCAACTTCTAAAGTCATCTTACTTGCTTGTAGAGTATAGAGCTCTGCCTTTGAAGTCTTCACTTCATTTTGCATGTCCTCAAATTTTCTTTTTAACTTGTTACCTTCTGTGCTAGCCTCCTAGCATCCTCTTCCCTGTTTCAACCAAGTCCAAGTTTATTTCCTTCAGCCAACTTTCAGTTAAGTATACTTGGGCAGGTGATAAGCCAGTGAGACATAACCAAGACTGTAGGCCACATAGCCCTATTTGGTAGCATTGGCTAAAACCATTGTGGTCACATCGGCCTTAGGTAGAATCCAACTGATCACCTCTGAGCATGGGAACAACTCAGGTCTTGTGGCTACCTTCATAAGAGCTGACTTCTCTATGTTGGCATATATGGTCAATTCTTCAAATCCAGCATCGGACACATTTTGATTTGAAATCATCCAATATATTTCACCCCACTTATAATCAAGCTCTAACCCGGTGGTAGCTCTAGTGTCTTCATAGAGATATTCTACCTTGGTAATGATTTCCACATCAAGTTCTCCTTCAGCAACAGGGGCCTTCTTCTTCTGTCTCTTAGACATGTCTCCTTTGAAGAAGTTGCCCTGCCACAGAACAAGACATGCTTTTTGGATCTTTTTAATTAGTGTTCTAATAATGAAGAAAACTTGTATAAAACATTTACTTCTTCCATATTCTCAACAGCGAAGCTATCAGAAAATAATGCGAAATCGAGAATAACAAGCAAAATCTTTTGCAATCTAGTTCTGAAAAATTCTAAGTCCATTTGCAACTAAAACATAACCGCGATTGAAAATACATCCCCTAAATAGAAATTGCAATCCAATTCTTTGCCATAACGAACCTTCATATTCAATAATTAGAAACACGCGAAACAAAACCCTTCAGCATTCAAAAAAATAGGGCAAATTCCTATGATGGAAAGAAACTGAAACTTCCCCCTCCCCCAGACAGCCATAGACAAACCCACAAAAATGGGTGCAGACAGCGTAACGCTTGTCTGTACCAGCGACTGAAACCTTCGGACCGGGTTCGATGCCTCATAATGGCTCAAGAAAAACAGACCCCCACCGTAAATGATGTGAAACTGACCAATACTCCATGCCGTAAGGATTCAAAATCAGACTTACACGACCAACTACCAACGGTGGGAATGCCTAACCAGAGGACAAAACCCTAGGTCCCAAAAAACTCATATACTTAAAAGAAAGGGGAAATGATGGTTGGCCTACCTGGCAGACGAGCTATGCAGTCAACAAGGAAATCCGAAAACTCCATGGAAACGCCTCCCATGAACGAGATCCTGACAGCTAGACACGGACGCACGATTTGACTTGACAGGGACATAGTAAGCACGAGTTCACAAAGATAAACAATAAAATAATAACCAGTCGAATATATATATACCTCGGTGAAAAAACAGTCGACGGGAAAACGTTTCTATTAGATAGCGAAACAACTAAGGAATCGGGTGGTTAATCCAAAGAGGAGCCGCAATGGCAAGCGACGTACAGACTATGGGCTCCACAACAAAATAAACATCGATGAAATAAATCTAAAAAAACCTACAGCATCGGACCTCGAAACCACTACAGCCTCGGACAACTAGTTCAAATAGGAGCCGCAATGACGAAAGACGCATGGAATAAGGGTTTCGTAATAATAGAAAACAATCGGCGAAAATCAAACCAACAGTGAAAATCAAAACATCGGCAAAAGATAGAACAAGCATGTCGGATGGTTAGTCCTTTTCAAAACCGCAACAGTGGGATTCAAATAGACTACGGCTTCCGCAAAACTTGAAACCATCGACGATTGGAACAACCAAAGACTAATCCCCGATCAAAAGTCCAACGCAGTTTTGATAGTGAAAAGAGCAAAATCATTTTAAAAGAAAACTGCGGAATCGGAAAAAATAAGGTCTTCTATCAAGGTGCTCGCAATCTGCCATCCGAAACGGCGGCGACACAAAGGACTTATGCTCCAAAGGGGATGAGATCAAAAACACCAATATGAATATAAAACGAGAAATGCATCAGTGAAGAACAAGGATTTGGATCGGTTCAATCACAAGTAAGCTTCAACAATGACGGCTACATAGATGACTAAGGCCCCGATTCACAGTTTGATCATCTTTTGACAACGAAAAAGGAAATCATCCATAAGTCAAAGCATCAAGTTCAAGTCATCAGTATTAGCAGATAAATATAGTCATTCAACAATTTAACTCAATTTCACCTCAAAGAGTAGCAAAGGAACAACAAAGTTCAACAATCAAAATAGATCCAAGCAAGATGAAATTTACGAGGGTCCAAAATTTTAAAAAATTTGGGAAAACATTGCAGCTGCAACAACACCTATGGGGGATTTGACTAGATTTAGTAATCCTAATTTTTTACTATTTCGAATGGCATCCTTATGCATTCGAATCTCTCATGTAATTATATATTGCAGCAGCCAATTGCTTCATAAGGTTGGCTATTGTACACATATTCAATACATATTAGTGTTATGCTCCAATTTCAGTCTCCTTTGATGTTAATTTTGCATGTTTGATTAGAAATTTTTTCAGTGTAATTGTTCTATCACTTGGGTTCAATTTCCACACAGAAGGTATGGAATTTCCCTCAACCCCAGAAAGTCAAACTTTTCTATGAAAGAGAGAAAATTGGTGGGTCACATTATTTCTAAAGATGGGATCAAAATTGACCCAGACGGAGTGAATGTGATTCTGAAGGTGGAGGAACGCAGGAGTAAAAAAGAGGTACAATCATTTATTGGACATGTAAATTTCTTGAGAAGGTTTATCCCTAGTTTTACAGAGATATTAAGGAATGTCACTAACATGCTGAAAAAGGAGCATGAGATAAAATGGACAGTGGAGGCCAGTAAATATCTTAAGGATATTAAGAAAGAAATCATTGAAGCTCGTGTTTTAGTGAGTCCCATTTTTTGTAAATATTTCCTTGTTTTCTCATATGCATCTAAACGTACAATTGCTGGAGTCTTGTTGCAGAAAAATCATAAAAATGTTGAGCAGCCCATTGCTTTCTTTAGGAAGGTGCTAAGAGATGGGGAATTAAAGTATGGTATTGTGGATAAACAAGCTTATGCCTTGGTAAAATATTTGAAATATTTCAGGG
Source organism: Pseudotsuga menziesii (assembly GCA_001517045.1). Taxonomy (NCBI): domain Eukaryota; kingdom Viridiplantae; phylum Streptophyta; class Pinopsida; order Pinales; family Pinaceae; genus Pseudotsuga; species Pseudotsuga menziesii. The sequence continues at coordinate 391,704 of LPNX010651135.1, read as the reverse complement.
TTTACATTTTAGGTCCCACATTATAGCATATGTTCCTAGTAATGTAGTGAAAAATATCCTTACTCAAACTGATACAGAGGGAAAGAGAGCAAAGTGGAATGTTGTTATGTTGGAATATGATTTGGAAATTAGACCCACAAAATTGGTGAAAGGGAAGGGACTTGCTAAACTTATGACAGATTCAAATTGTGAATATTTACAATTAAATTTCTTGTCAAATCGTTCTAATCATCTTGATTCAGAATTGCAAGTAATAGAATATTTTTCTTTGTCCCCATGGTACAGTAACATTATTAATGTTTTGCAGAACTTACAGGCTCCTCTAGGATTGAGCGAACCTAGGGCTAGATCAGTAAAATTAAAAGCAACAAAGTTTTGTATTATGAATCATTATTTGTATTGGAAATATCTAGGAGGGATTTTGTTGAATTTATTGCTGGAGAATGAAGCTCCACAAACCATGAAGGAATTTCATCATGGTTTTTGTAGAGGACATCATTTCTGGAAAGTGACATCCAATGAAATATCCCGAATACTGATATTTTCTATTTCTAAACAATTATGCGGATACAACTGGGCTTACAAACCGCCAGGTGAAAATCCCTATTTTATAGGAAAAATTAGGGTTAGGGTTTGTAAGATAGAATGCACACTTACCACTGATAACTGGCTGATCTGCCGCAGATGAAGTCTGCAAGTATTGAGAACTGGATCCGAGAAGAACTGATCTCTCCTCTCTCCGGTGAATGCTCTAGTAGCAAGACGCCCTCAACAGAGAAAAAGGTGACGCCCTCAAGGAAGGAGGTGTCCGATGGACCCGTCGATTTATGGAGCTGATAGCCTCGCTGTGACGAAGAGATTGCCTAGAATATACTGCAATTCTGAACCCTCTAAGTATGAAAACGTTTTGGTTCTCTGAGGCAGCTGCTCATGCCCCTGGTGGTCTAGAAATGCTGATAACTCCTTCGGATGAGCTCAGATGGAGCTGATAGTCACTGGGTACCGGAGTATGTAGCTGCTGGTGAGAATGATCCCTGAGTTTTGGAAGGAAATTGAGATCTGAAGGCCCAATAGAAGATTAGGGCTTTCTGGTGGAAAACCCCCTCTTACGGCTGCACCATGCCTCTGTAACAATCTATACCCTGTGCGATATAACTGATGAATGAAATGAAGAACAAGTGGTGAACCAATATGGCTTACCCGGAATAAGACTAGGACAGATGTTTCACTGCCGAAATCCTGTTAGCTGAAGACTCCGTCTCCAACCCCAACTGCTGTGCTGCACGCTGTGCTGCTATCCAAGTGCTCCCAAAATAATCAATAATCATAAGTGTCCTCTCCTCTTGATTTTCCCTCTATTTATAAAGTTCAACTGTGCAAAACCCTATCTTTGACCTAATTAGGTCACTTTATCTTCTAATTTGTCGTTGACTTGCATGCAAAGAGCATGGTCATGCATGGAGCATGGAAAAGAGCATGGTCATGCATGGAGCATGGAAAAGAGCATGGTCATGCATGAAAGTGGCCTTTGGCCCAAGTGGTCCTTCTTGACCCAATGATGATGCCCTAGATCTTCTAAGGATGGCATCAGTCCTGATCTGATCCCCTAGCTCTCAGTAACCGCTCGAACCCACAGGAATCACATGGGTTAGCGGTATGGGCCTCAAGGCCTAAAAGGAAGGGGACATTACAGTCCTCCCCGCTCGATATTGCTTATCCTCAAGCAACTTCAAACTAGGATGCTGCAATACCTGTTCACCCTCCCAAGTGGCATCCTCTGGCGGTAGTTCTTTCCATTGAACCAAATACTCTTTGATCACCCTATTCCTGAGCTTCCTCTCTCTGGTTTGTATGATTCGTTCAGGAATCAATATCAGCAGTTGTTCATCATCTAAAGGGGGCAATTCGGTAGATGGAGCAATGTGTTGCCCAAGGGTCTTCTTCAGGCTGGATACATGGAACACATTGTGGATTTTGCTTTCTCTGGGCAGCTCTAGCTCATATGCCACCTCCCCCACCTTCCGAACTATTTTGTATGGTCCATAGAAGCGGGGTTTCAATTTCTCTACTCCTTTCTTTTTTAGCGACGACTGTCTGTAAGGCTGGATCCTTAAGTAGACTAAATCCCCTACCTCAAAGCTCCGCTCAACCCTGTGTTTGTCGGCATATATCTTCTGTTGATTCTGGGCTATCCGTAGGTTTTCTTTCAATACTTTCAGGATGTCCTGACTGTCTTGTATCCAATCCTTAGCCTTAGGAGCCCTGCTGTCTCCAAATGCCAAATCTGCATATTCCAAGGCCTCATAACCATATAATGCCTTAAAAGGAGTCATCCTAATAGACATGTGATAAGTAGTGTTGTAGCAGTACTCTCCCAAGTGTAGCCATTTGATCCATGTTCGTTGTTTCCCTGCTACATAGTTCCTGAGATAACCTTCGATCCACTTGTTGACGATTTCTATTTGCCCGTCACTCTGTGGGTGATAGCTCGTACTAGTAGCCAGTTCGGTCCCCACCAATCTGAACAATTCCTGCCAAAAGGCACCTGTGAACCTGCTATCCCGGTCACTGACAATGGTCTTAGGCAACCCATGTAACCTAAAAAATTCCCTGAAAAATAACTCTGCCACCTGAGCTGCCGAGTAGTCTGATGGTATCGAGAAGAAGTGTGTAAACTTGGTCAGTCTGTCAACTACCACATATAAACAATATCTCCCTTGGACCTTGGGCAAGCCTGTAATGAAGTCCATGGAGATGCTCTCCCACTTCTGTTCTGGAATCGGTAGTGGCTGGAGTTGCCCTGCTGGATGTGTGTTCTCAACCTTGTTCTGCTGACAGATGCTGCATTCCCGGACATGCTGCATAATCTCCCCCTTGAGGCCCTTCCATGAGAACCTCTCTCTGATCTGCCTGTATGTTTTTAAGAACCCTTGATGCCCTGATAGAGGAGATTCGTGGGCTGCCTGGATGATCTTCTTCCTCAATGTGGATTATGGAACGAGGTATATTCTGTCCTTGTAGTAGATGATGTCATCCACAATCCTGTACCTGTCATCCTGAATTTGCCCATCCAATAATTCGCAGGTGAATTTATTTTTGGAGTACTCGACTAAGAGAAGGGCTCTCCAATCCGTGGATATACTACTGAGAGATAATGGTGATGGTCGCCTGGATAATGCATCAGCTACTACGTTACTCTTACCTTTCACATACTCGATCTCAAAATCATAGGCTTGTACCTTGCTGACCCATTTCTGCTGCCGCTCATTCAGTTCCTTCTGTTCCAAGAAGTACTTGAGGCTGTTGTGATCTGTTTTGATTTTGAACTTACTGCCCACCAGGTACTGTCTGAATTTTGTGAGAGCATGCAAGATAGCTAGCATCTCCTTGTCATATATGGAGTAATGGCGCTCGTATTTCTTCAGCTTGCGGCTCTCAAATGCAATAGGGTGGTGATTCTGCATCAATACTGCTCCTAACCCTTCTCCTGAGGCATCACATTCTATTGTAAAGGGTTGTGAGAAGTCTGGCAATGCTAAAACTGGGCAAGAGCTCATAATAACCTTCATCTCCTCGAAAGTTTTCTGTGCTGAGTCTGACCAAGTGAATGCCCCCTTCTTGGTGAGATCTGTGAGGGGTGCTACAAACTGGGAGAATCCCTTAACGTACCGCCGGTAATAAGTGCATAGGCCTAGGAACCCTCTCAATTCTGTCACTGTCTTTGGTGCAGACCAATCTCTAATAGCTCGGATTTTCTCCATGTCCACCTGTACCCCTTCTGCATTGATCACATGTCCTAGGTACAGCATTTCCTTCATGCCAAACTCACATTTGGACATTTTCGCGTAAAGCGACTGTTCTTCTAAAATATTCAACGTCTCGTCCAGGTGTTTCAAGTGCTCCTCCCATGTTTTGCTGTAAACCAAAATGTCATCAAAGAAGACAAGTATAAACTTACGTAGCTGTGCCCTGAAGGTGTGGTTCATGCATGACTGGAAAGTAGCTGGAGCATTGGTAAGCCCGAAAGGCATGACCAGAAACTCATAGTGTCCAAAGTGACATCGAAAAGCTGTTTTGGGAATGTCCTGGTCCCTTACCCTGATCTGATGGTACCCCGAGCGGAGGTCTATTTTGGAGAAGTATTGAGCTCCCCGAAGTTCATCCATGAGCTCATCAATCCTGGGAATGGGATACCTGTTCTTGATGGTATTTTTGTTAAGTGCACGATAATCGATGCACATACACAGAGTGCCATCCTTCTTCTTAACCAGAACGACTGAAGATGCAAAGGGGCTAGAACTGGGTCGAATGTAACCAAGCTCCAGTAATTCCTTGATGGTTTTCTCAATCTCATCTTTGTACCTTTTGGGATGCCTGTAAGGAGTGGTGATGATGGCTTGTGTTCCCTCCTCTAGCTCGATTATGTGCTCAAAGCCTCGGTCTGGTGGTCTTCCTGATGGAAGGTCCCGAAAAACCTTTTCGTGTTTCTGCAGCAAGGCTTGAATGTCACTGGGGTGTTGTGAGCTGGTCTCTGGAGGTTTCCTGAAGGTGACAAAACATTCTGCAGCCCACTCTATATCATCCTGTCGAAGTACTGCTTCCATCCTCTGTGACGAAACCGGTTTTGGGGGATAAGTGTTCATGCCCCTCAAAATTACCCGTTTGCCATCTGGCCCCTGAAAATCCATTTCCATTGCCCTGTAATCTGTAGTGTATTTCCCTATGGAGTAAAGCCACTGAAAACCCAATACCACATGAGTATCTGCTACATCCACTACATAGAAAGAGTCTATCATCTGATAGTTACCCAAGGCAACATTCAGTTTCGGAATCCAGTAGTTGCACTCCATGCTGGAGTTCCCGGCTACTGCTACAGTGAATCCCTCAAACTTCTCAGTCTGAATACCTCGTTTGGCTACCCAAGCGAAGTCAATGAAATTGTGGGTGGCTCCCCCATCAATCAGAACTCCTACTCTGTGACCCTGCACTACTCCCCTAACCCTGAGAGTATGGAATCTCGGTACCCCAGACAATGTAGCAATGACCCCCTCTGGTGTATCACCCTGGTGTGATTCCTCTTCTGTGGCCTCCTGCTCGTCTTCATCCTCGTCACTGTCCGAATACACCTCAATGTAATGTGCCTTCGCCTTTCCGGCACATCTGTGTCCTGGTACCCATGGTTCCTGGCAAGTGAAGCACAGCTTATTCCTTCTCAAATCTTTCCTGGTGTCCTCATCTATCCAGGTTTTCTTGGGCACATCCTGCTGGAAGGGTTTCCTGTCCTTGTCCCTAATAGGAAAATTGGTTTTTAGAGGGAACTTGTTTTTAGGGACTGAATCCTGAAGATCCCTTGCTCTGCTAATAGCATCCTGCAGAGTGAGGGGTTTGTAGGCTTTCACCCATCCCCGTAGCGGCTCTATGAGGGCCTCAGTGAATAACATAGTCAGTCTGCTCTCTGACACATCTGTTACCATAACGGCTAGCCTCTAAAACTCTGAAATGAATGATTCCGCGCTACCAGTTTGCTTGAGCTGAGCTAACTCCCTAAAGTGGATCTCTGGATCTTTCCTGACAAACCTGTCCATGAATTTCTGAGTGAACTCACCGTAAGAATGTATGGTATTGTGACCCAATGTCACTAGTCCATGGTACCACCATTCGTGAGCTTCTCCGTCTAGGTGAAGTGTAGCCAACTTAATGGCGTCTGTCTCTGTCATGGGGTTGAGCTGGAAATAGGTATCCAACTTTTGGACCCATGTTCTCGCTGATCCTCCGCGAGTCCCATCAAAGTTTGGAATAGTTAACCTGCCCAAGGTCTTCTGCAGCTCGTAGTTTTGATTGAAACCCTTGTTGAAATTCCGGGGCTTGTTTCTACTCTTCATGTTGCAGAAGTCTGAGAAAGACATGGCAGCATGAAAATCATCCCCCAAGTCTGTGTACTCCTGCAAATAAGCACCATAAGGCTCGCTGGGCTCTACCTGCATGACCGGGCCCCCTACTGTATCTGCCAAAAAGTGAGGCATGGTAGGCCTGATAGTAGGTCTGCTGTATATGTGGGGAGTGTTCTGGATGTTGGTGTATGCCATCTTTCCACTGCCGCTGGATGATCCCCGCTCTACCGGTGAGGGGGGTACACTGCTGATACCTGGTTCTGGTTTCGCTGACAGACTACTGATTGCATTGAGGACTTCTTTTTGTCCCTTGGCTAAGTCTTGCAATGCAGAGACCAAGTTGCGAAGGTCCATCCGATCCTCATCATCTCCTGTTCCTTTTCCCCTATCTGCATGAATACCTATCTGTTCCATATCTGAATTGATATCCTCTAGCTGGATATCTTCAAATCCTTCTGTGTATCTACTTCTCCTCCTCCTATAAGTTACAAAAGGATCTCCTTCTATATTCATCTACTGTTCATCCCTTAAGCCCACAGCTGGCCAAGAAAATAGCTCTGATACCACTGAAATATCCCGAATACTGATATTTTCTATTTCTAAACAATTATGCGGATACAACTGGGCTTACAAACCGCCAGGTGAAAATCCCTATTTTATAGGAAAAATTAGGGTTAGGGTTTGTAAGATAGAATGCACACTTACCACTGATAACTGGCTGATCTGCCACAGATGAAGTCTGCAAGTACTGAGAACTGGATCTGAGAAGAACTGATATCTCCTGTCTTCGGTGAATGCTCTAGCAGCAAGACGCCCTCAATAGAGAAAAAGGTGACGCCCTCAAGGAAGGAGGTGTCCGATGGACCCGCCGATTTATAGAGCTGATAGCCTCGCTGTGACGAAGAGATTTCCTGGAATATACTGCAATTCTGAAACCTCTAAGTATGAAAACGTTTTGGTTCTCTGAGGCAGCTGCTCACGCCCCTGGTGGTCTAGAAATGCTGATAACTCCTTTGGATGAGCTCAGATGGAGTTGATAGTCACTGGGTACCGGAGTATGTAGCTGCTGGTGAGAATGATCCCTGAGTTTCGGAAGGAAACTGAGATCTGAAGGCCCAATAGAAGAGTAGGGCTTTCTGGTGGAAAACCCCCTCTTACGGCTGCATCGTGCCTCTGCAACAATCTATACCCTGTGCGATATAACTGATGAATGAAATGAAGAACAAGTGGTGAACCAGAATGGCTTACCCGGAATAAGACTAGGACAGATGTTTCACTGCCAAAATCCCGTTAGCTGAAGACTCCGTCTCCAACCCCAACTGCTGTGCTGCTATCCAAGTGCTCCCAAAATAATCAATAATCATAAGTGTCCTCTCCTCTTGCTTTTCCCTCTATTTATAAAGTTCAACTACGCAAAACCCTATCTTTGAGCTAATTAGGTCACTTTATCTTCTAATTTTCCGTTGACTTGCATGCAAAGAGCATGGTCATGCATGAAAGTGGCCTTTGGCCCAAGTGGTCCTTCTTGACCCAATAATGATGCCCTAGATCTTCTAAGGATGGCATCAGTCCTGATCTGATCCCCTAGCTCTCAGTAACCGCTCGAACTCACAGGAATCACATGGGTTAGCGGTATGGGCCTCAAGGCCTAAAAGGAAGGGGACATTACATCCAACAAGATCTTGAAGCGAATGCTTTCATTTAGACTTTCGCAAGAAGAATCTATTTTTAAAATTAGGAAGCCTGCTTTTTTGGTGTTCTCATTCTCGACGCATGTTCCAGACTCTTTAGCTGAGTCCATCATCAAGAGAAGGGATGTTTCTCATTGGAATGTAGGGCCATGTTTCCTTATAAATAGTGAACTAAGGAAAATCTCTTTATATTTATCATATGAGCTAAAGAGTCTAAAAAAAGATCTTGAAGGCTGGTTTCTATTGGCCTTCCATGTTCTCTGATATTTATAAGGAAATCACCACTTGTCATAAATGACATATCTTTGATGGAAAAAGAAATCTAATGCCACTACCTCTTAATCCCATTTCAGTTGAGGAACCTTTTCAACATTGGGGGTTATATTTCATTAGAGAAATTAACCCAAAAACCTCTGGTCATCACAGCTGGATTTTAACTGCAACTAATTATTTCACAAAATGAATTGACGCTATACCAACTATGAGAGCCACTGATTCTGTCATCATGGATTTTTTCGAGAATAATATTTTGTCAAGGTTTGGGTGTCCTAGAATAATTGTAACTGATAATGCACCTGCTTTCAAGTCAAATAATATGATTATTTTTTGTCATAAGTACCATATAAGTTTGAATCACTCCACTGCATACTATCCTCATGGGATTGGGCTTGCAGAATCTGCTAACAAGAGATTAGTAAAGATAATCAAAAGGTTGTTGAAGGAGAACAAGAGAGCCTGGCACACAAAATTGAAGTATTCTTTGTGGGAAGATGGAATAAGTACTGAAAGAGAAATTTGGATATCACCTTTTTAGTTGGTATATGGAGTAGAGGTGGTTTTTACAATATCTATAGGTCTTCTAGTTATGAATTTACTACAGGAACAAGAAGAGGACCAAAACCATATGCAAAGTAGGATCAATCAGATTATTGAGTTAAATGAAATAAGGGATAAGGATTATGACAAGGTACATGTACATCAAGAGAAAATGAAAAATACCTTTGGTAAGATGGTGAAAGAAGAGCAATTTCAAATTGATGACTTGGTTTTGAAGTGGGATGCACCTAAGGAGGAATAACATGGAAAATTTGATCACATGTGGATAGAACCATATATCATTGCATATTCCAGGGGATATTATTAATTTATTTTACAACATCAGGATGGGGTTCAGCTAAAAGGGGGTCCTGTCAATGGAAGGTTTTTGAAACATTACTTGTCCTAAGGTGGAAGGTCATTTTTGTATTTTTAGTTGTATATATTTATTTAATTTAAAGAAATCAGTATATATGGCAAGCTGAAAGATTTGAATCACGGAGAGAAGGCCCTAAGATATTGAGGGCTTTCCATTTTCTTTCACTTTACATACATAAAAAGGAAAAAATATTTTTGATTTTGTACATAAGAATACAGTAGGAACTTCTCTACGAGTTCTTTGCTACCTCATAGGGAGGATATCATCCCTAGTTGGAGCCAGTTGTTAGCACCATTTCTGGTTAAAGTTGGAAAGGGGAAGGACTTAGAAGAAATAAGGTATGTTATGGAAATTTTCATGATATGACCAAAGGTATGCTATAAGGTGCTCAAAGAATTATAAAGGGGGGTATTTCCAAAGTTAAAATATATATTTTCTAAGGAAATAATTGGTTTATTTTTGGAAATAATCTTAAATAAAAAATGTGCACCTATGCTATCATGTGACAGGTTTTAATGGTGTATATTTATGTGGATGGGAAGATCTACATGTTGATGTAATTGTAACTTCAGAATGTATTCATCCATATATCTTATGTATTGTATCCCGATGTTTATTCCAGGATGTGTCTGTAATGTATTTGAGTCATGTCATACCCCGATGTTTATTCCGGAAAGTTTCTATAATGTAAACAAGTCATGTCAAGTCATTGTGGGTAACCCTCCTATTTGTCAAGGGTTTCAGTCCCTACAATTGTGGGGCCCTAGGGTTATTAGACTATCCTAGAGAAGTCGACCCTAGGTGAGTCATTGTAAGTTGGGGCAATCGTCCCCAACATTGTGTTAAGGGTAACCCTCCTTATTGGTCGAAGGATGAAAAGTCCCCACAAGTTGTGGGGCACTAGGGTTACTAGACACTCCTAGAGATGTTGACTCTAGTAAGTAATTGTTAAGTGAGGAAAACATGTTGGAGTGGGTTTCAAGTGAATGAAAGAATATAAATAGAGAGTGAGCCTCTCTATTTATCACACACACACTCACTCATTGGGGCGCTTGAGTGAGAGACGAGAAGTTCTCTCAATGTGTGAGAGAGAGAGACAGAAGCTATGGAGATCATTTATATGTTTTCGGGTTTTACTGCTTCCATTGGTGCTCATTCTTTCTCTAAGGAAGTTGTGGGGTTTTCTCCTTTATGGTTTCCCTAAGGAAAATTATTTGTGTCTCTTGTCTCTTGTGTTTTATTGCTATGCATGTTATTCTCTCAGTTAAAGATCCTAAGATCATAATGCTAGCTTAGAATGATAAAAATCTAACATGGAATCAGAGCTAACCTGAGAAGAAGACATTGTGCATATGCAGAAGCTATGGATTCTTAATTTTTGGGTCTCTCTCCACAGTCCATTAGCAAAAGTATTCTAGGATGACTCTCCATTGAAGGGCGCATCCTTCTGTCGAAGCGGAATTCAATTCCGAGCATTTTCAGTTTTTGGTGCAGGAAATTAGGGCTTCTTACAGAAGAGGAATTTTTGAGTGAGTCCAGCATAGAATTTTTCTCCTCATCAATATTGAAGTTTAGATACCTGGATCAGGATTTTTGGTTGGGTGAAACTCTGAGAAAGTCAAATCCTAGTTTGACCCCAAGCTAGAAAAACCCTAAATACTAAGACTGCTAAGTTTTGGTACATTCGCTATATCCAAAAATTGGCAAAGGATCTGGAGCTGACAATTGTAGAGACCAAAGATACAATCCTTATGTACACTATATCCAAACTTCAGCCTCAGATTCACTATATTTTGGGAGATATGATCCCTGCAAGTTAGGGTTCCAACCTCTTCCATGATTCATCCCTAAATAGGACACCTGGGGAGAATCACTATATATTGGGCTACAAAGGTCCAAATGAAATTTATGAAGCTATTCCAAAAATGGCACGGAATTTACTTTCTGTGGTCCAAATTTCAGACTCAGAACACATGGCAGTTCATACAACTTTGCTGTTATGAACAGTCCTGTAACAAGTCACCTTGGGAAAATGATCATAAGTCCCAATTGGTGAAACAAATTCTGATGAACCTATGGTGCTGGAATAGGGACATGCAAAGCTACCTTATTGTGAATTTTTAGAAACATAGGAGTAGTAATTTCAGAGATACCACAGAAATAGTAACAGACATTTCTGCAGGAGAAATTGGAAAACCAGGGCTTCCTATTCTAGGAGCTTCCCTCCACTGTTTTCAGAAAAGGAGTACATTGGATAGCTCAACTTGAAGAGATCTATCTTTCTATCCAATTTAATCTAAAATATTCCAAGTTTTTAAAATTAGGGTTTCTCTAACAAACCCTAGATCAACCAGCTCTGGAACCAGGACAAACACCTGAAATCGGTAAGATATAATCTTTTGCTATTTTCATTTGAGGTTCTCATCTCAAAGTGATCTATCACATCAACTTGATGACAAGCTTGGTGAAGTTGACAACTTCCAAGCATGGAATTATATGATGTCTCTGAAGAAAATGGATTGGACACCTACATGAGTAGAGAGGTTCCAGTTTTAAAGGGAGATGAGGCTCAAAGCCTTACACAAGAAGAACTTGGTCAAGGCCAAGAAGATCATTGCTGATTCAGTCACGGATCAACTTGTACCTCAAGTGTCTTTCCTAAATACACCGAAGATGTTTGATTCCTTGACCAAGCTATTTGAAGGGAAGAACATAAATCAAAAGATGCCTTTGAGAAAACAGTTGAAGAATGTGAAGATCCAGAATGCAGAACAACTTGAAGCGGTAGAAGAAGAAGTGGAGAATGCGGAAGTGGTGATAGCCACCTTGAATGGCCTCCCAGGATCATGGGATTCATTCGTTCAAGGAATGTGTGCCAGAAGGAAGTGATTACTTTCAGCAGACTCTGGGAAGAAGAAGAATATCAATTCATAATAAGAGAAGAAAAGATGGGAGAAACTGAAGATCAAGCTCTCAACATCCAAAGAAGATCCCTCAAGCGATGAGGAATATGAAGATCTCAACTCTTGAAGAACCTCTTATCCATCTTAGCATTTGTATAAGAAACGATGTAATTATGAATGAAGAAGACGATGCAGCTGAAGGCTCAAGATGGAGTCTACCCACAAAACAAATAAAGATAAGTATTCAATTGTCATTTCATGATATTGTTTTTTTATGCATTTGTTTATATTCGGTTGATGTAATATGCATGATAGAATGTTTGCATTAATCACAGTATACTACCAATATGCATGTAATGGGTAAGTAGCTCATGGTGCTATACAACTCTCCATTCCTACTTATCTAGAATGAAACCTCTTTGCTAACATATTGGATTAGTGCACAATCTCAATGTTGTCCTAGTAGAGATGGAAGGAATCTAGAAAGTTTCCGTGAGATATGGATGGATGTTGTATTTGCTAAGTAGTTGCATGATCATATAGTTATGCATAAGAATTTTTCATTATGAATATACCTTATGAAATGTTTCTAACCATACAACTACATTTGACTTGTAGGAAAGATCGCATACATAATCACCTACAAGAAAAGAAGAATGAGACTTGTTCCAAAGAACAAGTAATGGCAGTTCAAGATGAAAATAATGTGACGAATGCAGTGACATCATTAAAGCAGAACCTTCCAGCCATGAAGAAGTAACCAAGAAGAAAGGGAAGACTAGTTCAAGAATAATGATTTCTAGGTTGCAGTTCATAGTTCCATCATGTAGTAGATGGAAACATCATGGGATACAAGTCAAGATTCGTAGAACGAGGCATAGACTATGAAGAGACATTTACGGCCACTAGAAATAAACATGACAAGAAGAATCATGTGTGAAAATGAAAGAAGGCCTTGTACAAGCTCAGAAGACACCCATGGGATAACACATACATGAGGAGCTTGATGAAGACCTGAACCTTTGCTACAAGGTTGAAGATGAAATTCTATAGAGAATGACAAGCTCTCAGATGGATACGAAAAGAACTTTTGAAAAAGTTCAAGATAGAGGATCTTGGTATCCAATGATCCTAGATGGATACATAGAATATTAGTAGTAGAGGAAGCTACTTGTCACTCCGGAACAGAATGTTTCAGTGCATAGAGTACGAAAGACAGAGGGAGTGACTGCATAAGATCCTGAGGTTCGACATGGTACGACATGATGGATAGATTACTGATGACTCTAGGCTTTACTAATAGTAAAGCGGATTCCAACCTTTGCTTCAAGGTTGAAGGCGGAAGACCAATGATGCTCCTATTATGTGTCGATGCACTATTTTATAGGCATGGAGGTGTGGACAAGGGAAGTATTCATTAGAGATCCTGAAGAGGTTCAAGATGATGGACTGCAAGGACATGACCACACCTATGGCATCAAACATGAATTTATTGAGTGATGCTTCATCAGAGACAGTTGATGCCACGACGTATCGTCAGATGATTTATTCCTTGACGTACCTAACGAATACGAGACCAGATATTTGCTTGCTATGAACACATTGAAACATGTTCACTTGATGGTTGCAAAACATGCAGTAAGGTACCTGAAGGGTACAACTAAGGATGAGATCAAGTGTGATCTCTTGATTTGGCAGGATGGAGTCCCGCATGGAACTGAGTACAATTGAGGCAAAAGATGTTGCCACTTGCTATTTGGGAGGTAGTATGTTTCTTTTGAAAACTACTATTTGATTTGGTTGATCTGACTTGCATTTTTTGTATGATGCAGAGAGGAGCAGTTATCCAGATCAAGATCTCTTGAAAGAAGGATTTCTAGCATAGCTAATGAGACGGGTTGTCTGAGCATAAGTCCTGGAGAAGCTCATAGGTTATCCTTGGACATAATCAGCCCTGATGTGATTCTATGCTAGAAATGGCCAAAGTGAAGTTTGAGTACTTCAGGGAGAAGCTTGGTGTTCTCAAGATCGAGGTTCCCTCCAAGGGGAAATGATGAGACCAAGAGCCATTCTGACATGGTGAGAGGATTAAGTTCCTTCCATGGTCAAATGTAAGGGATGAGCCATTCTGTCATGGTGAGAGGATTTAGTTTCCTTCCATGTCAAATATGTGAGTTCAGCCATTCTGATATGACTGTAGGATTGGTTCCTACATGATCATATATAAGGGCTATTGCCATTCTTGGAATGGAGGTGCCTGGTCAGTTACCAGGAAAACTTAGTTTAGGACTGAGAGCCATTCTTATGTGATAGAGAGATGTGTTCCCACTTGGGATAATCCATTCTATCATCGTTAAAGGATTAGGTTCCTCCCATTTCAAATGTGAGTTCTAGCCATTATGATGAGTAGGTCAGATGTGATAGGTATTATAACTCCCGATTCAATTATTCCCTTGCTAATGCATATATTTATACAATGCATATGACGGTTGTGTTTCACCTTCTGCCTAGCCTTTTCAGCTTCCTACAAAACTATTCAGTTTTATTTATTTACAATATATAATCCTGATGGATTATATTCTAACAATCCCCCTCTTAATCCGAAGGGGTGTTCGTAAGTCCGAGCATGTTTCTGAATCTTTCAAACTTTTCTCATCCAAGCGCTTTGGTGAAGATGTCTGCAACTTGATCATTTGTGGAACAATGTCGAATATGGACTGTCTTGGCCTCTACATGATGTCGAATCAAATGATACTTTGTGTTGATGTGTTTGGTTCGATCATGGAATCTAGGATTCTTAGCCAGCTTGATTGCAGAAGTATTGTCGACCAGTAATGGAGTGGATTTTTCTTATTTTTCTTGCAAATCTTCAAGTATCTTCCTGAGCCATACTATTTCTTTCGTTGCTTCAGCTGCAGCCACATATTCAGCTTCTGTTGTTGAATCTACCGGGACTAACCGTTTGCGTGATCTCCATGAGACAGTTGTTGATCCAAGACTCATAGTGTATCTAGAAGTTGATACTCCTATCTCCTTATCACCATCAAAAACTAAGTCTGAGTACCCAATAAGGTTGAAGTCATCCACTTTAGAGTACTTGAGTCCAATGTCTTGAGTCCCCTTCAAGTATCTTAGAACTCTTTTTGCAGCTGACCAGTGTCCTTCACAAGGTTTATGCATGAACCTTGAAAGTATGACAACAACATAAGAAATATCTGGTCTATTTGTTGTAAGGTAGATAATATTTCCTACAAGTTGTCGATACTTGGTCGCATCCTCAAATTCTTTTCCTTCGCTTGATGTGAGCTTCCTTTTATGTTCCATTGGAGTAGATATAGGGTTGCATTCTGTCATGCAAAATTTGTTTAGTAGTTCTCCAACATATTTTTTCTGAGATAGGAATATGTACTTAGGATGTTGAATGACTTCAATTCCTAAGTAATAGTGGAGATGTCCCATATCTGTCATTTCAAATATATTTTTCAAATCTTTCTTTATGGATGCTATATAGCTCTCATGGTTCTCTGTCATCAAAAGATCATCTACATACACCACAAGATACACAACAGATCTTCCAACTTTCTTTATAAACAGTGTTGCATCATCAAGATCAAAATGTTCAAAATTTAACTTCAAAATATGCTCGGTTAACTTTTCATACCATGCGCGAGGTGCTTGTTTTAGGCCATACAAGGATTTGACAAGCTTGCATACCTTTTGTTCTTTTCCTTTCACAACAAATCCTTATGGCTGAGACATGAAGACATTCTCTTTCAAGTCTCCATTCAAGAAAGAAGTCTTCACATCCATTTGATGAACTTTCCACCCTTTCTGAGCAACTAAAGAGAGTAAGGTACAGATGGTAGCCCATTTTGCTGTAGGAGAGAACGTTTATTCATAGTCAATTCCTTCCTTCTATGCATAGCCTTTTTCTACAAGCCTCACTTTGTGCTTATCAAGTGAGCCATCTGATCTATATTTGTTCTTGTACACCCACTTGCATCCAATTGGTTTGGTTCCAACTAGAGGGTCAACCAGCTTCCAAGTTCCATTCTTCATGAGTGCATCATACTCATTCTGCATAGATTCTTTCCACTCAACTCGAGTAGAAGCTTCTTAAAAGGAAGTTGGTTCAAAGTTAGAAAATAAATTAAATTCACAATCAAATGATTCATCCATGTCATCACCTGAATTATCTGCTCCTCCTCCATCTTCATGTCTTTTCGAACTTCTCGTTCCCGTCTTTACAACTTCATCTAGATGGACACTTTCAAGTGTCTTTGTTGCCCATTTAGGAATCTTCCGTGATGGTCCTGGTTGATCATTTGGTGGTGCTTCATCATTGATTGAGAGTCTTTCAATTCTCTCAATCACATCATCCAGTTGAACCTCTTGTTCAAGTGAAGTAGCAGGAACTCTTCATGCGGGGGAGTTGGTGCTTCATATGGAAATTCCAAAGGTTGATCCAGAATAGGAATCCCCCCTTCAAGGTTTGGATTTCATATTCATTTTCAAAATATTTCTTTGGATGAGGATAATTTTCCAAACGATCAAGCTGTCTCTCAATGGACTGGTCATTTTTATTAGTCTCAAGAAAAATGACATCTCTGGAAATAACAAACTTCTTGTTTACCTCATCATACAAATGGTATGCCTTGGAGTATTCTTCGTACCCCGGGAAAATACATTTTCTGCTTCAAGCACCAAGCTTGTTTCTTTGCTCCTTTGGAATCAAGGAATAACAGGTGGAACCAAAAACTCTGAGATGCCTGACTGAAGGGAGATGGCCAAACCACATTTCATGTGGAGTCTTGTTATCAAGAGCATTTGAGGGACTTTTGTTTCTCAAATAGTCTGCACATTTTACTAGATCACCCCAAAAAATTAGTTTTACATTCATGAAAAACATCATTGAGCGAACCATATTCATTATGGTTCTGTTCATTCTTTCTGCTACACCATTTTGTTGAGGATTGTAGGGAACTGTAGTCTGATGTGCAATTCCATGTTGGCAAATATAATTTTCAAAAGCATTTGAAGTGTATTCTTTCCCATTATCAGTACGAAGTGTACCAATTTTTGATTGTGCTTGTTTTTCTATCAATGCATGAAAGTCTTTGAATGTTTGAAATGCTTCTGATTTTGTCTTTAAATAGTAAATCTAGCACATTCTTGAGTAGTCATCAACAAATGTCATAAAATACTTATTCCCATTTGCAGAAGGAGTTGGCATTGGGCCACATAAATCAGGATGCACTAATTCTAATTTCCTAATTGCTCTGAAATTAGATTCATGGAATGGCAGCTTACTATGTTTCCCTAATATACATGCATCACATTTGTTCTTCTCTTTGGGAATGGTGGGAAAACCAAATACACCATTCTTTCTCAACAAACGAAGACTGTTATAATTTAGATGACCAAATCTTGCATGCCACAATGAACTAGATGACAAATTACCTTCTCCATGCTGAGAGAGGTAGGCATAGTTCTGAACTCTTGCAGATGAACCCTTTAGCTTCAGCAACTTCCCATATTCGTATCCAGTCATATTGACTTGGTTGTCAGAGGACTTTCTTATTTCTATGATTCCATCAAACATGTGGATGGAATGGCCTCGCTGTCAAATCTCCACCAAGGACAGTAGGCTTCTCTGCAAATCTAGAAGATAAAGAACATTCTTCAACAAGAAATCAGGGAATCCAGGCATCTTCAGTCGAATGGTGCCCATTCCCTTTGGTTTAAGACTTGACTTATCTCCAAAGTAAACTATGCCATCTATTGTTTCATTAAGTTCTTCAAAACAGTCTTTTCTAAATGTCATGTGTGATGTTGCACCAGTATCAAGCAGCCAACAATCTTTGTAAGATGAAAGTGAAGTCATTTCATTAATTCCAAGATTACAATGTGCAACAATACAATGAGAAGAATCAGAAGATTTACTAGCATCTTGATTTTTATTATCATCTTTCTTCTAGTTATGCTTGTCTTTGATGGAGTCCCATGAAGCCCAACACTTATCTGATGTGTGCCCAGTCTTTCCACAATGCTTGCACTGCAGATTTGATCTTTTGTTGGAGTGATTTTTGCCCCCTCTGCCTCTGAAGTTTCTTCTTCCTCTGCCTCTCTTGCTACTTTCTTCTTTGGGGTGATCTTTGCTGTGGTTCTTTGCTATTTGGGAAAATCAAAGTGATTCTATAGATGCTATAGATTGCATTTTTACAACTGTTAGTGTAATTTACAAAGAGAAATAGAAAAACAATAACCTTGCAGGTCTACAGTCTCTGCCAAGGTGAATACAATGCAAGTACATAGGCTTATTCAATACAATAGCTTCAAACTCGCAGCATACATTATTTATCTGACAAAAATAACAAAGACTATGGATAATACTATTTAAACCTTTTTGATACCGCAAGCAAGCCTACTATATAGAGAAAGTGAAACAGTCAGGAATTTGTCTATATCCTTTTGTTCCTGTTATACTTTCAAGAGTTAAAAAAGCTAATCCAGAGCTTAAAAAATGGTTTAAGCCCTCTTCTTTCACACAGAAAAGAATCAATTCTTCTCAATACACCTCTCTCACTCCATCGGAGATGTTATTTATATTTATACCATTATATTTATGTAGAAGAATCCCTCTGAAATGGCAATCAATGGCTGTAACGTAAGACAAGGGTAGGATTAATTAAAGATTAAAGAACAAGGTAATGGGCAGTAGTGGAACCAATTCAAGAGTCTTCAACGCAGAGTCTTCAATGCGCGTAGTAGCCATCATGCTCCATGCAGTATTGAAGAAGAGAGGTCACATGAATCCAAACGCAGCAGTCTTTCACCTCAGACTCCACGTAGCAATCTTCACGTTCAAATGTAGGTCGCAACTCTCTGTGAGACCACTTACAGGCTCAGGTAAAGACGAGCCATGAAGAGTGCAGCTTCATAAATACTAAATCAACTTGATCATCAACAATGTTCCACAGGCAGCTCCACGCATGTAGCTCAATGCAATTCTGATTATCTTCAGAGCAGGTTTTCAAAGCACGTAGCAGTCTAGGGTAAATTTAGGGTTTGTGCACTTCACGGGAAAATCTAGGGTTTTTGTATGCCCAACGGTCAAAAACAATTACAGCTCCAATAGTTTACCTCCATGCAGATGATGAAAGCATGAACCTTCACGCAGCTGACTGAGGGCATGAAAATTCGAACTCAACACACATCAAATACTCAACACATAGCAGCTCTCATTGAAAGAACCAGTCAACAGTTTCGAGCTCAACACACAGCAAAGAAATCGCAGCACTCTCCAGCTTCATGATACTCCACAGGAGCAGGTCGTAGGCAGGATACTCCACGAGCTTACACGATCAACAAAGATCTTCAGTCACCAAAACGTGGTCACAACTTCAAAGAACTATCACCATTCTTCACGCAGATAGATAATGGGAATTACACCACAGTATCATTCAACAATGGTCTCTTCTCCACGCAGGATGGTCTCTTCTGCACACAGCATATATCCTCTTTAATACCCAGTCTCCTCTTCAATACGTAGGCCTCTACTTCAATACAGAGGTCACATATCATGCAGCCAGAATGCATACCAGGCATCTATTCCAGAAATTGCAGTTGCGATCTCTTCAATATTCGCAGATTTAGAAAATGGATTGGCTCACCATTCCTCCAACTCGATGCATAGTCCACATAAAATTCTGTAAAATGTAGCTCTCAGGTGTATAAAGGGAGTGGCTCTATCATTTCTCCATAGGTAAAAGAATTAGGGTTAATAAAGCTTCAGCGTGAAAGAATTAGGGTTAACAATATTGTTCTATACCTTAATGTACAACAAGGTAAAGAACACACTCAACAGAACTCTCAAACTTTCCTCAACGGAGATGAGAACGCATATGGTAGACTGGCGATGGGCAGACAACCATTCCTCAACATAGTTCTGGAATTGTAACGCATACAATGAATGTATGTAGGCTGGAAGGAGAAATGGGCAAGGTCTGATAACACAGGCAGAATGGCAGGCATGCAATGCATCCATCAGTTATGGCAGCACTCTGATACCACTGATAGGTAATAACTCCTGATTCAATTAGTCCCTTGCTAATGCATATATTTATACAGTGCATATGACGGTTGTGTTTCACCTTCCTCCCAGCCTTTTCGGCTTCCTACAAAACTATTCAGTTTTATTTATTTACAATATATAATCCCGACGGATTATATTCTAACAAGATGTAAGGGCAACTACCATTCTCCAGGAGAATGGAGGCACCTGGTCAGTTACCAGGAATCCTCAGTCTAGGATTGAGAGCCCTTTTGATGCGATGTGTTTACACATGGTTGAATGTAAGTGCAGAGCCTTTCTGATAGGATGAGGTCAGATATAAGTGTTGATCTATTCTGGCGCGATGTGTTTACACATGGTTAGATGTGAGTGCTATGCCTTTCTGACAAGATGGGGTCGGATGTAAGTGAAAAGCCATTTCGATGCGATGTGCTTGCACATGATCAGATATAAGTGTTGAGCCATTCTGGCGTGATGTGTTTACACATGGTCAGATGTGAGTGCTGGGCCTTTCTGACAAGACAAGGTCAGATGTGAGTGCTGGGTGTGCCTTTCTGACAAGATGAGGTCAGATGTAAGAGCTGGGTGGGCCATTCTGACTTAAGTGTCAAATATAAGCGTCGAAGAGGACCTCCCTCCATGGAGGGTAGGACTACAACCAGCATGAAAAAGGGTTGGCTCTGTAGAAATTCCTGTGACGAGAAGAATGAAGAGATAGTGATTGAGATAGCAGAAGCAGTAATGATGATGATGATTCAGTGATGATCCAGATCAAGTGATGATCTAGACTTGATGATGATTCAGTAGTGATGATCTAGATCAAGTGATGATCTAGACTTGATGATGATCTAGATCAAGTGATGATCTAGACTTGATGATGATCTAGTAGTAACCACGGGGACTTCACTTAGTGAACATCTCACATAGCACGTGCGATTGTGGGATATTAAAGAATACCCTTAATTTCCAGAGATATTGACCCAAACGTTTTTTGTTGAAATCCCCTCCCAATACTTAAAACCTCCTCCCCGCCTCTTTTTATACCTCAATCCTTATAAACCACCCTTCCCACCCCCACCTTAAACCCCTCATCCCCCCAATACCTGCAATATATTGGTTCAATTTTTACTAATTTTAAAACCCACAATATGAACTAACGTGATAGGATATTGGTCAACAAGTGAATCCCCCGTGGTAGTAACGATCCAGATCAAGTGATGGTCTAGACTTGATGATGATCCAGTAGTGACGATCCAAATCAAGTGATGATCCAGATCGAGTGATGATCTAGATCTAGTGATGATGATCCAAATCAGGAGATGATCTATATCTAGTGATGATGATCCATATTGAGTGATGATCTATATCCAGTGATGATTATCCACATCTATGTGAAGATGACTTGAAGGTGAAGATGATGAGAACTCAATGATGATCCAAATGATACAGAGAAGAAGACTTGTGCTGATAAATTGTGTCAAGAGAATACCTTCCTAGTTAAGAGGGAGCGTTGATGTAATTGTAACTTTGGAATGTATTCATCCGTATATCTTATGTATTGTATCCCGATGTTTATTATGGGATGTGTTTGTAATGTATTTGATTCATGTCATACCATGATTTTTATTCCAGGAAGTTTCTATGATGTAAACAAGTCATGTCAAGTCATTGTGGGTAACCCTCCTATTTTTCAAGGGTTAAAGTCTCCGCAGTTGTGGGGCCCTAGGGTTATTAGACTATCCTAGAGAAGTTGAACCTAGGTGAGTCATTGTATGTTAGGGAAATAGTCCCCACCATTGTTTTAAGGGTAACCCTCCTTGTTGGTCGAAGGAGGCAAAGTCCCCACAAGTTATGGGGCACTAGGGTTATTAGAAACTCCTAGAGATGTCAGCTCTAGTAAGTAATTGGTAAGTGAGGCCGACATGTTGGAGTGGGTTTCAAGTGAAAAAAAGAATATAAATAGAGAATGAGCCTCTATATTTATCACACACACACTCACTCATTGGGTTGCATGAGTGAGCAAGGAGAAGTTCTCTCAGTGTGAGAGAGAGACAGAAGCTATGGACATCATCTTTATGTTCTTGGGTTTTACTGCTTCCATTGGTGCTCATTCTATCTCTGAGGAAGTTGTGGGGTTTTCTCCTTTATGGTTTCCCTGAGGAAAATTATTTTTGTCTCTTGTCTCTTGTGTTTTATTGATGTGCATGTTATTCTCTCAGTTAAATATCCTAAGATCATAATGCTAGCTTAGAATGATAAAAATATAACACTATAGTTTTCAATTTATCCGTTACACAAAGATGCACGAGACAAAGAATTTGGGAAGCTAGCGGAATGGTGTAAAGGGAAGTCAAGATCTATGATCATGCAAAAAGGTAAAACGAGTCTAATGTGGAGAATGATTCTGCTGGTGGAACTAGCATGGAAAAATAAAACTTTTCCAATCAACGGAAAATATTACACACTACATAGATCAACGATGGAGATCTAAATAAGAAAGTGATCCACAGTCCATAAAAACTCCACTGGGTGAACATGCACAGGAAATGTTAAGTTTGGAATCAGCATAAAAGTTTCTAGCCCACATAAATAAACGGTGAGGATCAATGCTTGAATAAGATCAACGAATGAATATCATTCCATTGATATAAGCTGCACGGACTAATGAGATGTTGAAAATAGTGGAATGTGTTAAAGGGCCCGCATGATCGAGGGATGTGATTTAAGGATGGTGAGATCTAAAGTCGAGGGAGATCCCGCTACTACAAGGTGCATAGAGAGAATCATAATGAAGCCTAGTGGAATAGGTTAAAGGGAAACAATAATCAAAGACTAATATAAAAACCGATAAATATCTACAATGGAGATTGAGTCCGCTAGAAAAATGTGCATGACTTTTGTATAATTGTGTTTGAACAGAATATGTGAAGGTCGAAATTGATCGACAGTCAGAATTTATGGAAAGTAAGATTAAGGGTTGTTTGTAAATCCGTTGATGAAATATGTGGGCAATTTATATTCAGGATGAATGACGGTAAATCAAGGAGAGGATCTATGGTGGTAAACAAAAGGATGATAGATCTACAGTTATGAACAGATCTAGTGTTGAGAATTGAATGGAGGATAAAGATAAATAGGGTAGCGGAATTTGAAATCTAAATCTAAACAACCATCAAGATCATCAGCTTGGGATAAAGACTAAGTATATCTATGTACAAAGGAAGATTCACTTGGGAAAGTTGCATGAAAAATAATAGAGGATTCCATTGCATAAAATACTATATAAGGTAAAGCACATGGATGAAGACTATTTGTATTTGTGAATTGGAAGAAGAAAGCTCAGTTTGCATGGGAGAAGACAAATCAAAAAGATTCTCATCCACCTGTCAACTGACCAGGTAGGCCACTTTTTACCTACTAAAAAGTATTTAAAAATGGATAGTGTAGGGGGAATAGAGGTTCAAGCTTTAGAATACTAGAAAATTGAAGAAGTTTTTGAAGACAAGGATAGTGAGATTTTTTATACTCCATTGTATGTTGTCTTAGTTAACTAGTTTAAAAGAAAAATAAAAACATTTGAAGACTAGAGTACAGACTTACATGGTGTTTGTAGGTCCTTTTTTCATTTTTTTTGTCCTGAACAAACCCTAAATTTTCCATTCATTGTTGAGTGGTCTATGACAAATTCTTCTTCTTCTGAGAGAGTCATCATGGACTCATTCAAGTATAAAATCATGTGTCATGTCAATGCTCTAGTTGTCCTTGATTCACTTGCAGTTCCCTCCTCATTTACCCTGTCCCGAGAAGATTTCAATGAGAAAAACCTAATTCATTATTTTCGTGAAGAAACCCTGGAGAACAAACAATCCTTTTTCACTACCTATTTTAGGTCATATGTGTCTTTGCAAAATCAATATTTCCATGTAGATACCAACTTATTTAATGAAGAAACTAAACTGGTTATTTCATTAATGAGTCCATTTGTGGGTCTGGATACTGATAAATATGTTACTGAGCTACTATTGATTCTCTTGTTCAAAATTAGCACAAGTGAATATGATTCCCAGTCATCCTAGACAGTCTGTATTAAATTTGATGAATTCCTAGCTGAGATTATTCATTCTCAGCTACTGAATTTCCATAGTACAAAGCACTTCATGTTTCAATCTCATTTACTAAGGATGTTTCTTTTCTTTAATGGATAAAATTTACAACTACCAGAGATGGTCTTAACAGATAATATAAACGAGAGTTTCTTTAAGTATATGAACTTCTTAATGGCAGAATTTTCTAAAGTATTTTTCCAAAACAAGTTACCCATAGTATTTCCCATTATGAAGGAATCCTTGCAATCTGTACCAGACAAAAGGATTGGTGATTGGTTCTTATTGGAAGAACACAGAATCATAAGGGTATATGGAATCACTCATGAACCTTATATCCTACATGCATTCCTCACTCCAAGTATTTTTTCAATGGAATTTATCAAACAAAAGCTAATAGTTGATAATAAGCATTTCATAAGTTTCAGAAAGGCTTCAGATATTAAGTTCCCTTGGGTGGTTGGACCATTTATCATTAAAAGCAAAGGTGCATTTCCTGTGATACAGAGATTGCTTAAGGAGATGGGATTTCAGAAAGCTGCTGAAATAAATTATGACCCCTATCACATCATCTCTATAAGGAAGCAAATAAATAAGAACAATCCTTTAGAACAACAAGAATTTGATGGCTTAGCTAACAATGCTAATTGGTTATATTATCCTTCACCAATGTAGAGTGAAGGGGATAATCAATAAGATCCTATATCACCAATTAAATATACCAGTGTTCCACAACATGATCCATTTGCCATAATTTCTATAGCAGAGGTGATTACCCCTATTGCTAGTCATTTAGAAATAACTAATAAGAGAACCTTCTCAGATGTCATGGAAACAAAACAGGAGGGTAGCTCAGAGACTTCAAGGAGACAAAATATTGAAGTTGAAGGAGAGCTGATAGAAGTTACAAAGACTAAAGGTAATAATAAACAAATCAAATTAAAGGGTCCAGCATTTGAGGTAAAATAATATTTTTTTTCAGAGACTCTTGAAGGGTCTACATATCAATTTAAGACTAGGGAAGAATTATTTGACAAGTACAGGGAGAAAAGAGATACATCCTTGGATGAATCTTTGAAATTATATGCAGATTCAAGGAAAATTTCAAACAAAGATGTCTCCTTAGTCACTATTAAGGATCATGTTCAAAACACCTTAAATTTAGCAGTAGCTACAAAGAACATGGTGGCAGAGATGAGGTTAAATTTGGAAAATATTCTTGTCACAGACATGATCCATTTGCATAAGTAGACTAGAGAACTCATATAGAGTGATTTATTGAAGGAAACACTGAAGGTACCTAGACTACAATCCACCAAGACAAAGATTGAAAATCAATTGAGACGGGAAAGGGTGGAAAATAAGCACACTTGCAGTAAATCAAGAATCTACATGGATATTTAATGACTGTTGATAGTGAAACCAATAAGGGAGAAGCAGCTCATAATCTTCTAGAAGAAAAAGAGATCAAAATTCAAATGTTGAAGAGGAAGCTGAAAATTCCTGCTACTCAACTCATTCAAGCTTCAGGGCTAGTAGAGCTAGAGAAAGAGAAGGAGATATTAAATGATGAATTAAGCAATTGCAAAGCTATACTTCTGAAGTTTGTTGATGAGAAAAAGGAATGGGAGAAATAAAAATTTCTCTTAATTGATAATGTAACGGTCCTCAAGCAAAAACAGGGTGAGTTGGAAAAGAAAATAGAAGAAAAAGGAAAATAACCTGAGGTATAGATCATTTCATTTTTTGCACAAACAAATGAGGAATCCATTATGTAGGCCATGTCACAAGCCCAGCTTGAGAGATCTATAAACTTTTTGCCTTAAGAATTAGAATAAAAACTTAGAGAATGTATCTCTAAAGAAAGAGGAGGAGAGAAAAGGTATGTAAAATAAATACAAAGACCTCCTAGAGAATAATGATAAACTAGTGAAGAAATTGACTGGACAATTGCATGTACAAGGATAAAAGCATATCATTGGGGATATGATTATAATAGAAGAAAGGAAACTTAGGCCATATCCAAATTACATCTTAGATAAGGAAACTACTATACAGGTTACTAGACAAAGTTGTACAATAGTGAAAGAGGCTTTAAACAAGAAGCCTATAGATGCAACAAACAATACAATCAATTTCCTGAATGGCTTGTCAGAATATGACTTGAATACTATTGATGTATTTGTAACTTTGGAATATACTCACTTGTATATCTTATGTATTGTACCCCGATGTTTATTCCAGGAAGTATCTATAATGTAATTGAGTCATGTCATGCCCCGATGTTCCGATCGGGAGATTCAATAAATAAACAAGTCATGTAAAGTCATTGAGGTTAACCCTCCAATGTAAGTTGGGGAAATAGTCCCCACAATTGTGTCAAGGTTAACCCTCCTTGTTGATCGGACGGAAAAGTCCCCACGGTTGTGGGGCACCAGGGTTATTAGACTCTCCTAGAGATGTCGACCCTAGTAAGTAATTATTAAGTGGGGCCGACATGTTGAAGTGGGAATTAAGTGAAAAAAAGAATATAAATAGAGATTAAGACTCTCTATTTATCACACACACACTCACTCACTGGTGCGCATGAGTGAGAGAGGAGAATCTCTCTTAAGAGAGAGAGAGAGAGAGAGAGAGAGAGAGAGAGAGAGAGAACAAGTTTTTGGAGATCATCTTTATGTTTTCGGGTTTTACTACTACCATTGGTGCTCATTCTATCTCTGAGGAAGTTGTGGGGTTTTCTCCTTCATGGTTTCCCCGAGGAAAATTCTTTGTGTCTCTTGTCTCTTGTGTTTATTGTTGTGCATCTTATTCTCTCAGATAAGATCCTAAGATTATATTGCTTAAATGATAAAAATCTAACATGGTATCAGATCTAACTTGAGAAGAAGACATTGTGTAGCAGCAGAAGCTAGGGCTTCTTGATTTTTGGGTCTCTTTCCACAATCAATCAGCAAAAGTATGCTAGGTTGACTCTCCATTGAAGGGTGCATCTTTCTGTCGAAGCAGAATTCAATTCCGTGCATTTTTAGTTTTTGGTGCGGGAAATTAGGGCTTTTTACAGAAGAATAATTATTTAGTGAGCCCAGCATAGGATTTATCTCCTCATAAAAATAGAAATTTAGAGACTTGGTTCGATATTTTTGGTTGGGTGTAACTCTGGGAAAGTCAAACCCTAGTTTGACCCCGGGCCGAAAAAAATCTAAATACTAAAACTGACAAGTTTTGGTAACTTCACTATATCTTGGGATTACAGATGTATCAGGGGATGAATATTTCACAGGTCTAAGAAAATATCCTAATGTACACTTTTTCCAAGTTTCGGCCTCATATTCACTATATTCTAGGAGATATGATTCCTCCAAGTTAGGGTTATAGCCTCTTCCACGATTCATCCTTAAACAAGACACCTGGGGAGAATTGATATATCGCGGGATATGAAGGTCCAAATGAAATTTATAAATATTTTATAGAAAGGAAACAGATGGTACTTTCTGTAGCAGAAGTTTCAGACCCTGAAGATGAAATAGTGACACGTGGCAGTCTATACAACTTTGTTATTCTGAAAATTCTTGAAACAAGTCACCTTGGGAAATCGATCATAAGTACCAATTGGTCAGCCACTAGAAATACACATGACAGGTAGAATTATGTGTGCAAATAAAATAAGGCCTTTTACGAGCTCAAAAGGCACCCATCAGATAACACATACATGAGAAGCTTCAAGATCACCTAGAGTAATAAAGATATTAACCTTTGCTACAAGGTTGAAGATGAAAGACTATAGAGGATGACAAGCTCACAGATGGGTGTGAGATGAACTTTTGAAAAGTTCAAGATAGAGGATATTTGTATCCAGTGACCCTAGACGGATACATAGAATAATAGCAGCAGAGGAAGCTACTTATCACTCCAGTACAGGTAGAGGGAGAATGATGCTCCGCTTCAGAGGGAGTGACTACAGAAGATCCTGAGGTTTGACATAGTACGACAGGATGGATAGCTTACTGATGACTCTAGGATTTATTCAGAGTAAATCAGATTCCAACCTTTACTTCAAGGTTGAAGGTGAAAGACCGGTGATTCTCCTGTTATATGTCGATGACTTGTTCCTAACAGAAAAGAGGAACTCATTAAAGTTGAAAGAAGGATACTTGTTGCCGAGTTCAAGATGAAGGACTTGGATATGATGCACTAATTTCTAGGCATGGAGGTATGGACAAGGGAAGTATGCAGTAGAGATCCTGAAGAGGTTCAGGATGATGGATTGCATGGCCATAACCACACCTATGGTATCAAACATGAAGCTACTGAGTGTTGCTTCATCAGAGACAGTTGATGCTACAATGTATTGTCAGATGATTTGTTCCTTGATGTACTTAACGAATATGAGACCAAATATTTGCTTTGCTGTGAACACATTGAGATATGTTCACTTGATGGTTGCAAAGCATGCAGCAAGGTACCTGAAGGGTACAGTTGATTATGGGCTCAAGTATGAGGCAAATCAGAAGATTAACCTGGAGGGTTATGTGGATTCTTATTGGGTAGGCAGTGCCATTGATAGGAAGAGCACTTTGAGGTGCTACTTCAATATGGGATCAAGTGTGATCTCTTGGTTTGGCAGGATGGAGTCTTGCATGGCACTGAGTACAGCTGAGGAAAAAGATGTTGCCACTTGCTATTTGGGAGTTAGCATGTTTCTTTTGAAAACTATTATTTGATTTGGTTGATTTAACTTGAATTTTTGTATGATGCAAAGAGGAGCATTGAAGCTCCAGTATGTGATCCAGATCGAGATCTCTTGAAAGAGGGAGCTCTAGCATAGCCGGTGAGACAAGTTGTCTGAGCATAAATCTTGGCGAAGCTCATAGATTGCTTAGACATAATTAGTCCTATAGGTTGTCCTCAGATGTAATAGGTCCTGGAGAAGATTGTAGGCTATCCTTGGACATAATCAGCCCTGATATGATTCTATGCTAGAAATGGACAAAGTGAAGTTTAAGTACTTCAGGGAGAAGCTTGGTGTTCTCCAGATCGAGGTTCCCTCCAAGGGGAAGTGATGAGTCTGTGAGACATTCTGACATGGTGAGAGGATTGGTTCCTTCCATGGTCAAATGTAAGTGTTGAGCCATTCTGAGGAGACTATGGGATGTGTTCCCACATGATCAAATATAAGTGTTGAAGGCCATTCTATGGGAGAATGGAGGCACTTGGTCAGTTACCAGGAATTTCAGTCTAGGACTGAAGCTTAGCTTAAGTGCTGAGAGTCCATTCTCTGGGAGAATAGAGGAACCTGGTCAGTTACCAGGAATTTCAGTATAGGACTGAATCTCAGCTTAAGTGCTGAGAGGCCATTCTCTAGGAGAATGGAGGCACCTAGTCAGTTACCAAGAATTTCAGTCTAGGACTGAGAGCCATTATGACATGATGTGTGATGAGTTTCCTATCATGGTCAGATATAAGTGCAGAGCCTTTCTGACATGATGTGTGATGAGTTTCCTACCATGGTCAAATATAAGTGCATATCCTTTCTGACATGATGTGTGATGAGTTTCCTATCATGGTCAAATATAAGTAAAAAGCCTTTCTGACATGATGTGTGATGAGTTTCCTATCATGGTCAAATATAAGTGCAGAGCCTTTCTGACATGACATGTGATGATTTTCCTATCATGGTCAGATATAAGTGCAGAGCCTTTCTAACATGATGTGTTATGAGTTTCCTATCATGGTCAGATATAAGTGTAGAGCCTTTCTGACATGATGTGTGATGAGTTTCCTTTCATGGTCAGATGTAAGTGCAGATACTTTTTCACATGGTGTGTGATGAGTTTCCTACCATGGTCAGATGTGAGTGCTGAGCCCTTCTGACATGGTTTGCGATGAGTTTCCCACCATGGTCAGATGTGAGTGGTGGGAGGGCCTTTTTGACATAGTTGTGATTTGTTTATGACCATGGTCAAAAATAAGTGCTGAAGAAGATGAAGACCTACATGGAGGCTAGTCCTACAACCAACATGAAAATGGGCTGGCTCTGTAGAACTTCCTATGACAAGAATAATGAAGAGATAGAACCATTTGATTCAGATAGCGGAAGCAGTGATGATGATGATGATCCAGTGATGATCCAGTTTTGATGATGATCTAGCGATGATGATCCAACAATTCTCTAGATCTAGTGATGATCCAGATTGAATGATGACTTGATGATGATCCAGATGATACAGAGAAGAAGACTTATGCTGATAAATTGTGTCACGAGAATACCTTCCTAGTTAAGAGGGAGTGTTGATGTATTTGTAACTTTGGAATGTATTCACTTGTATATCTCATGCATTGTACCTCGATGTTTATTCCAGGAAGTATCTATAATGTAATTGATTCAAGTCATGCCTCGATTTTCCAATTGGGAGATTCAATAAGTAAACAAGTCGTGTAAAGTCACTGAGGTTAACCCTCCATTGTAAGTCAGGGCAATAGTCCCCACAATTGTGTCAAGGTTAACCCTAATTGTTGATCGGAGGGAAAATTCCACATAGTTGTGGGGCACTAGGGTTTTAGAATCTCCTAGATATTCCAGCCCTAGTAAGTAATTTTTAGGTGGGTCTGACATGTTGAAGTGGAAATTAAGTGAACGAAATAATATAAATAGAGAGTGAGACTCTTTATTTATCACACACACACTAACTCACTGGGGTGCATGAGTGAGAGAGAAGAATATCTCGAGAGAGAGAGAGAGAGCAAGTTGTTGGAGATCATCTTTATGTTTTCAGGTTTTACTACTTCCATTGGTGTTGATTCTATCTCTAAGTAAATTGTGGGGTTTCTCCTTTATGGTTTCCCCAAGGAAAATTCTTTGTGTCTCTTGTCTCTTATGTTTATTGTTGTGCATGTTATTCTCTTAGATAAGATCCTAAGATAATATTGCTTAAATGATAAAAATCTAACAAAGACAATAGGAATCAAAGACATAATTTCAGCCATCACTTGGGAAAGAAAATTTCATTTGTAAGCATTAGCATCTAGACACCGTGCAAGCTAAAATAGACATTATGCAGCATCAGGTCAAGATGTTCATTGAATTATTTACATCGGTGTTTAAAAGGGGTTTACCTTTATTCTAGGAAGAAAATAGTAAATGTTTATCTGAGGTGGAGTATCAGTCCCAATTAGTCAGATGTAGACTACATCACAAGAAGTTTGAATACATGCAACAATCTCTATCTAGAAAAACAATAGTTGAAAAACTATCTGAGGATTTTGAAATATTTAATACTTTCATAGATACTTGCGCTCAACTGCCAGAAATATACTACGTGGACCATGTGGACTTAAGGGTACTGGAGAAAGAAATGGACAGCTTAGAGCTTCCAACTGTCGATCGATGGAAGACAGATGAAAATTTTGGAAAAACCAAGTACATGTTGCACTAATGAAGAATTGTTGAAGACTGTTGAAGATTTGTTTAGTTAACATTTTGTAGTTTATTTCTAAGCAGTTATTAGTGAAGGAATCAAGTGACAGATTTAATAAGGCGGTTATTTTTCCTATATTAGTATAGAGGTAGTTTCCATCTCATGGAACATGTTTGTGTATTTAAGCAATATTTAACAATGTAACAACTTGGGTTGGAACCCATGAGAGAAATTGTTCTTGTAACAGAGATCCAAATATTAATAAAATTTAAGAGCTGGGCAAGCCTTTTGACAGAGATTCTTGTGTTATTCTCTTTTCAGTATGTACTTTCCTTTCTTATATGTGCATGTGTTTCCTATTAAAATTCCATTTTTTTATATTTTTCATACTTAAATGAGTTTATAGTGGTTGAGAATTCATACTCATATGCTCTGTTCCATTTCTTTTAAGTATTCACAAGACTATTCCTCTAAAGTTAATTGTGGATTCATCCTTGATAGATGCCCACATTAATTTATTGTTTCTAAATTATTATTTATCACTAGACATCAATCTTTTTCACTGTGAAGAAATAGATACCTTGCCTCTGTTAAAATTCCTTTGCAATAGCATTGTTAATGTTTATTTTCATACATGACTCCATGCCCAATGAGCACATGTTTCAACCATAGTCATTATTAAATTTTTTTTCTTTTTTCAAACATATATGGCCTGTGAGATTAATATTGATAGATCTCTCTCTGGAAAGAAATAATCCATCTTTCTTCCTAAAGCTTGGTTCTGTGGTTACCTTGGGGTCATCCTTTCACAACTGGGGGTAACTTCTGAGTGCTAACACCCCTAGTTTATCATCTACTACTAAAAGGATGATTCTACACCCTATTTACCAACAATTACTGGAAGGAGGCTAAGACCCCCTTGCAGGTGTATAGCCTGCCCTAGCACCTCCCAAACACCCTTATATGATAATATCAGACTTCCAAATCTCCTTCTATATTTAATATTGTTATTGATTTCTCATTACTTCCTTGGTATTTGTCTGTTGCTATTGCATGGATTTGGACGATAGAGACGCCTTACTAAACTCAATTTTTTTGCATATAAATACCTTTACCATCACTCATATTTATTTACCAACATATATATTCACTATGTATTTTCATAGTTGCGCCCTTTCAATGTAGAGTCATTCATGTTCATCAAACACATCACTTCATAACACGTACCTCTTCATCAAACGCATTTCCTACTTCTCCATTTAATTATTTTTAGCTTTGTTTAATTTTATCAGTCACGAGCTTCCGCAACGACCTTTCTGCACCAATCTCTCTGCAATATCCTTTCTGCAATTACCTTCCACAATTAACGTTTCGAAACTGTCTTTCTGCAATGACCTTTCCACAATTTGTGGGAATTCATTCCTTCCACAATTGTGGGTTGAGGATTCTGGATGTGCATTTTGACTTTTCTTCTGCATTTACCTTTCCACAATTATATTTCTGCAATGACCTTTCCGCAATCGGTCATGTCATCTCTGCAATGACCTTTCTCTGAGAATGTGTGAAGGTGGTCTTCCATCTGCAATATGAAATATACATTCGTTGGAGAGACGGATCAATTGTGCACCAAACACATCAAATTAGAGGAAGCATTTGATCAAATATTCTATCCACCATAAATTAACAAAGTCATTGAAGAAGTGCTTTATTGCACATCAAAATAACGAGATGGCAATCTTTCAAATTCAAAGTGTGAGGTAAGGAAGTTCAATGTGAAGAATAACTACGAGTTGTGGAATCTTAAGATGAATGATTTGTTGGTACAATAAGGGTTGCACAGGGCGTTGGAAGGAAAGACAAAGAAACATGTGGGCATCACTAATGATTTTTGGCAAGATATGGATACAAGAATAAACATAAATCTTATGGAGTTGAATGGAAAGGAAACAACAACAAGCTTATGGAAAATATTCGAGAGCCTTTACAAGACAAAATGCATTACAAATTAAATCTATTTGAAGAGGAAATTGTTCATCTTACGAATGAAAGAAGGTATCAAAATTGTTGAGCATATTAATGTTTACAATACTCTAATGTGAAAAATAAAAGGATAATTAGACAAGGCAGTCATGTTATTATGTTCATTACCTAAATCTTGGAACCACTTAGTCACTTATATTAGCCTTAACAAAATAGATACTCTTGATTGTGATAAAGTTGGGAGACTTATTATCTAAGGAGGTGTAGAGGAAATCAAATATAGAAACATCCACACTAGAAGCAATGGTGGCTAGGGGTCGATCCATGACAAGAAGGGGGAATTTAAGAGACACATCAATATCTAAGTTGAAAGGAAAAAAGGGTAAGATATGAATCTCAAGAAATATTGATGGAAGATATATGAATCCAAGGATGACTCCACAAAGGAAGCAAATCCAATTCAGACAAGTTTAGGTATGGTTGATTAAGTTTTATATGTTTGTAATATCTCACAATATTGAAGTTTTTATCTATTTTATCTAGTGCTTTGCATCACATCTGTCCACATAGGAGTTGATTTTCGTCTTACCAATCTATTGATGGTGGTTTTGTTCTTATGGGAAATAATGTTTATTGTAATATTGTTGGGATTGGGAGTATTAACATTAAAATGTTCAATAGTATTGTAAGGACATTGACATAGGAAATACATGTACTAGAACTCGAATAGAATTTAATTTCCTTGGGATTTTTGGATTCTAGAGGTTATAAAGTTATTTTACAAGGTGGAGCATTGAAAGTGTCCAAGGGAATTTTGGGGGTAATAAAGGCTACAAAGATTGGGAACCTTTAAAAACTAGAACGAAGTATTGGAATAAATGCAGGGGTGTTATATAAGGAAGAAAAATGAATCTACTCATTTATGGCATCAACAATTGGGCCATATGAGCAAAAAATGGATAAAGGTGTTGATAAAGCATAAGTTACTTCTAGATTTAAAATCTTTTAATTTGAATTTCTACAAGAATTATGTTTGTTTGATGCAGTGTAGTCAGAAGTTTAAAATAGGTAGTCATACAAGTAAGGGAATTCTCGTTTATATTCATTTATATGTTTGGGGGCCATCCCCTACAATTTATTTTGGAGGATCATCTATTTTATGACATTTATAGATGATTACGCTAGAAATGTGTGGGTTTATATTCTCAAATGGTTGATGTGTTTAATGTATTTAAGTACTTTAGAGCTTTGGTTGAAAACAAAATTGGTAGTTCAATCAAGTGTTTAAGAATAGAAAATGGAGGTGAGTTCACATCTTTGGAATTTGAAAATTATTGCAAGGAAGTTGTGATCGAAAGGCATAAAACCGCATTTTTCTATCTGAAAAATCAGTCACCATTAGTTGCAATAGATTATAAGATTCCTAAAGAGGTATGGACACGCCATTCTTGTGATCACTCAATTTTTGTTGTGATACTTATGCTCTTATTTCTAAAAATCAACGTTCTAAGTTGGATCCCATATCAAAGAAGTATATCTTTGGTGGTTTTGGTGAAGGATTCAAGGGATATAGACCATCAGATCCTACTACTCACACAATCATCACTAACAAAGATTTGGATGAGGAAATATATATGGACCATACATATATGGAATTATATATGGTCCCTCTCCTATTGGATAATCTCTTAGCAACTCTTTCGACCACCCGAGTCAAAACACCAATTCCAACCTGCAATGGAGCATTCGAAAGCAAGGAGAAACATTGTCCTCCTGATCCCACAAGTCAAACCCCTACTAGAGAATTCTCTTCACATGGAATAAACAACCATGGACCATAACTGGATCCCTACTAGGGTAGCCAAAAAACAAAAACATTGATCTACCGAATCAATAAACAGAACTACTGTTAGAAACTACAAGTATTGGGCCAATTCTCTCTTGACATTCACTATTTTTCCAGAGCCCTTCTCTGTTGTGCTCCTATACCCATACACCAATGAATGAATGAATTCTTGGATAAATTCAAATCCTTTTTCCTAACTCAAACTGTAACCTAGAGTCCGAATCTATACCATTGAGGTAGGACTCCCAAATCACTAGGCGTTCCTAACCACCACTCACTAACTCATTCAAGTCTTCACTAGGATAAGGAAATTTTAAAAAAACATATAATTTATTTTAAATTAACTATAAAATTATTAATTCATATATTTTCAAAATCTAGACATTATTCATTTCCATTTATAATACTAATCATAACTTATAGTAATTTAATATATGTAATTCTAATCAAGTTTGAGGTTTATAACTTCTTTATTCTCATGCAATGTTTTCAAGAGCATATATTCAAAAGGAAATATTTTACTTTCATTTAGTTTATATCTTCTTAATATTACAATATTTTTTTTCTTTATTATATCTCAATAATAATATTCTATATCAATAATAATAAAGTCAACCAAAGTCTTTTTATTTCCAAGTTTAATAAAACATAAGGAAGAAGGTTGTACTGGAACGATCTTAGCTGGAATAGTCATCATCCTTCTTCTCTATGCTGACGATATTGTTCTTTTGGCAAGGTGTCCATCTGATCTTGATAAGCATCTAAAAATTCTTAAGGATTTTTGCTTTACCATGGGTATGACTGTTAATACTAACAAAACAAAAGTTATGATTATCAAATTCAAGAAGGACACTTACGCTAATTTTGTGTATGACAATAGAAACTTGGAGGAAGTGTCTTCTTATAAATAGGCTAAGAATTGATATTCATCGCAAGCTCAAATGGAACTATAGAATTGAGAAAAGGATTAATGGAGGGTGGAAAGCCTATTTTGGTCTCGAAAATAATTGTAAAGCATCAAACCTTGCGATGTGGGATAAAAAGAAGCTCCTCTTTGAAACTTTAGTCACTCCTGTTATCTTGTATGGGTGTGAGTTTTGGGGTTGCAGCATATCTAGAGAATCCTAGAGAAATATTGAGAAATTCCAGAAGCGTTTTATAACGTATGACCTCAAAATTAAAATCAATACACCCTACCCTATTCTCCTTATAGAAGTGGGCCTTTCCCCTATTGATAGCCTCGCCGTGACTAGGCTCTTGTTATACAATCACAAAATCAATAACATGGGAGACCATAGATGTAACAAATAACAAATTTAAATATTAAGCTAGGTTAATTAATGTAATTTAACTAAGAGGTGACTTGAAAAGTCACCTCTCTTCCCCACTTAAGGTATAAGTTACTGGGGCTCCTATTATGTAAATCATCTTATACATTTATTACATATACATTTCCTACATTACGTTCATCTTTCCATCTTCCTTACTCTTCCATTGGTATCAGAGCTTTTTCTTCTCTCACCACTGCCCACCACCCTTCATCACTCCGTCACTTCCCCCATTGCTCCACGCTGCCACCGTTGTTCCTCTCCCTCCGCTGCACCTACTTTTTCCCACTCATTTTCTTCTTCCACCACCCCCATTCTCGCCCTACCACTGCCACCACCTCCCCATTCTACCCTCCCCTCTACTTGTGCCCATCCTCCATCTCACCTGCTCTATCCTCCACCCCCACCTCCGCTCTAGCCTCCTCCCTCCATGCGCACTTGCTCCCTCCACGCTCCCCATCTGCTAGCTCCCTTCCATCCACCTTCCACCCCTCTCTGCCAGCTCCTTCCCCCACCTTCCTCCCACACCTCCCATGTCGCCTGCTCCACTCACCCTCCTACCATATACTCACCCTTCCTTCCATACCCAATT
>LPNX010651135.1:288069-354661 GCA_001517045.1 Pseudotsuga menziesii | reverse complement strand
GACATATTCCAATGGAAACAATATTCATTCAAATACACATTATTGGACAGGAAAAGATATTTCTATTAATAAGAATCAGAGATTACAAGTGACAACCTCCGACGGCACGTCTGCGAACCGGAGAAACTGAATCCCCCACTTGGGCCTCCACCACCTCAATCCTCCATCACTTTGATAGCAAGCTTACTAACAATGGGCAAGCTTGGGAAGAACACAACAGTGCTCCAAGGGACAAAGGGATGCAGACTCAAGCATAAAGTTCTGGAAACAATGGACTATAATTTCGATGCTCTCAATTTTCTCTTATGCTTTCAATGTACCAAGGGGTTCCTTATATAGCTCTTCAAAGGGATACTGAAGGGTCGAATCCGTGTGATCTCAAGGCATATGGAAGGCCAGGAGTCATATGAGTCGGATCCAAGTCAAGGAACAGTCCAAAAGGATTTGGATTTATGCACACATCCCGATGTATGCGACTATCGAGGGAATATCCGCGTATGTACGCGGTTATCGGGGAA
Source organism: Pseudotsuga menziesii (assembly GCA_001517045.1). Taxonomy (NCBI): domain Eukaryota; kingdom Viridiplantae; phylum Streptophyta; class Pinopsida; order Pinales; family Pinaceae; genus Pseudotsuga; species Pseudotsuga menziesii. Next base: position 354,143 of record LPNX010651135.1, on the reverse strand, counting down.
AAAGCCGCGTATATCAATATTATAATGTTTTTTGGGGATGATCAAGGTAACATCAAAAGATATAAAGTTGTCCAAAGGGGCTAATGAGTCTGCAGCGGGACAAGGGAAAGCCATACAATGTGTGATTCACCTAGTGTGGTGAAATCCGCTATAACACCAATCTGCAACACCGCCACCTCCATTCCCCTCCTTGCAACCTGTGCGCTCCCACTTCACCCCGCTTCCACTTCACCATCCATTCTCCACCATCGGCCCACCTTCACGCATGCCTGCTCCCTCCATGCTCTCCATCTGCCTCCCTTCCACCCACCTCCATGCTCTCCTGCTCCCTTCCTCCAGCTCCTTCTCCTGCCTTACTCCCTCTCCGCCACCCCCCTTCTTCCACGCCCCCAACCTGCATCACTTTTGTTATCATCTCCATTCTTCCTCTATTTCCACCTCCGACATCCACGTTCATCCACAGTGGGCTGATATTTAATAAATATTATTTAAATATACCTTGTTTATTAACAATATTTATTATTTAATAGAGTTTAATATTAATAATATTAAAAAAAAGGAAGCACTCGCCGCACTAAGATGCTCAAGCTGCCACCGTCTGCTGCATAGGCTTTGCTGGTGCTCTCGCCGCCTCAGGACACCTTCATGGCTACGCCTGGGGGAGGGCTCTCCCCTCCCTCTGCTACGATCTCTGCCGCAGAAGCCTTCAAAAGATTGCTAAAGTCACCTGGTTTCAAACCGGTGGCCCCTTCCATCCCTAAGTTCATCAAAAAACTAGATGAAGTGCCTGAAATCGACCTTCCAAGTGAACAACCCATCAAGATAGCCCTAGCTCTGGCTGAGCGAGGACTGTGGGCGAGTTCATGGGCTTATGGCCCTCAACAAGAACTACATATGACTGGATCCAAAGGAATTGGATACCTTAGCTCGAAAACAGTGTTACCTGCTACCCAGTTGGACGAGGGTTCTTCATTTTTGAATTCATAGCCAAAGAAGACCGTGATCTAATCTTTAGAAATGGCCCATATTTCATGGGCTCCCAGGGTCTGTATCTCAACAGATGGACTCCATATTTCAATGCTAAAGTTGATGTTCTGAAAGAAGTCCCAGTGTGGGTAAGGCTCCCAAATCTCCCAGTTCACTGCTGGAATGTTCAAACCCTCAAAAAAGTTGGAAATGATCTTGGGAGATACATTATCAAAGCAGAGAATAAGGGCCAATACTCCTGTGCCATAATCTATGTAGAGGTCGATCTCGAAGCCGAGATGCCTGAGGCAGTTAAACTAAAAGTTGGAGACTGGCACCATTACCAAAAGCTAGATTATGAACAACTTCCGTTCAAGTGCCGGCTATGTCATGAACATGGACACTTCCAGAGAAATTTCCCCAACATTCATGCTCCAGAAGAAGGAGAGGGATGGAAAAAAGCTAAGAAAGGGAAAACAAACCCCAAAAACCAGGAAAAAAAGGCTCCGAGAGAAATACAAAACCAACCGCCAAGCTCAAATAAATCCACTCAGGAAAGCACAAAATCTGCCCCAATCATTATTCAAAATGATGAGGAACCACAGAAGACCAACGACCTAGATGGGAAAGATCCAACTGCTGCAAGCACTGAAGGAAATCAAAAGGTAAACCAATCTAGCTGTAAAGAGGTAGAGTCCCAGATCGCAGATCCTTTGGAGCCTGGGGAAATACCCCAACATGAGCTAGGAGTAGTGGCTACTGAGGTCCCCAAAACCTCCATAGATGCAAATGAAGACCCCTTGCTTCTAGAAACTGATCCAGGTGAAGAAACGGACGAGGGCGCTTCATCAAGTAGTCTGCATGCTATACCCATCAAAAACCCAAGAGGGAGGAAATCAAAAAAGAAGAAAAGAGAGGAAGCAACATATCTAGCTGTTCTTGAAGGTTCACAAAAAAATCTAAAAGGCATTATGAATACGAGATCTAAAAAAGGACCAGATCTGGCCTCAAAAGGGGCCAATCCCAATTCCCATAGTAATTAATGCGGTACATTTCCTGGAATTGCAGAGGACTAGGATCTACCCCAAAAGGATAAGCTATGAAAGATCTTGTTCGAATTCATACTCCCGAGATTCTGCTAGTCTAGGAAATGAAAATGGAGGAAAATGATACCCTCCTAGCTGGGAAAAAATTCTGGAAAAAAGGTCCTGGAATTGGCATCAACTCCAGAGGTGCTTCTGGAGGCATCGCTACCTTCTGGGACTCAAATTTGTATGATCTTGAAGTTGAGGAATGCACATTGCACTGGGTATTCACAAAACTCAGCCACAAGCCCTCTCGGCGCACTGTAAGTCTGTTCAACCTTTATGTCCTTGTTTTGCATTCAGAAAAGAAAGAATGTTGGAATATGTTAGAAGCCTTTCTTAACTCGCAGCAATTAGAAAATATCATTTTAGTAGGTGATCTGAATGTCACCCTTGCGTCCAATGAGAAAAAAGGAGGCACGTCGGTCAGAGATCCATCAAGGGAATGGGTTGAAGACCTCATCCTCGAGTGGGATCTGATTGATATAAATCCTGTCAAAGGAAATTTTACTTGGACCAACAAGAGAAATGGACCTGGCCATATTTCATCCCGCCTTGATAGGTTCCTAGTTCACTCTTCTTTTCTTACTCTTGGCCTCTTAGCTTCTTCCAAAATCCTTCCTCACTACACCTCTGATCATAAACCCATCCTTCTTGAGCTGGCCCATGATCAAGACCTTGGCCCGATCCCCTTTCGCTTTAGCCCCCTCTGGATCCATCATGAAGACTTTCTACAAGTAGTGTCTGACTCATGGAAAAATCAAATAAAAGGATCGTCATCCTTCATTTGGGAAGCTAAAATAAAGAGACTTAAACTTGACCTAAAAGGATGGGCAAGGAGCATCACCTCTCCCATTTCAAAAAGAAAAACAGCTCAAGCTGAGCTGGAAGCTCATCAACTCCACATGGAAACCTCTTCCATTTCAGATTACCACCTAAAAAAAGAAGAGACCCTTCAGAAAGCATACTTCTCAGCTTGCAGGTTAGAAGAAGAATATTGGAGGCAAAAATCCCGAAATCTCTGGCTCTTAAGTGGGGACAAAAATACCAAGTATTTCCATAAGCAGGCCGAGGTGCGAAAGAACTATAAAGTGGTCTCTGAAATAAATTTTCAAGAAGATCTGATTAAAGACATTGAAGGCATAAAGCAAGCAGCCGTGGCCACGTTCCAAGAGCTTTACACAGCCCCCATAGAGGATCTGCATGACACCTCCTCCCACCCTTTTGATCTCATTCCTCATTTTATTAATCCTGAATAAAATAACTTTCTTACTGCCCCAATCACCATGAATGAAGTTAAAGAATCCCTCTCGATCATGAAACCCGACAGTGCACCCGGTCCTGATGGTTTCACAGCTAGATTCTTCACCAGCTGCTAGCCAATAATCAAGATTGACCTCTTAAAAATGATCCGGTATTATCAAAAGGTAAACAAGCTGGGAGGTAGCACCAAATATTCATTCCTTGCTCTGATTCCTTCAACTGGTGCCAACTCCTTCAACTGGTTCAGGCCTATCTCTTTGTGCAACATAGGGTAGAAGATCATAACCAAGATTATAGCCATTAGGCTAAAAAGAATTCTGCCCAGCATTATCTTGGAAAATCAAGGGGGTTTCATCAAAGGAAGGAAAATTCTCGACAACATCATTCTTGTCCAAGAAGCAATTCATTCAAGCTATCAACGCAATGAGAAAGGTATGGTCATCAAAATTGATTTAGCTAATGCTTTTGACCGTGTTAGGCATGATTTTCTACTTGCAGTCATCGAAAAGTTTGGCTTCCTACTTGCCTTCATAAGCTAGATCAAAGGTTGTGTGGGTGACCCGTGGATAGCCCCTCTAATTAATGGAAGGACCACAAGCTTCTTCAAAGCCTCAAGAGGATTAAGGCAGGGCTTCCCACTGTCCCCTCTCCTCTATGCCATCCAAGCATCAATGCTCAACTTCCAACTTAACCTTAGCCAGGAAATCCATATGTTCCTAGGTCTAAGAATTGTGAATAATGTCAGAGACATAAATCATGCCCAATTTGCTGATGACACTCTGTTGTTAGGTGGAGCAAGCATCCATTCAGCTGAACAATTTAAACAAGAGCTGGATTTATATAAAGAGGTGTCCGGAAGTAAAATAAACTTCCACAAAAGCAAAATTTTCAGCTGGAAGTGCTCATCAAGAGAGCTAAGGGAAATAACCAGAAAACTTGGAATGGAAGGCACAAGGCACTGGGACAATTTCATTTATCTAGGCATCCCCATCTGCAAAACCAAAATAAAACCTGCTAATTGGGAACCTATCTTAGACAAACTTAAAGTCAAAATCCAAAGATGGAGCGCCAACTGGCTCAACCTAGCAGGGAAGACAATCCTTATAAAAGCTGTCCTAAACAGCATGCCTATTTATCAGCCCTCAATTCTTTTGGCCCCAAGTGCTGTAATTCGAAAGATAGAAAGACTGCTTAGGAATTTCATTTGGGAAGGGGGCAGAGGGAATGAAAAGAAGCTTCATCTAGTCAAATGGGAGAAGATCCAGAAATATCGTGATGAAGGAGGGCTTCAAATTCGAAGTTTAACCACCCAAAATTAGGCTTTAGGAGCTAAGTTGCTCTGGCAGCTAATTACAGGGAAAGAGAGCTAGAGCAAAGCAGTTCTCCACAAAAAATACTTCCCCGGAACTAGAAAGAGATGCCTAGACACGCAACCCCCTACCAGAAGTGGCTCCCCGGTTTACAATTTATGTAGAAAAGCGTTGGAGGCTTTCAAAATGGACCTTTACTGGATACCTGGGAATGGGAAAACAATCAAATTCTGGGAAGACTCCATCCTAGGAGAAACTCCTATCGGTTTACACATGGAAGTGAGAAACATCAAACAATGGCTTATGGATGAAGGAGCCATCTTGCTGTGGGATTTATCTGCTTGGGAAGACAATAACTGGATCGGTTGGGATCTAGGCGATATCCCACCTGATCTAAGCACTGAAGCCGAAATTCTAACTAATCTTCTCCAAGGAAAATCTCCAATTAAAGAAGAACTCAGAGACAGAAGAGGGTGGGGAAACATATCAAGAAATTACTCTACTTCAGAAGGTTTCAAGAACTTCCAAGCCATCCCCTATGCTGCCCCTAACCCTGTGGTTTGGAAATTCCTTTGGTTTAAAGCTTTCATCCCAAAAATTGATATTTACTGCTGGACGCTGGCTCATAATAGAATTCTTTCAGGCGAAAATCTAAAGAAAAGAGGAATGGAAGGCCCAAATCGCTGCCCTCTTTGCAAAAAAAGGAAGAAACCTCGGACCACATCATCCTTGGTTGTCAATTCTCAAAAAATGTTTGGTTGAAAGCCATGGGACTAAAACCAAGCATCAATATGCCAGACACTATCCAGAATCTGTTCTCAAACTGGATGAACCTTGCTCCCTTTAATCTTGCCAAGAAAAATCTTCTTCGAACTGCCTGGAATTGGCTCCCAAAAGCCATCTGCTGGAAAAACTAGCTTGAAAGAAACAATCGTATATTTAGAGAACAAGAAAACAACCCAGCCAAAATTGCTATCCAAGCCAGAGCAATTCTAGGTGAAGCTCTGGATCACAACCTTTCTCTGAAAGATACTACCAAGCTTCTACCTGAAGAGTCTCAATGGTTAAGCAAGATAATCTCTAATATTCATAATTGAACCTGGCCTATTCAACCCCAGACTGCTCATTGGGAAATTAGGCTTGATGATCGGGATTTCATCAAATGGAAGGCTTCTCTTAACGAGCCTTGCCTCTTCTTCGATGGAGCCTCGAAAGGCAATCCAGGATCAGCTGGATGCGGTGGAGTAATCACCTTGGCTAATGGTAATGTGATTAGCAACTACTCTTGGGGACTAGGCACTGAATCTAATAACATAGTTGAATTCTGCGGGCTCCTCCAAGGTTTAAGGATAGCATAGTCCAAAGGAATTGGCAAGCTGTCAGTCTTTGGTGGCTCGAGATTGCTGATCCAGGCTCTCACAAGGAAAAGGCGTCCTTCTCAACTTAATCTGGCTCAACTTTACCAAAAAATTTGTCTAATTAGCAAAAAATTTCAAAGCATAAGATTCTTCCATGTGCTCCATGGTCTGAACTACTTGGCAGACAAAGAAGCAAACAGTGGGACTCTCTTAGGCAGAGGAATATTAATTAAAGATGGATCTGAACATCGATGGGACATCCCCTAGCTATAGAATATCCAATATCATTTTCCAGCGTCGCCATTTGCTGGGTAGAGCACATGAGAACCACGTTTTTTCAGAAATTGGCAGGAAATCTCCTCAGAATGCCAGGAAATCTCTGCAAATTTGCAGTCATTCAGGATCTTCACATGAATGTGATTCCCTCTCCTCCTGTTACTTAAGAAATGCTATGCTCACCCTCCGTTTCAGCAACGAAGTGAAAGTCTCAAAGGATAGAAGGTCTGGTGAAATTTCAGGCTCTAGATATAGCATAGAGACCAAGGAAAAGCCCTCTCTCTGTCAACTCCTTCGCTGCTTTCTTCCCATCGCTGCCAGTCTATTGGAAATCCCTTTCTCTGACCACTCCATCGCTGATCAAGGAAAAGGCCTTAACACACTCCCGATGGCCTCACATGGCTCCTCTTCAAGCTCCGAAAACTCAGTGGGAGACAGAATCAACTCGCTGGAGACCACTATGGGAAGACTCAGAGCCCGTCTAAACAATCAGGACAAGCTCCTGCAAGCATCATCCAAAGCTGGAGAACAATGATGGGACCTGATCAACGAAGACATAAGGAAGCTTAGGGCTGATCATGAGGCCTCAATAGAGATCTTAGAAGACTTCAAAGAAGAGACCCAAACCAGCTTCAAAGACGTGGCAAATATCCAAGGAGACTTTGGTAAGCGAATAAGTGCCCTGGAAACTGTTGTAGCCAAATTGATGGTAAATATTGGCAAATGAAAAGAAAAATTGGTGTTGTAGACCCCTTTTTCACGCTGCTTCCTTTTCTTCAACTCTGCCATAGTTTCTTTGCTGCCTTAAATTTTCTATAATCGTTCATTTTGGAGCTTTGGATACTTTGATCCTTTTTGAATTAGCTCAGTTATGAAGCATTGTAACACTGTAAAAGCCCGCGGTAGCTGGTTTACCGAAATCAATCTACTCTTCCCCTATGTTTCAGTAAAAAAAAACAATATTTTAAAAAAAATATTATTGTTTATTAATATTACCATTGTTTAAAAATTAAAAAAAAACAAAAAACTATATTATAATAAATTATTGTTATAATAATTTAAAAACAAAATAATCATGGCGGGTCGGAATTATACAACAAATAAAAATAAGTCCACGTTCAATACTGGGAAGATTCCAGCGATCACCAGATCAATGGATGCTCGGTTCGATCAAATCAATGAGAAAATTAACAAGAATGACGAGGAACTCCACATAAAAATCAAACAAACCAATGATGATTTGACATCAAAGTGGAAACAATTTACGTCACGAATAGAGAATAGCTTCCTCACTCTACAAGAAGACCAAAAGAATAATCAAGCAGTTTTAACCACCATCTTGGATAGATTAAAAATATCGAATGACCTACATCCAAACTCTCCAAGAACTCCGGAGCAGCCAGATCCTCTATTCAACATGTCATCGTCTAACGCATATACACAAGGATGCCAAATACGGGTGAAAGTCGAGTTACCCAAATACGACGGGGACGAATGATAATGCATAGCGTGGATTAACAAAGCCGAGGAATACCTAGACATCCACAACATCCATTATGACAACGAGAAAATTAAATACGCCTCCATGCATCTAGAAGGCAACGCTTACAACTGGTACTTATGGTGGAAGAATACTATTAGCTTCAGGAATGACCTCATCAAAAGATTCCAAGGCATTGAAGAAAAAGACTTCTTTGCCAAAATCACAAGGATACAACAAAAAAGTAGTGTCGATGAGTACACCTGTGAATGGGAAGCACTGTCAACTCGAGTTTCAGAGTTAACTGATGACGAATGACTTCAGACCTACATACACAGTATAAAACAACACATCTGTGACGAACTAGAGTTACACAACATCTCTACCATGGAGGAAGCACGACGTAAAGATAGGATTATTGAAAGCAAATCCTTTCATACAAATGTCGACCAAGACGACTCCAAAAAGAACCCCCTCCATTTAGGATACACAAGAAATCCAAGGTATACACCACCTCAACTTAGGGAAGGAACAAAGCCCAGTTTAGAGGCTCAGAGAATAAAAGAAGGAAAGTGTAAGTTCTGTGGAGACAAATGGGATCCTAAGCACAAATGATTACAAAAGAAATTATATGCTTGTGAAGCAGAGCTAGAAGTCAATGAGCCAAGTGAGAACGATGTAAATATCCAAGAAGACTACCACCCAGGAATCGAGGATGACTCCCCACAAATATCATTAGCCGCTATTACCGGAATCTCCCAACTGCAAACATTGAAGATTAAAGGTCATATAAAAAATAATAATGTCACAGTTCTCATCGACTCTAGCAGCACCCATAACTTCGTTAATGTCAACCTTGCTAAAGTATTTAACCTATTTATTCATCCAGTACCTAACTTGACGGTTATGGTAGCAGATGGCAAGAATATTGACAATGTGGGAAGATGTCACAAGGTTAAGTTACAAATGCAAGAATATAACTTAGAATCAGATTTCTTTGCGGTACCACTGGGAGGAATCGACGTAGTGTAGGAATACAATGGTTACAAACCTTGGGTACATACTCTACAAATCACCAAGAACATTTTATTGAATTCCATGCATTCAGGAAAACACACAAATTATATGGTTTTCAACCACCTCCGACACAACTCGTTACATCACATCAAATGGAAAGCTATGTTGGAAAGACGCACCAACGTACATACCTCAATGTCAAGAAATGGAGATTCTAACAAGCAAAGGAGATATGAACAATCAACTAGAGATACAAGAGTTCATTCGAAAACATCGCAATATGTTTCAAGAGTTGCCTATGGAGCTCCCACCAAACATAAAAACCAAATACATAATCAAAATAGAACCAGGGACAAAACTTGCCAGTAACAACCCATACAGATATCCACATCAGAGACGTTGCGACAGTTCACGTAATCATTATCGTCAATTAAGCTTTGAGGACAAAGATTCCCTCAAGGGGAAGGCAATGTAAAAAATAACAAATTTAAATATTAAACTAGGTTAATTAATGTAATTTAACTATGAGGTGACTTGAAAAGTCACCTCTCTTCCCTAGACTTAAGGTATAAATTACCGAGGCTCCTATTATGTAAATCATCTTCTACATTTATTAAATATGCATTTCCTACATTACGTTCGTCTTTCCATCTTCCTTACTTTTCCAATAGACTTCCGCTATATTTAAATTCTAGCCAATACCAACTAAGACTCAAGAGAGGTTGGTATAAAGATATCGGGGCCTGGTTAAACCATTGGGAGATCGACGAAACTATTGCATTGCAAAATATTAATAACATTAAAAATATTGTTACTTCTAATTTTAAATAGAAAATGTGGTGTGAGAAAGATTTAGATGCTAAAAGAAAACTAAGATATTATAAGGAGGTCATCAACCCTACTCTAGAAGATCAAAAGTATATCTATGTTTTAACTAGTTCAAAGAAAAAAACTAATATAGCCAAGTTAAGAACGAACTCTCACGAGCTCCATAGTGAAACAAGTTGTTGGGAAGTTCCTAAAACACCATGGGTGGAAAGTATATTCCATCTCTGTGAGAGTATGAACATTGAGGATGAAAATAACTTCCTCTTAGAGTGCCCTGCATACACCCACATTAAATCTCAATTTCATTATATGTGTTGCAATACCAACCTTCCTAGCCTTTTAACTTGTAAAAATTATAGTGAGCTCAAGACACTTCTCTCCAAGCTCTTTGAGCATAGAAATACAATTTTAAAAACAAACTAAGTAATTCGTTTCTTTAGGTCTGATAGAACAAAGTTTGGTCTCAGGGTACGTTAACCATCATCATCATTATCAATATAAAAACATTTTCCAAGTTTTCTTTTACTTTCATATATTCTTTCTAATATTCATTGTTCTAATGTGCTACCATTTTGTTCCACGCATATTGTAGTAAATAAAGATAACTAAATTATATAAATAACTTATGTTTCTCTTTTCTTATATAAATCTTGTATTTTCCATGAGATAATGTTTACATATATAATATAGTTGAATCACTAGTTTATTAAACATTAGTATTCATTCCTACATAAAAAAATCATTCATGCACATAAATATATTTATACATAATTCATCTTATTTTTGCTTGTATTAACTAAATTCATATTATGGAAATGAATGTCCATTTTTATATAAATGTTTATCTTGTGGAAGAACAATTTTACAAAATTTTACAGAAAATCCTAAAGCTTTTATGATAACCAGAATATTAATACTTCTCAATTGTATAAATATTTATTAATGATTTGGAAACTTCAAAGTATAAAATGGCATTTTCTCAATTAGTTAACAACAAAGCCATCATAGACTAAATTAGTAATTATTCATAATATAAAAATATTTAAGATCAACTTATCAACTTCTCAATTCTCTTGTGAATAAAGAGAATAATCTAACACTTTAAGAAATCATAAATTAACAAAAACAACAAAAACTTATATGTTCTTCCTATAGGATTTCCTTTTACAAAAATACAAAAACACTTGAAGAATTAAACAAATGGTGCAACCTACCTCCCATCCTAGGCATGTCTAGAGATTTTCCTATGTCAACAGCCACCTAGAGCCAAGGCATGATACCACCAGAGCAAAAGTTATCCTTGCTTCTTTATTTGCTTAAAACCCTGAGCTCAATCTTTCATATCTTATTTCTTTTTTCCTAAAATCTCCCTTTTGTATTTTTCTCTTAGGCTTTATATAATTTCTCTCTTTCTTTATTTTTTGATAATCAAATATTAATGACTAATATCGGTACCTAATCTCTTAATTTTAGGAAAGATATTTTATCATTAATTAAATTAATAATATTTACTCTTTTATGTGATACATTCCTTTCATTTAATTAAGCTAGCTTTCCCTCCTACAAAAGTAGCTTTATTCTTTTAAGTAATACCTTCCTATAGTTTAATTTATTAAATCCATTTAAGTTCGCTTTCCCTTTTAGTGATATCTTGACATGTTTACTAAGTTGCACCCTCTCTCAATCAACCATAAAAATAGTACACTTGCACCATCATAAGATGTCTCATTTAGAATAATTAAATTTACAAGATAAATTAAAATTGTTTTTTGGGGGTGGTGGAAGTGGATGATGGCACACACCTACTAATTATACTCTGGATATTTGACTTCATTTTATCTCACTTTAGTTTTGTTTCTTGGTGACCATTATGAAGTGAGATGGTTTATATATAACTACACTTCTGTGAATACAAGAGACAACTTTGTTACATAGTATTTACTTCTATGAATACTATACTCGGGAATCATACAAGAGACAACTTTGTTATATAGTATTTGAGAGAAATACAAAGATATGGCCTCGAGCTGGCAATTGTGGGAAGCTGGTATTAATCCTAATCAAAGGAGGATATAACCACTCGTGGAGTTTTGTTTCTTTGGTGTTAAAGATTAGACAAAACAATAGATATGCCTTGAAGGACCTTTTATTTCAAATCACTTTTTGACTAAAAATATGAAGATATGACCCCGAGCTATAAAAATATGAAGATATGACCCCGAGCTAGAAATTGTGTGAAGTTGGTTCAATCCTTGAGTATTTCCCATTATGAAGGAATCCTTGCAATCTGCACAAGACAAAAGGATTGGTGATTGGTTCTTATTGGAAGAACACAGAATCATAAGGGTATATGGAATCACTCATGAACCTTATATCCTACATGCATTCCTCACTCCAAGTATTTTTTCAATGGAATTTATCAAACAAAAGCTAATAGTTGATAATAAGCATTTCATAAGTTTCAGAAAGGCTTCAGATATTAAGTTCCCTTGGGTGGTTGGACCATTTATCATTAAAATCAAAGGTGCATTTCCTGTGATACAGAGATTGCTTAAGGAGATGGGATTTCAGAAAGTTGCTGCAATAAATTATGACCCCCATCACATCATCTCTATAAGGAAGCAAATAAATAAGAACAATCCTTTAGAACAACAAGAATTTGATGGCTTAGCTAACAATGCTAATTGGTTATATTATCCTTCACCAATGTAGAGTGAAGGGGATAATCAATAAGAGCCTATATCACCAATGCAATATACCATTGTTCCACAACATGATCCATTGGCCATAATTTCTATAGCAGAGGTAATTACCCCTATTGCTAGTCATTTAGAAATGACTAATAAGAGAACCTTCTCAAATGTCATGGAAACAAAACAGGAGGGTAGCTCAGAGACTTCAAGGAGACAAAATATTGAAGTTGAAGGAGAGCTAATAGAAGTTACAAAGACTAAAGGTAAGAATAAACAAATCAAATTAAAGGGTCCAACATTTGAGGTAAAATAATATTCTTTTTCAGAGACTCTTGAAGGGTCTACATATCAATTTAAGACTAGGGAAGAATTATTTGACAAGTACAGGGAGAAAAGAGATACATCCTTGGATGAATCTTTGAAATTATATGTAGATTCAAGGAAAATTTCAAACAAAGATGTCTCCTTAGTCACTATTGAGGATCATGTTCAAAACACCTTAAATTTAGTAGTAGCTACAAAGAACATGGTGGTAGAGATGAGGTTAAATTTGGAAAATATTCTTGTCCTAGACATGATCCATTTGCATAAGTAGACTAGAAAACTCATATAGAGTGATTTATTGAAGAAAACACTGAAGGTACCTAGACTACAATCCACCAAGACAAAGATTGAAAATCAATTGAGACGGGAAAGGGTGGAAAATAAGCACACTTGCGGTAAATCAAGAATCTACATGGATATTTAATGACTGTTGATAGTGAAACCAATAAGGGAGAAGCAACTCATAATATTCTGGAAGAAAAGAGATAAAAATTCAAATGTTGAAGAGGAACCTGAAAATTCCTGCTACTCAACTCATTCAAGCTTCAGAGCTAGTAGAGCTAGAGAAAGAGAAGGAGATATTAAATGATGAATTAAGCAATTGCAAAGCTAAACTTATGAAGTTTGTTGATGAGAAAAAGGAATGGGAGAAAGAAAAATTTCTCTTAACTGATAATGGAACGGTCCTCAAGCAAAAACAGGGTGAGTTGGAAAAGAAAATAGAAGAAAAAGGAAAATAACCTGAGGTATAGATCATTTCATTTTTTGCACAAACAAATGAGGAATCCATTATGCAGGCCATGTCATAGGTAAGCTTGAGAGATCTATAATTTTTTTTCCATAAGAATTAGAATAAAAACTTAGAGAATGTATCTCTAAAGAAAGAGGAGGAGAGAAAAGGTATGGAAAATAAATACAAAGACCTCCTAGAGAATAATGATAAACTAGTGAAGAAATTGAATGGACAATTGCATGTCCAAGGATAAAAGCATATCATTTGGGATATGATTATAACAGAAGCAAGGAAGCTTAGGCCATATCCAAATTACATCTTAGATAAGGAAACTACTATACAGGTTACCAGACAAAGCTGTACAATAGTGAAGGAGGCTTTAAACAAGAAGCCTATAGATACAACAAACAATACAATCAGTTTCCTGAATGGCTTGTCAGAATATGACTTGAATACTATTGATGTATTTGTAACTTTGGAATATACTCACTTGTATATCTTATGTATTGTACCCCGATTTTTATTCCAGGAAGTATCTATAATGTAATTGAGTCATGTCATGCCCCGATGTTCCGATCGGGAGATTCAATAAGTAAACAAGTCATGTAAAGTCATTGAGGTTAACCCTCCATTGTAAGTTGGGGAAATAGTCCCCACAATTGTGTCACGGTTAACCCTCCTTGTTGATCGGACGGAAAAGTCCCCACAATTGTGGGGCACTAGGGTTATTAGACTCTCCTAGAGATGTCGACCCTAGTAAGTAATTGTTAAGTGGGGCCGACATGTTGAAGTGGGAATTAAGTGAACAAAAGAATATAAATAGAGATTGAGAGTATCCATTTATCACACACACACTCACTCACTGGTGCACATGAGTGAGAGAGGAGAAGCTCTCTCAAGAGAGAGAGAGAACAAGTCGTTGGAGATCATCTTTATGTTTTCGGGTTTTATTGCTACCATTGGTGCTCATTCTATCTTTGAGGAAGTTGTGGGGTTTTCTCCTTCATGGTTTCCCCAAGGAAAATTCTTTGTGTCTCTTGTCTCTTGTGTTTATTGTTGTGCATGTTATTCTCTTAGATAAGATCCTAAGATTATATTGCTTAAATGATAAAAATCTAACATGGTATCAGATCTAACTTGAGAAGAAGACATTGTGTAGCAGTAGAAGCTAGGGCTTCTTAATTTTTGGATCTCTTTCCACAATCCATAAGAAAAAGTATGCTAGGTTGACTCTCCATTGAAGGGTGCATCTTTCTGTCGAAGCAGAATTCAATTCCGGGCATTTTTAGTTTTTGGTGTGGGAAATTAGGGCTTTTTACAGAAGAAGAATTATTTAGTGAGCCCAGCATAGGATTTCTCTCCTCATCAAAATAGAATTTTAGAGACCTGGGTCGACATTTTTGGTTGGGTGTAACTCTGGGAAATTCAAACCCTAGTTTGACCCTGGGCCGAAAAAACCCTAAATACTAAAACTGACAAGTTTTGGTAACTTCACTATATCTTGGGATTACAGATGTATCAGGGGCTAAATATTTCACAGGTCTAAGACAATATCCTAATGTACACTTTTTCCAAGTTTCAGCCTCATATTCACTATATTCTAGGAGATATGATTCCTCCAAGTTAGGGTTCTAGCCTCTTCCATGATTCATCCCTAAACAAGACACCTGGGGAGAATTGATATATCGCGGGATATGAAGGTCCAAATGAAATTTATAAATATTTTATAGAAAGGACACAGATGGTACTTTCTGTAGCAGAAGTTTCAGACCCCGAAGATGAAATAGTGACACGTGGCAGTCTGTACAACTTTGTTATTCTGAAAATTCTTGAAACAAGTCACCATTAGAGGAAATTTGGGGTCTAAAATGGGCCTTATAAGAAAACGTGCCAGAATAAGTTTTTGTGAGTTGGAATTCAAGAACCAATAGAATTTCAATAAAATAAGTCAACCATAATGGTTGAATTGATATATTTGTCATTAAAAAAAACTACTTTTTTTGTTCGTATTTTCGACATATCTCATTGTGTTTTTACTCAAATTTCAATCGGGAGAGCTCGTTGGATGCGGAATTTGATTCCACATCCAACGAGCTCTCTCGATCGAAATTTGAGTAACAACACAGGGAGATATGTCGAAAATACGAACACAAAAAGTAGTTTTTTTCTTTCTTTCTCCAAAACTAATCAATATTATTTTATTATTTTAACTATTATTTTATTATTTTAACTATTATTTTATTATTTTCCTTAGGAGGCCCATTTTAGACCCCAAAATTCCTCTAGTGCTTGGGAAATCGATCGTAAGTACCAATTGGTCAGCCACTAGAAATACACATGACATGTAGAATCATGTGTGCAAATAAAATAAGGCCTTGTATGAGCTCAAAAGGCACCCATCAGATAACACATACATGAGGAGCTTGAAGATCACCTAGAGTAATGAAGATATTAACCTTTGCTACAAGGTTGAAGATGAAAGACTATAGAGGATGACAAGCTCACAGATGGGTGTGAGATGAACTTTTGAAAAGTTCAAGATAGAGGATCTTTGTATCCAGTGACCCTAGATGGATACATAGAATAATAGTAGTAGAGGAAGCTACTTGACACTCCAGTACAAGTAGAGGGAGAATGATGATCCACTTCAGATGGAGTGACTATAGAAGATCCTGAGGTTTGACATAGTACGACAGGATGGATAGCTTACTGATGACTCTAGGATTTATTGAGAGTAAAGAATATTCCAACCTTTACTTCAAGGTTGAAGGCGAAAGACCAGTGATTCTCCTGTTATATGTCGATGACTTGTTCCTAACAGAAAAGAGGAACTCATTAAAGTTGAAAGAAGGATACTTGTTGCCGAGTTCAAGATGAAGGACTTGGATATGATGCACTAATTTCTAGGCATGGAGGTATGGACAAGGGAAGTATGCAGTAGAGATATTGAAGAGGTTCAGGATGATGGACTGCATGGCCATAACCACACCTATGGTATCAAACATGAAGCTACTGAGTGTTGCTTCATCAGAGACAGTTGATGCTACGATGTATTGTTAGATGATTTGTTCCTTGATGTACTTGACGAATACGAGACCAAATATTTGCTTTGTTGTGAACACATTGAGATATGTTCACTTGATGGTTGCAAAGCATGCAGCAAGGTACCTAAAGGGTACAGTTGATTATGGGCTCAAGTATGAGGTGAATCAGAAGATTAACCTGGAGGGTTATGTGTATTCTTATTGGGAAGGTAGTGCCATTGATAGGAAGAGAAATTCGAGGTTCTACTTCAGTATGGGATCAAGTGTGATCTCTTGGTTTGGCAGGATGGAGTCCTGCATGGCGCTGAGTACAGCTGAGGAAAAAGATGTTGCCACTTTATATTTGGGAGTTAGCATGTTTCTTTTGAAAACTATTATTTGATTTGGTTGATCTAACTTGAATTTTTGTATGATGCAAAGAGGAGCATTGAAGCTCCAGTATGTGATCCAGATCGAGATCTCTTGAAAGAGGGAGTTCTAGCATAGCCGGTGAGACAAGTTGTCTGAGCATAAATCTTGGCGAAGCTCATAGATTGCTTAGACATAATTGGTCCTGTAGGTTGTCCTTGGATGTAATAGGTCCTGGAGAAGATTGCAGGCTATCCTTGGACATAATCATCCCTGATACGATTCTATGCTAGAAATGGACAAAGTGAATTTTAAGTACTTCAGGGCGAAGCTTGGTGTTCTCCAGATCGAGGTTCCCTCCAAGGGGAATTGATGAGTATATGAGACATTCTGACATGGTGAGAGGATTGGTTCCTTCCATGGTCAAATGTAAGTGTTGAGCCATTCTGAGGAGACTATGGGATGTGTTCCCACATGATCAGATATAAGTGTTGAAGGCCATTCTATGGGAGAATGGAGGCACTTGGTAAGTTACCAGAAATTTCAGTCTAGGACTGAAGCTTAGCTTAAGTGTTGAGAGTCCATTCTCTAGGAGAATGGAGGAACCTGGTCAGTTACCAGGAATTTTAGTATAGGATTGAATCTTAGCTTAAGTGCTGAGAGGCCATTCTCTGGGAGAATGGAGGCACCTGGTCAGTTACCAAGAATTTCAGTCTAGGACTGAGAGCCATTATGACATGATGTGTGATGAGTTTCCTATCATGGTTAGATATAAGTGCAGAGCCTTTCTGACATGATGTGTGATGAGTTTCCTACCATGGTCAGATATAAGTGCAGAGCCTTTCAGACATGAGGTGTGATTAGTTTCCTATCATGGTCAAATATAAGTGCAAAGCCTTTCTGACATGATGTGTGATGAGTTTCCTATCATGGTCAGATATAAGTGTAGAGCCTTTCTGACATGACATGTGATGATTTTCCTATCATGGTCAAATATAAGTGCAGAGCCTTTCTAACATGATGTGTTATGAGTTTCCTATCATGGTCAGATATAAGTGTAGAGCCTTTCTGACATGATGTGTGATGATTTTCCTTTCATGGTCAGATGTAAGTGCAGATACTTTTTGACATGGTGTTCGATGAGTTTCCTACCATGGTCATATGTGAGTGCTGAGCCCTTCTAACATGGTTTGCGATGAGTTTCCCACCATGGTCAGATGTGAGTGGTGGGAGGGCCTTTTTGACATAGTTGTGATGTGTTTATGACCATGGTCAGAAATAAGTGCTGAAGAAGATGAAGACCTACATGGAGGCTAGTCCTACAACCAACATGAAAAGGGGATGGCTCTGTAAAACTTCCTGTGACAAGAAGAATGAAGAGATAGCACCATTTGATTCAGATAGCGGAAGCAGTGATGATGATGATGATCCAGTTTTGATGATGATCCAACAATGCTCCAGATCTAGTGATGATCCAGATCCAATGATGACTTGACGATGAAGATGACTTGATGATGATCCAGATGATACAGAGAAGAAGACTTATGCTGATAAATTGTGTCACGAGAATACCTTCCTAGTTAAGAGGGAGTGTTGATGTATTTGTAACTTTGGAATGTATTCACTTCTATATCTCATGTATTGTACCTCGATGTTTATTCCAGGAAGTATCTATAATGTAATTGATTCAAGTCATGCCTCGATTTTCCAATCAGGAGATTCAATAAGTAAACAAATCATGTAAAGTCACTGAGGTTAACCCTCCATTGTAATTCAGGGCAATAGTCCCCACAATTGTGTCAAGGTTAACCCTCATTGTTGATCAGAGGGAAAATTCCACATAGTTGTGGGGCACTAGGGTTTTAGAATCTCCTAGATATGTCGGCCCTAGTAAGTAATTGTTAGGTGGGTCTGACATGTTGAAGTGGAAATTAAGTGAATGAAATAATATAAATAGAGAGTGAGACTCTCTATTTATAACACACACACTCACTCACTGGGGTGCATGAGTGAGAGAGAAGAGTCTCTCTCAAGAGAGAGAGAGAGCAAGTTGTTGGAGATCATCTTTATGTTTTCAGGTTTTACTACTTCCATTGGTGTTGATTCTATCTCTGAGGAAATTTTGGGGTTTTCTCCTTTATGGTTTCCCCGAGGAAAATTCTTTGTGTCTCTTGTCTCTTATGTTTATTGTTGTGCATGTTATTCTCTTAGATAAGATCCTAAGATCATATTTCTTAAATGATAAAAATCTAACAAAGACAATAGGAATCAAAGACATAATTTCATCCATCACTTGGGAAAGAAAATTCTGTTTGTAAGCATCAGCATCTAGACACTGTGCAAGCTAAAATAGACATTATGCAGCATCAGGTCAAGATGTTCATTGAATTATTTACATCGGTGTTTAAAAGGGGTTTACCTTTATTCTGGGAAGAAAATAGTAAATGTTTATCTGAGGTGGATTATCATGCCCAATTAGTCAGGTGTAGACTACATCACAAGAAGTTTGAATACATGCAACAATCTCTATCTAGAAAAACAATAGTTGAAAAAGTATCTGAGGATTTTGAAATATTTAATACTTTCAGAGCTACTTGCGCTCAACTGCCAGAAATATAATACGTGGAGCATGTGGACTTAAGGGTACTGGAGAAAGGAATGGACAGCTTAGAGCTTCCAACTGTCGATCGATGGAAGACAGATGAAAATTTTGGAAAAACCAAGTACATGTTGCGCTAATGAATAATTGTTGAAGACTGTTGAAGATTTGTTTAGTTAACATTTTGTAGTTTATTTCTAAGAATTTATTAGTTAAGGAATCAAGTGACAGATGTAATAAGGCAGTTATTTTTCCTATTTTAGTATAGAGTTAGTTGCCAGCTCATGGAACATGTTTGTGTATTTAAGCAATATTTAACAATGTAACAAATTGGGTTGGAACCCATGAGAGAAATTGTTCTTGTAATAGAGATCCAAATATTAATAAAATTTCAGAGCTGAGCAAGCCTTTTGACAGAGATTCTTGTGTTATTCTCTTTTCATTATGTACTTTCCTTTCTTCTATGTCCATGTGTTTCCTATTAAAATTCCATTTTGTTATATTTTTCATACTTAAATGAGTTTATAGTGGTTGAGAATTCATACTCATATGCTTTGTTCCATTTCTTTTAAGTATTCACAAGACTATTCCTCTAAATTTAATTGTGGATTCATCCTTGATAGATGCCCACATTAATTTATTGTTTCTAAATTATTATTTATCACTAGACATCAATCGTTTTTACTGTGAAGAAATAGATACCCTGCCTCTGTTAAAATTCCTTTGCAATAGCATTGTTAATGTTTATTTTCATACATGACTCCATGCCCAATGAGCACATGTTTCAACCATAGTCATTATTAATTTTTTTTTCTTTTTTCAAACATATGTGGCCTGTGAGATTAATATTGATAGATACCTGTCTAGAAAGAAAGAATCCATCTTTCTTCCTAAAGCTTGGTTCTGTGGTTACCTTGGGGTCATACTTTCACAACTGGGGGTAACTTCTGAGTGCTAACACCCCTGGTTTATCATCTACTACTGAAAGGATAATTCTACACCCTATTTACCAACAATTACTGGAAGGAGGCTAAGACCCCCTTGCAGGTGTATAGCCTGCCCTAGCACCTCCCAAACACCCTTATATGATAATATTAGACTTCCAAATCTCCTTCTATATTTAATATTGTTATTGATTTCTCATTACTTCCTTGGTATTTGTTTGCTGCTACTGCATGGATTTGGACAATAGAGACGCCTTACCAAGCTCAATTTTTTTGCGTATAAATACCTTTACCATCACTCATATTTATTTACCAACATATCTATTCACTATGTATTTTCATAGTTGTGCCCTTTCAATGTAGAGTCGTTCATGTTCATCAAACACATCACTTCATAACACTTACCTCTTCATCAAACGCATTTCCTACTTCTCCGTTTAATTATTTTTAGCTTTGTTTAATTTTATCAGTTACGAGCTTTCGCAACGACCTTTCCGCACCAATCTCTCTGCAATATCCTTTCTGCAATTACCTTCCACAATTTACGTTTCGAAACTGTCTTTCTGCAATGACCTTTCCACAATTTGTGGGAATTCATTCCTTCCACATTTGTGGGTTGAGGATTCTGGATGTGCATTTTGACTTTTCTTGAAAATTGCTTCTGCATTTAGCTTTCCACAATCATATTTCTGCAATGACCTTTCCGTAATCAGTCATGTCATCTCTGCAATGACCTTTCTCTGAGAATGTGTGAAGGTGGTCTTCCATCTGCAATATGAAATCTAAATTCGTTGGAGAGATGGATAAATTGTGCACCAAACACATCAAATTAGAGGAAGCATTTGATCAAATAGTCTATCCACCATAAATTAACAAAGTCATTGAAGAAGTGCTTTATTGCACATCAAAATAACGAGATGGAAATGTTTCAAATTCAAAGTGTGAGGTAAGGAAGTTCAATGTGAAGAATAACTATGAGTTGTGGAATCTTAAGATGAATGATTTGTTGGTACAATAAGGGTTGCACGGGGCGTTGGAAGGAAAGACAAAGAAACATGTTGGCATCACTAATGAGTTCTGGCAAGATATGGATACAAGAATAAACATAAATCTTATGGAGTTGAATGGAAAGGAAACAACAACAAGCTTATGGAAAAGAATCGAGAGCCTTTACAAGACAAAATGCATTACAAATTAAATCTTTTTGAAGAGGAAATTGTTCATCTTACGAATGAAAGAAGGTATCAAAATTGTTGAGCATCTTAATGTTTACAATACTCTAATGTGAAAAATAAAAGAATAAGACAAGGCAGTCATGTTATTATGTTCATTACCTAAATCTTGGAACCACTTAGTCACTTATATTAGCCTTAACAAAATAGATACTCTTGATTGTGATAAAGTTGGGAGACTTATTATCTAAGGAGGTGTAGAGGAAATCCAATATAGAAACATCCACACTAGAAGCAATGGTGGCTAGGGGTCGATCCATGACAAGAAGGGGGAATTTAAGAGACACATCAATATCTAAGTTGAAAGGAAAAAAGGGTAAGATAGGAATCTCAAGAAATATTGATGGAAGATATATGAATCCAAGGATGACTCCACAAAGGAAGCAAATCCAATTCAGACAAGTTTAGGTATGGTTGATTAAGTTTTATATGTTTGTAATATCTCACAATATTGAATTTTTTATCTATTTTATCTAGTGCTTTGCATCACATCTGTCCACATAGGAGTTGATTTTCGTCTTACCAATCTATTAATGGTGGTGTTGTTCTTATGGGAAATAATGCTTATTGTAAGATTGTTGGGATTGGGAGCATTAACATTAAAATGTTCAATAGTATTGTAAGGACATTGACATAGGAAATACATGTACTAGAACTCGAATAGAATTTAATTTCCTTGGGATTTTTGGATTCTAGAGGTTATAAAGTTATTTTACAAGGTGGAGCATTGAAAGTGTCCAAGGGAATTTTGGGGGTAATAAAGGCTACAAAGATTGGGAACCTTTAAAAACTAGAACGAAGTATTGGAATAAATGCAGGGGTGTTATATAAGGAAGAAAAAAGAATCTACTCATTTATGGCATCAACAATTGGGCCATATGAGCAAAAAATGGATAAAGGTGTTGATAAACCATAAGTTACTTCTAGATTTAAAATCTTTTAATTTGAATTTCTACAAGCATTATGTTTGTTTGATGCAGTGTAGTCAGAAGTTTAAAATAGGTAGTCATACAAGTAAGGGAATTCTCATTTATATTCATTTATATGTTTGGGGGCCATCCCCTACAATTTATTTTGGAGGATCATCTATTTTGTGACATTTATAGATGATTACACTAGAAATGTGTGGGTTTATATTCTCAAATGGTTGATGTGTTTAATGTATTTAAGGACTTTAGAGCTTTGGTTGAAAACAAAATTGGTAGTTCAATCAAGTGTTTAAGAATAGAAAATGGAGTTGAGTTCACATATTTGGAATTTGAAAATTATTGCAAGGAAGTTGTGATCGAAAGGCATAAAACTACATTTTTCTATCAGAAAAATTAGTCACCATTAGTTGCAATAGATTATAAGATTCCTAAAGAGGTATGGACACGTCATTCTTGTGATCATTCAATTTTTGTTGTGATACTTATGTTCTTATTTCTAAAAATCAACGTTCTAAGTTGGATCCCATATCAAAGAAGTATATCTTTGGTGGTTTTGGTGAAGGATTCAAGGGATATAGACCATCAGATCCTACTACTCACACAATCATCACTAACAAAGATTTGGATGAGGAAATATATATGGACCATACATATTTGGAATTATATATGGTCCCTCTCCTATTGGATAATCTCTTAGCAACTCTTTCAACCACCCGAGTCAAAACACCAATTTGAACCCCCAATGGAGCATTCGAAAGCAAGGAGAAACATTGTCCTCCTGATCCCACAAGTCAAACCCCTACTAGAGAATTCTCTTCACATGGAATAAACAACCATGGACCATAATTGGATCCCTACTAGGGTAGCCAAAAAACAAAAACAATTATTTACCGAATCAATAAATAGAACAACTGTTAGAAACTACAAGTATTGGGCCAATTCTCTCTTGACAT
Source organism: Pseudotsuga menziesii (assembly GCA_001517045.1). Taxonomy (NCBI): domain Eukaryota; kingdom Viridiplantae; phylum Streptophyta; class Pinopsida; order Pinales; family Pinaceae; genus Pseudotsuga; species Pseudotsuga menziesii. The sequence continues at coordinate 330,761 of LPNX010651135.1, read as the reverse complement.
TCACTATTTTTCTAGAGCCCTTCTCTGTTGTGCTCCTATACCCACACACCAATGAATGAATGAATTCCTGGATAAATTCAAATCCTTTTTCCTAACTCAAACTGTATCCTAGAGTCTGAATCTATACCATTGAGGTAGGATTCCCAAATCACTAAGCATTCCTAACCACCACTCACTAACTCATTCAAGTCTTCACTAGGATAAGGAAATTTAAAAAAAACATATAATTTATTTTAAATTAACTATAAAATTATTAATTCATATATTTTCAAAATCTAGACATTATTCATTTCCATTTATAATACTAATCATAACTTATAGTAATTTAATATATGTAATTCTAATCAAGTTTGAGGTTTATAACTTCTTTATTCTCATGCAATGTTTTCAAGAGCATATATTCAAAAGGAAATATTTTACTTCTTCATTTAGTTTATATCTTCTTAATATTACAATATTTTTTTTCTTTATTATATCTCAATAATAATATTCTATATCAATAATAATAAAGTCAACCAAATTCTTTTTATTTCCAAGTTTAATAAAACATAAGGAAGAAGGTTGTACTAGAACAATCTTAGCTTGAATAGTCATCATCCTTCTTCTCTATGCTGACGATATTGTTCTTTTGGCAAGGTGTCCATCTGATCTTGATAAGCATCTAAAAATTCTTAAGGATTTTTGCTTTACCATGGGTATGACTATTAATACTGACAAAACAAAAGTTATGATTATCAAATCCAAGAAGGACACTTACGTAATTTTGTGTATGACAATAGAAACTTGGAGGAAGTGTCTTCTTATAAATACCTAAGAATTGATATTCATCGCAAGCTCAAATGGAACTATAGAATTGAGAAAAGGATTAATGGAGGGTGGAAAGCTTATTTTGGTCTCGAAAATAATTGTAAAGCATCAAAACTTGCGATGTGGGATAAAAAGAAGCTCCTCTTTGAAACTTTAGTCGCTCCTGTTATCTTGTATGGGTGTGAGTTTTGGGGTTGCAGCATATCTAGAGAATCCTGGAAAAATATTGAGAAAGTCCAAAAGCATTTTATAACGTATAACCTCAAAATTAAAATCAATACACCCTACCCTATTCTCCTTATAGAAGTGGGCCTTTCCCCTATTGATAGCCTCGCCATGACTAGGCTCTTGTTATACAATCACAAAATCAATAACATGGGAGACCATAGATGTAACAAATAACAAATTTAAATATTAAACTAGGTTAATTAATGTAATTTAACTAAGAGGTTGAAAAGTCACCTCTCTTCCCCACTTAAGGTATAAATTACTGGGGCTCCTATTATGTAAATCATCTTCTACATTTATTAAATATACATTTCCTACATTACGTTCGTCTTTCCATCTTCCTTACTCTTCCATTGGTATCAAAGCTTTTTCGTCTCTCAGCACTACCCACCACCCTTCATCACTCCGTCACTTCCCCCATTGCTCCACGCTGCCACCGTTGTTCCCCTCCCTCCGCTACACCTACTTTTTCCCACTCATTTTCTACTTCCGCCACCCCCATTCTTGCCCTACCACTGCCGCCACCTCCCCATTCTGCCCTCCCCTCTACTCGCGCCCATCCTCCATCTCACCTGCTCTATCCTCCACCCCCACCTCCACTCTAGCCTCCTCCCTCCATGCGCACCTGCTCCCTCCACTCTCCCCATCCGCTAGCTCCCTTCCATCCACCTTCCACCCTTCTCTGCCAGCTCCTTCCCTCACCTTCCTCCCACACCTCCCACGTCACCTGCTCCACTCACCCTCCTACCATCTACTCACCCTTCCTTCCATACCCAATCTGCAACACCGCCACCTCCATTCCCCTCCTTACCACTTGTGTACTCCCACTTCACACCACTTCCACTTCACCATCCATTCTCCCTTCCACACGTCATTCTCCACCATCAGCCCACCTTCACGCACGCCTGATCCCTCCACGCTCTTCATCTTCCTACCTTCCGCCCACCTCCATGCTCTCCTGCTCCCTTCCTCCAGCTCCTTCTCCTGCCTTACTCCCTCTCTGCCACCCCCCTTCTTCCACGCCCCCAACCTGCATCACTTTTGTTATCATCTCAATTCTGCCTCTATCGCCACCTCCGACATCCACGTTCATCCACGGTGGGCTGATATTTAATAAATATTATTTAAATATACCTTGTTTATTAATAATATTTATTATTTAATAGAGTTTAATATTAATAATATTTAAAAAAAATATTATTGTTTATTAATATTACCATTATTTAAAAATTAAAAAAAAAACAAAAAACTATATTATAATAAATTATTGTTATAATAATTTAAAAACAAAATAATCATGGCGGGTTGGAATTATACAACAAATAAAAATAAGTCCACGTTCAGTACTGGGAAGATTCCAGCGATCACCAGATCAATGGATGCTCGGTTCGATCAAATCAATGAGAAAATTAACAAGAATTACGAGGAACTCCACGTAAAAATCAAACAAACCAATGACGATTTGACATCAAAGTGGACACAATTTACATCACGAATAGAGAATAGCTTCCTCACTCTACAAGAAGACCAAAAGAATAATCAAGCAATTTTAACCGCCATCTTGGACAGATTAAAAATCTCGAATGACCTACATTCCAACTCTCGAAGAACTCCGGAGCAGCCAGATCCTCTACTCAACATGTCATCCTCTAACGCATATACACAAGGAAGCCAAATACGGGTGAAAGTTGAGTTACCCAAATACAACAGGGATGAATGATCATGCATAGCGTGGATTAACACAGCCGAGGAATACCTAGACATCCACAACATCCACTATGACAACGAGAAAATTAAATACGCCTCCATGCATCTAGAAGGAAGCGCTTACAACTGGTACTTATGGTGGAAGAATATTGTTAGCTTCAGGAATGACCTCATCAAAAGATTCCAAGGCATTGAAGAAAAAGACTTCTTTGCCAAAATCACAAGGATACAACAAAAAAGAGGTGTCGATGAGTACACCTGTGAATGGGAAGCACTGTCAACTCGAGTCCCAGAGTTAACCGATGACGAATGACTTCAGACCTACATACACGGTATAAAACAACACATCCGTGATGAACTAGAGTTACACAACATCTCTACCATGGAGGAAGCACGACGTAAAGCTAGGATTATTGAAAGCAAATCCTTTCATACAAATGTCGACCAAGACAACTCCAAAAAGAACCCCCTCCATTTAGGATATACGAGAAAGCCAAGGTATACACCACCTCAACTTAGGGAAGGAACAAAGCCCAGTTTAGAGGCTCAGAGAATAAAAGAAGGAAAATGTAAGTTCTATGGAGACAAATGGGATCCTAAGCACATATGCTTACAAAAGAAATTATATGCTTGTGAAGCAGAGCTAGAAGTCAATGAGCCAAGTGAGAACGATGTAAATATCCAAGAAGACTACCACCCAGGAATCGAGGATGACTCCCCATAAATATCATTAGCCGCTATTACCGGAATCTCCCAACCGCAAACATTGAAGATTAAAGGTCATATAAAAAATAATAATGTCACAGCTCTCATCGACTCTGGAAGCACCCATAACTTCGTTAATGTCAACCTTGCTAAAGTATTTAACCTATTTATTCGTCCAGTACCTAGCTTGACGGTTATGGTTGCAAATGGCAAGAAGAATGACAATGTGGGAAGATGTCACAAGGTTAAGTTACAAATGCAAGAATATAACTTAGAATCAGATTTATTTGCGGTACCACTAGGAGGAATCGACGTAGTATAGGAATACAATGGTTACAAACCTTGGGTACATACTCTACAAATCACCAAGAACATTTTATTGAATTCCATGCGTTCGGGAAAACACACAAATTATATGGTTTTCAACCACCTCCGACACAACTCGTTACATCACATCAAATGGAAAAGCTATGTTGGAAAGACGCACCAACGTACATACCTCAATGTCAAGAAATGGAGATTCTAACAAGCAAAGGAGATATGAACAATCAACCAGAGATAAAAGAGTTGATTCGAAAACATCGCAATATGTTTCAAGAGTTGCCTATGGAGCTCCCACCAAACGTAAAAACCAAATACATAATCAAAATAGAACCAGGGACAAAACTTGCCAGTAACAACCCATACAGATATCCACATCAGAGACGTTGCGACAGTTCACGTAATCATTATCGTCAATTAAGCTTTGAGGACAAAGCTTCCCTCAAGGGGAAGGTAATGTAACAAATAACAAATTTAAATATTAAACTAGGTTAATTAATGTAATTTAACTATGAGGTGACTTGAAAAGTCACCTCTCTTCCCCACTTAAGGTATAAATTACCGAGGCTCCTATTATGTAAATCATCTTCTACATTTATTAAATATGCATTTCCTACATTACGTCTGTCTTTCCATCTTCCTTAATTTTCCAATAGACTTCCGCTATATTTAAATTCTAGCCAATACCACCTAAGACTCAAGCGAGGTTGGTATAAAGATATCGGGGCCTGGTTAAACCATTGGGAGATCGATGAAACTATTGCATTGCAAAATATTAATAACATTAAAAATATTGTTACTTCTAAGTTTAAAATGTGGTGTGAGAAAGATTTAGATGCTAAAAGAAAACTAAGATATTATAAGGAGGTCATCAACCCTATTCTAGAAGATCAAAAGTATATCTATGTTTTAACTAGTTCAAAGAAAAAAACTAATATAGCCAAGTTAAGAACGAACTCTCACGAGCTCCATAGTGAAACAAGTTGTTGGGAAGTTCCTAAAACACCATGGGTGGAAAGTATCTTCCATCTCTGTGAGAATATGAACATTGAGGATGAAAATAAATTCCTCTTAGAGTGCCCTACGTACACCCACATTAAATCTCAGTTTCATTATATGTGTTGCAATACCAACCTTCCTAGCCTTTTAACTTGTAAAAATTATAGTGAGCTCAAGACGCTTCTCTCCAAGCTCTTTGAGCATAGAAATACAATTTTAAAAACAAACTAAGTAATTCGTTTCTTTAGGTCTCATACAACAAAGTTTGGTCTCAGGGTATGTTAACCATCATCATCATTATCAATATAAAAACATTTTCCAAGTTTTCTTTTACTTTCATATATTCTTTCTAATATGCATTGTTCTAATGTGCTACCATTTTGTTGCACGCATATTGTTGTAAATAAAGATAACTAAATTATATAAATAACTTATGTTTCTCTTTTCTTATATAAATCTTATATTTTCCATGAGATAATGTTTACATATATAATATAGTTGAATCACTAGTTTATTAAACATTAGTCTTCATTCCTACATAAAAAAATCATTCATACACATAAATATATTTATACATAATTCATCTTATTTTTGCTTGTATTAACTAAATTCATATTATGGAAATGAATGTCCATTTTTATATACATGTTTATCTTGTGGAAGAACAATTTTACAAAATTTTACAGAAAATCCTAAAGCTTTTATGATAACCAGAATATTAATACTTCTCAATTGTATAAATATTTATTAATGATTTGGAAACTTCAAAGTATAAAATGGCATTTTCTCAATTAGTTAACAACAAAGCCATCATAGACTAAATTAGTAATTATTCATAATATAAAAATATTTAAGATCAACTTATGTGAATAAAGAGAATAATCTAACACTTTAAGAAATCATAAATTAACAAAAACAACAAAAACTTATATGTTCTTCCTGTAGGATTTCCTTTTACAAAAATACAAAAACACTTGAAGAATTAAACAAATGGTGCAACCTACCTCCTATCCTAGGCATGTCTAGAGATTTTCCTATGTCAACAGCCACCTAGACCCAAGGCATGATACCACCAGAGCAAAAGTTATCCTTGCTTCTTTATTTGCTTAAAACCCTGAGCTCAATCTTTCATATCTTATTTCTTTTTTCCTAAAATCTCCCTTTTGTATTTTTCTCTTAGGCTTTATATAATTTCTCTTTTTCTTTATTTTTTGATAATCAAATATTAATAACTAATATCGGTACCTAATCTCTTAATTTTAGGAAAGGTATTTTATCATTAATTAAATTAATAATATTTACTCTTTTATGTGATACATTCCTTTCATTTAATTAAGCTAGCTTTCCCTCCTACAAAAGTAGCTTTATTCTTTTAAGAAATACCTTCTATAGTTTAATTTATTAAATCCATTTAAGTTCGCTTTCCCTTTTAGTGATATCTTGACATGTTTACTAAGTTGCACCCTCTCTCAATCAACCATAAAAATAGTACACTTGCACCATCATAAGATGTCTCATTTAGAATAATTAAATTTACAAGATAAATTAAAATGGTTTTTTTGGGGGGTGGTGGAAGTGGATGATGGCACACACCTACTAATTATACTCTGGATATTTGACTTCATGGCATCTCACTTTAGTTTTGTTTGTTGGTGACCATTATGAAGTGAGATGGTTTATATATAACTACACTTCTGTGAATACTATGCTCCAGAATCATACAAGAGACAACTTTGTTACATAGTATTTACTTCTATGAATACTATACTCGGGAATCATACAAGAGACAACTTTGCTATATAGTATTTGAGAGAAATACAAAGATATGGCCTCGAGCTGGCAATTGTGGGAAGCTGGTATTAATCCTAATCAAAGGAGGATATAACCACTCGTGGAGTTTTGTTTTTTTGGTGTTAAGATTAGACAAAACAATAGATATGCCTTGAAGGACCTTTTATTTCAAATCACTTTTTGACTAAAAATATGAAGATATGACCCCGAGCTAGAAATTGTGTGAAGTTGGTTCAATCCTAGTCAAAAGAGAATGTGAAGTTTGTTTTTTTGACATTATGAAATACATGCTAAAAAACAAAACAACATATATGTTGTTAAAATCTTAAAGTTGTTATTTTTTAATAATACGCTAACACTTTATCAATATTTTTGGTTCACCTATAAATAAAAAATGTGATTTTTTTTATATGAAAAAAATTAATAATATTTAAATAAAAAAGAAAAACACCATTGTAAACTTGTAATATTAAATTTAAATGTTAAAATAGTTAAATTAAAATATCATTAAAATTTAATTGCTAAAATAGTTCAATCATAAAAATATCATTAAATTACATATTTTTGAAAGAGGTGGTTACTCAAATTTGAAAGCATTACAATGAAGTAGAGATAGGTTTTCTATTTATGTTTTCTAATTTTTTTTTCTTCCTAAATTTTCTTTTATCTTTATATTACTTTTTTATATTATTTTAGTTTTTCCATTATTTTCTTTTATCTCTGTATTATTTTTTTATTAATTATCTATATTATGTTTCTTATATTATTTTAGTTTTTACATTTTCATTTTCCATTGTTCATTGCACCAGAGAAGAGAGGTGCTCTCAGCCCAGTATGGAGGGATCCTGTCACGTTATGCTAGCCGACATAAAAGAAAAAAAGAAAAAAAAACATTATGTTAACCGACATAAATAAAAAAATTTAAAAAATTATATTGTGGATTCAACCTTCTTTGAAGATTCTAGCATTTTTATTTTACTTCATATTTAATTACTTTTAAAATAATTTTATAATAAAATTTAGATATATTTTGGTGTGGATTTAAAGTAGAATTATGATATATTTGATTATGGCTTATTGATTAGTATAAAGGAGTGTGATCCAAATAACATTGATGAGATCAATGTGTGTTTAACGTAACACTACACCAACTTGTGTGCTAAAACAAAAAACGAATATAGAGAAAAACATGTGGCCTAATTTATCAAATAATAAAACCCAATAATAAAACTAAATGAAAAGTAATTAAAAGATCCATGTTAAACCTGGATTTACCAAACACTAAAGGGATCAAAATGTTTGAGGTGTAATTTTTTTATGAACATTTAAAAGTAAGATAAAAATAACTTACACCTAAAGAAATTGGATCCCTCTCGGTGCTTTCTAAATCGAGGTTTAAGATGGATCTATGCTGGTTATTAAATTTTAAAACACTCTCATTATGTGAAACGATGACAATAAGCTTCTCAATTATTTCTACATAACTTAATTACTTTAAAAATATGAAAACTTTTTAATTATATTTCTTATTTCCATTTATATTTAAAAACCAAAAAGCTTCACATGGAGCCCATTCACTGAACAAATTTGAAGGGTGGGTCTTAATTTCAATTGGAAGGGAATTTATTCTAGGAGCCCTTCAAAGATGAAGGGAAATATAAATATTTGTACTTCAATTGACAAGTATTAATTAACTAAACCCTTTCACCAAAAATATGCAAAAAAAGTCTTTACAATTTTAAACAATTGAGCACCCCTTAATATCTACATGAAAAAATAATAGATTTTCAATAAAACTTATTTTGAACACATTAATTTGTCATATATTTATCATTAATTTTATAGTTCAGTAACATAACAACTATTTTATTGTATTTTTTCAAGTTGGAGCACACTTCATTATATAGAAAAACTACTTAGACTATGCAATAACCATATTAGGGCATCTACATGAGCTTATGCATAGTGGAGAACGTCGTAGCTAGATATAGTCTTAAAGAAAAACTAGAACCATGAGAAAATTACTTACTATTAACTATGTACAAAACGAAGCCACTAAGCAAAACGAGGAAATAATAAACCTACAACCAATATATATATATATATAACCAACCAGAAACTTAATTCAAACCAGAGAGAGGGAAATAATTCAAGCTTGAGAGATGTAAGAATGATGGGGATTGGGCACCTAAGAAAAATAATACACAACTAAGAAAACATAAACAAAAAAATCCTACATACCAAGCAAGTTAGCAACGCTAGCATAACCGGGGTCGGGGCATCAAATTTTGTTGTTCAACACTTGTCGTGAAAGCATACATGTTTGGGATGGAGGGGAAATGGAATCAATCCTAAGTCAAATGAAGCCTCACAACTCACTGCATTTCTGAGTCTCAACAATCCGTCTTTTAAATTGAACCAAAATACCAAGTTATGACTATGACTATGAGATGAGGATTAAAAATAAGAGGATGAAAAAGACATGTACTTTTTATATGTATTTTGGTGGCGAGCACTGAGGACAAATGTTGTGAGAAACCACAAATGTTTGGAAGGACGGAGGGAGATTACATCATGATCATGCCACCATCAAATTGAAGACTATTCTTGAGTCAACAATTGTTTTTTTAATTTTATTAATAACCATTGTGCAGGTGCTTTGGTCCAAATGTTTTTTCTAACTCATTGTTTCTCAGTATTGTGTGCTCAATGACACCTCTCTATAGCAATGCATAAATCGACATCTACACAGTTTGTGATCCTTGATACATGCCATTATTTGTATTTGCATGACATCGATTGTTGTTTATAGTTGTCACGAGCCTGTGATATTCATGCAAGAAATGAAGTCTTTTAGAGGAGGACTCATCAAACCGGCCTTTCGGATTTCATTTTGATAAAAAAAAAAGAGTGGGCATTGGTAGCGAGGTTCACATAGGTAGTAAGCACAAAGTTTTGAGCTCGTTTTGGGCCTAGTAATAGACTAATAGTTGTTCTTTGTTGTTATAGACGTAGTCGTTGACACATTGTCACACTTTAGATTGCAGCCCCAAGTGACTCGAGAGTCAGATTCACATCTCAATGGCCAGTGCCTCGTAGTCATGAGTCATTAATGGTCATCTTGAACAACTAAGAAGTGAGTGCATGACATGAGTGAGTGAGTGATTATAAATTATCATATTTCCAATATTTTGAATGACAAGTTGAACTTTATAGCATAGGAAATTCCACATTTTTAGAAATTTATATAAATGGGTAATTTCAAATGTTGCCCTTCTTTTGAAATTTTGATATAAATTATGCCCTTCTTAATTAGAAGGGTAAAATTCAGATTTTAATTTTTTTTTAATGATAATTTTAACTTTACACTTCCAAGAAAGTTTAGGAAGGGTTCAATTTTGAACGCTGAGCCCATTCATAGAACTTACATACACTGACCATTTTTTTTCTATGTATTTGATATTTAATGCAATAAGAAAAAAACGTGCATACATAGTCATAATCGATTCTAAAAATGGTCATATAAATATAAAAAAAATCAACTTTTTATAGTATGATCAAGGAATCAGGATGTTTTTTTTTATGTTTTTCAATTTCAATAGTCTTAGTTTACATTGATGATGTTAACGTTTTTATTTTTTATGTTTTTTTTTATCAAGTTTGATAAGGTTTTTGAGAATGTTCATCTATTTTTGTATGTAAAAAGACAAATTCAAAGAAAAAAAATTAAAGAAAAAAATAATTCCGACTAAAAGTGGATAATTTTTTATTTTTTATTTTTTATTTTATTTTATCAAATTTGGAATTTTAGATAATAATTGTCAAATTTACATAACNGTTTTTGAAAGAGTGTTGCATCTATTTTTACATGTTAAAAAAAAAAAAAAAAACAAAACAAATATAAAAGAAAAAAAATGGTTTCACCAAAAATCGTCCCAAGTGAAATAGTGCCACTTTTAGCTTCCTTCATTTCAATATGCCAAATTAGGGTTGAATAGTGAGATAAAAAGTAAAGTGGATAATTTTCAAATATTTGAAAAAATTAGGGTTGAATAGTAAGATAAAAAGTGGATAATTTCTATGTTTTTTTTAAGTTTTAAGGTTAAATTTTAAATTAATGAGATAAAATTATAATTTATAAAGGAGAAAAATAGTCACTTGATTTTCTTTATAATTTTATTTATTTGTTCAAAAAACTTTAAGAGAAGCATTCTTAAATCACTATAGTTATGATGAATTAAAAGGTTAGGGAGATCGGTATTATAACAAATGTTTTGAAATTGATCTTTACTGTGGGTATATGCAGGACATTTTATGAGAAAGTGATTTTCGCCTTCAACTTTCTTTGTGTCATAAAGATGACAAGTTCTTTCATCCCATGATGTTTTAGGAATTGTCTAGTGGCCTAATAGAACTTAACAAAAAAAAAATTCTTCTTTATACTAGTTAAAATAAAGAGATACTTTTGATCTTCTAGATTAGGCTTGATCACCTCCTTATAATATCTTAATTTTTTAACTATTTATTGCACCACATGTTTTCCTTAAGTTTAGATGTAATAATACTTTTAATATCATTGATATTCTGCAAAGTGACATCTTCCTCAACTCCCTAATGGTTTATCCAAGACTTTGTATCTTTATGTCAACCTTGCTTAAGCCGCAGGTGTTTTTGACTAAAGTGTGAAGCAATCTCAAGAAGTCTCTTGTCTCCCATGTTGTTTATCGTGTTCTTGTACATTAGGTACCTAGTCATAGTCATGCTCTCAATGGGTGAGACTCGCTTCTATGAGGAGAATAGGATAGGGTGTAGTGCTTTTAATTTTGAGATTATATGTTATGAAGCACTTTTGGATTTCCTCTATCCTTCTCCAATATAGTCTAGAGATGCTACAACCCCAAAATTCATAACCTTATAAGATAACAAGAGTGACGAGAATCTCAAAGAGGAGTTTCTTCCTATCCCAAAACCAGAAGGTGTAGATTTACAACTATTTTCAAGTCCATAATAATGTTTCCATCCTCCATTCATCCTTTTCGCAATGTTATAGTTCTAGTTAAGCTTACGATGAAGATTAATTATGAGATATTTATATAAACTCACTTCCTACAAGTTGTTGTTGCCATATATTAAATTATCATAAGTGATGTTTTGGGATTTGATTATCCAAGCCTTAATTTTTTCAGTGTTAACAATCATACCCATACTAGAGAAAAATTCCCCGATAGTTTTTAGTTGCTTGTCAATATCATAGAGGATCCTTGCCATAAGAATAATATCATCAACATAGAGAAAAATGATGAGTATACCAGCTAAAGTCGTGCAGCACAACTTGTGTCTTTCTAACAACCCTCTAGCCTATTAATGTAAACACCAAAAAAGATAGGGTATAGGGAAAACCCCTCTTGAATCCTATATATTACAATTAATTTCTTTTGAGGAGTCTTCAAAGTTCCTAATCTTGGTAATAACCTTTTCATATAACCTTATCGCATCCACTCTCAACTCGAAATGGACTTTTAGCTCTTCTAATCCATTCCAAAGGTTGTTTCCACCCACTATATCAAATTCTTTTCTAAAGTTAACAATTTAGTGTTCAATGTTATGAGTATGCTTGTGCAAGTTCTATCACCGCTTACAGTGCACATGCCGTATGTGCATATGCATGCAGTGGACACCTTCTAGGGCGCTTCTTCTAGGTGTCTCTAAATTTGCACAAGTTGGGACAATTCACATACTACCTTTATTCCTTAATTACCCTTATATCCTTCCATGATTGAGATAGATTCGACATATTTAGGAACTTCAATGGATTTCCATATTCCAAAGCTCTTCATGTTAAACAAATGAATACCATTAGCTTCAATACATCTTTAATTAGTGGCATGAGGCCTAGCATGAATCTCAATTGCATGGCATGTAATCCGAAGAAACAAGTGATAATACTCAATTGCTATCGCCAAGTACTACAACCAGATAGTTGTCAAATACAAAATGGATTATGTGAGCCACGATGATAGTAGTGCAATCTGTAAACTTGTTCACACGATATTTTTTCAGTGTCTGCAGAGGCAATAGCTTCACCAAGCACTAGGATTCGACTTCGTTTGAGCAGTGTTAGTCCCAGGAAAACCAATTGTCATTGGCACAACACTCCAGTTTTTGTTACATTTTTTTTTTTGTTTCTTGACCAATTTCAAGAACATCATGTAGCAATCCCAGTAGAAAAGAAAGGTCTTACAAGCAAATGTAAATTACATTTTTTAAAGTCAGTGGGCATACCTATGCATTATAGCAATCTCAGGTTGGTATTGCTTCTTCTTATGTCTTTTATTCTTTGAACTTGATTGATACGTTGTAAATTACATTTTTTAAAGTCAGTCGGCATACCTATGCATTATAGCAATCTCAGGTTGGTATTGCTTCTTCTTATTGCTTCTTCTTATGTCTTTTATTCTTTGAACTTGATTGACACGTTCTAAGTGCATCAACAATGCACTGCCTTTTCTCTATGAAAGCTATTACACATATTGGAGATAATTTTTCAATAACTTAGATCAATGATAGAATCTCAATATTTGTACTAGTTCTGCTCGAAATATCTAACTGTGTTATCTTCATACATTCTCTAAATAACCACCAGCTAGACAGAGGTCGTGTTGTTTTCCAGTTTTCCAACATGCAAGCAGGGAAAGGTATGTGGCAACGCAATATGAAAACTGGTACATACTGACAGAATTTTGCCTATTACATTTTTGTTAGAGATCAAAGAAAAATGAAAACTAGTATTTAATGCATAATTGCTCCTAAGTTTCAAATCGATCAAGCTAGGTCCATCTCCTGGGAAATTTTGGCAGGCTACTAACATGTTTCTCAGAGCACTTCAAACAAACATATAAATAAAGTTTTGTTCCACTAGTATTGAATCTAAACATTGTACTAGAACTATTTCCCCCTTGAATTTTCAATTCTTTTTATTTCTTTATTTTTTAGATCTTCATTGTCAAGAATGAGGGAAGAATAAATTATTTACCACCCTGAATTGATTGAAATAACAAAATTTACAAATAAATCCATATATTATAATCATGATAAGCTCCATAAAATAGTAAAACACATGTTTACCTGCACAACACTTTTTGATCGTGAGGAAAGTTTAGATAACTTATTAAAGTTATCTAAACTTCTTAAATCCTGTCATGATCATGACAAGATTCAAGTCATAAGCAAGCAAAGTTTCAACAACACCCAGGTGGTCACACAGAGTATCCAACATTTTGTAGCTAGTTTTCCACAACATAGAAAACACAAAATTGACTACATGCATTCCTTTTTTAATTTGTTATCATTTTTTATTCGTTTGGTATGGATTAACTTTTCTTGCTTCCATGCATTCCTTTTTTAATTTGTTATCATTTTTTATTCGTTTGGTATGGATTAACTTTTCTTGCTTCCATACTCTTACCTAGAAGCAATCCCAACATTCGTTCATCCCAGAAAATTATGTAAATCCCAGCACTCATTCAACCATTCCTCCCTTCTTTCTTAGTTAGTTCCATCTCCCTTCTTTTATGTGGAACTTCCTAGTTCAATCTCTTAAATATTGTAGATTGTTGTTTGTTGGGTTCGATATCGAGAATTTCTATTCTAGTTCAATGTAAATTGATGAATAGATTCATGACAAATTACACACACATGAGATGAAAAATGGTCATCATAACATTACACCCATTGTCATTGATCTCTTTGTAATACAATAATCATACAATAGGAAGAATTTGAATTCCTTAGGAAGGATTCGAATTCACCAACTCAAACTTAATCCGGTGCTAACTCGGTGTGGGAAAATCACCACTAAATCACACTAATGCAACTCTGGATCACAACTGATATAGGTAGGTGAGGAAAGGTGCCCTACATCCCTTAAATCATGGAAACTAGCACTAAGATGACTGAGAGTGAACTAACTGATGGGAATCAGAGCATCACTGAACATAACTGAATACCTACTAGGGTCAACTACTAGAGACTATTGGTGGCACTCAGAGTGGGTTCCTAAATTATAGGGATTGGTCCCTCGATCTCCTAAACTCATACATACAGGCGCATTGAGTGTTAGGTGACCCCTATGTGTGTCCCCTGTGTACTAATGAAGTGGAAATGACCTCATAATATATGAAAAGACAAATAGACTATGTGGACAAAGGGAGGACTAATTAATAATCCTAACACCCCCCCTTAATACTAACTTGGACAAGTTGGGACTTAGAAACTAAGACGGAAGGTAACCCATACAATCTAAATGAATAAAATGACTGCTTAGCAAAATAAGGAAATGGAGAAAACCTCATGGAAAACCCCCCTCTCAAAATAAGTAGGAAAATTAGGAACAATAACTGAATAAATCTTTTACACCAAGAAGAGATCTGAGATCATTTTGAGATTGACAAATCTCTTTTCAATGAAAGACTTGGTGAATATGTCTGTAATTTTCTTCTCCATAAGTCATTTATGTAAAGTGGTAGCCTTACTATGCACTAGTTCCCAAATGTAGTGCATGTGGACTTCAATGTGCTTGGTCCGCTGCTTATGAACTGGATCACGAGATATCTTGATTGTACTCTGATTGTCACAATAGAGGTCTACTGAAGGAGAAGTGTGAATTCCAAACTCTGTCAAAATTCCATGCAACCAAGCTTCTTGAATAGCTACATTCACAGCCCCTCGATACTATGCTTCAGCCGAAGAGAGAGAAAGAGTTGCTTGCTTCTTGCTTGACCAAAAGATTGGTCCATATCCCAACATGAACACAAATCCTAATGTAGTTTTACTATTGGTACTATCATCATCCCAATATGAATCAGTGAATTAATCATATCTAGTTGTCCACTAGCAAAATAGTGGATCCCAAAATCCCTTGTACCTTGCACATAATGCAAGATGCGCTTTGCTTCCTTCCAATGCAACTCATGTGGCTCCTACATGTATCTGGAAGAAACACTCACAACATAAGATAATTGGCCTCGAATGGGTCAGCTACAATAGGATACCAATCATCTGTTTATAGAGTGTACTATCAACCAGTGGTGTGGAATCACCTTCTTCCAACCTGATGCAAGATAAGAAGGGGAAGGTTTCTACTTTACAATCAGTCATGTGAAATATATTGAGCAAGTCTCCTATGTATCTATACTGTGTAATCATGATTCCTGAATCAATTTGATTTACTTTGAGACCAATAAAATTTCTTAACAATCCTATATTATTCATGGCGAATGCTTCACTCAAAGCTGACTTGATGCCTCTCAATCCAACAACTTAGCCACCAGTAATTAGAAATTCATCCACATATAGAATAATCAACAGTAAGAATCCCACTTTCTGCTACATGTAGACATTGTAGTCGAACTTGCATCTATCAAATTTCTATGACATAAGGAAGGCTTCCATCTTGGCATACCATGCCCTTGGGGCTTGCTTGAGCCCATAGAGAGATTTCCTCAGTTTTCAAAATAAGGAGGAATATTCAATGTACCCCTCAGGTTGTCTCATATAGATCTCCTCTTCCAAGTCACCATATAGGAAGGCACTCTTCACATCCATGTGATGTACCTCCCACCTCTTCGAAGCTGCAATGGACAAAACTATTCATATGGAGATCATTCTTGCAACAAGAGAGAATGTCTCATTGTATTCCATCCCATGGACTTGTGAGTACCCCTTTGCCATTAACCGAACCTTGTAATTTTTTGTGGTTCCATCAGCTGCTAGCTTAGTATTGAAGATCCATTTGCACTGAACTAATTTCCTCCCATGAGGAAAAGTGATAATATCCTAGGTTTTGTTGTCTTATAGTGAACCAAACTCATCATCAATAGATTCCTGCCACCTTGGATCATGGAAATGTTGAGAATATAGTTGTCATTGATGTCAAAGGAGTTCACGAATGACAATGGAATAACAAATAGACATGTAGCAGGATGAAATCAGAAAAATACAAAGGATCCATTACATGGATTATCTTTGATGTCAAAGAAGTTCAACAATGACAAAGGAAAATCAATAACAGGGTCGATGATAGGGGAAAGATCTGCAAATCAAGCAGTGGAAGATCCATAGATCAAACAAAAGATGGATTTTACAATCCACAGCTGAAGATGGATTTCACAAGTTGGAGTTATACCTAAGAAAACCCAACATTTCCTAAATTAAATCATCCTCATGATTGGAGATCGTGTGGTGGATATCGGAGAGTGCTAAATATCTATGGTCATAATGAATTTTGTTGATTAAATAGCGAGGAGGATAAAATGGTGAATCAACTGCGAAATTCAGAAGTAATCATAGCAAAAGATATTAAGATCAACGGATGAGGTTGAACGTTGAATCAGATCAGTGGCTACTAGTTATTTCTCAAGGAGATAGATTAATAAAATCTTGATGTGTGTGAAATTTGAATAAAATCTGCCTTATGATATTTGGGGTCCATCGTCGATCTAGAATGGATGGTCCTCATGGATTTCTTAGATTCAACTAGCAGGTGAGTTAACTGCTGAGATGGGTGTGAAATTTTAATTCAAATAAGTTTGTACTATTTGGAATCCGCCATTGATTGAAGTCGGAAGAGATCGACAAAGAAGGTTGATCATTGAAACAGAACAACAATCATCAACGATTTCGCTAGGAGAAGTTTCGAGGTCTAAGAAAATTATGATGGGCATGAAATTTCCATCAAATACAGTTTAATACATTTGGATTCCACCATTGATTTGAGCAGATCTAGATCTGACGACCCTCAAGGGATTTCACAGATTTAACTAGAAAGCTAGTTAACGTTCTGGATGGGAGAGAAAATTCATTGAAAAATAGTTTACTAACAATGTGGACGGTCCATATCAGTCGAGAGAAATGCGGAATTCAATTTTGAGAAGATCGATAGTGAAGAATGATTTTCGCACAAAGAAAATGGAAGATCCACAAATCCGCATTTGATTGTAGATCAACGGTTAGGATTTAATCCACGAGGAAATATACGGTGGTGAATGATTTTCACACAAATAAAAGTGAGTATCCACAATCCATATTAGATCGTAGATCAACAGCTAGGAGTGAACCAGCAAATAAATCAATGGTTTAGAAGAAAAGTGGAATGCAAAGAATCACAAAAATACTTTGGGTAATGTCATAGTTCTGCTACCTGAAATCCGAAAGATCAACGGTCCGAAAAAAAACCGCATAAGATCGACTATGTAGAAGAAGAAATGGTGAAATGTGAAAATTTCAAAAAGACATGTTGAAAAAGTCACAAATCTGAAATCCGCAATACGGAAGATCGACGGTTAGGAGAAAAATCGAACGAGATCGACAGTGCGGAAATATTGGTTCGAAAAGCGGAAATCATGGAATGATATTTGCAAAAAGTCACATATCCGATATCCGCTTTTCATCTTAGATCAACGGTCACAGAGAGCTCAAAGAAGATCAACGGTGCGGAATGATTGGTGTAGAAAGTGGAAATCATGGAATGATATTTGGAAAAAGTCACATATCCGCTATCCGGTTTTTATATAATATCTACAGTCAGGAAAAAGCCCAAAATGAGATCAACGGCTCGGCATGATTGCAGAAATAGATATTGCGGAAGAACCTGACTGGAAGAATAAACTGGAAATTGGTTAAGAGGGAATTGTTTTAGTTGTTTTGAATAATCACGAAGGATTTAGATGAATCTATGACTCAGTAATAGACTGAGGAATTAAGCTCTCATGAAAAGGCGTGATCGAAGAATTAAATGATGCAATGGTGAAGAGATGTGTCCGTAGGAAACATGAACTCATTTATACACAGAAGGTTGAGTGAGAGAAAATGTATGTAGGGTCCAGATCATAGAAAAAGAAGTAGAGACTAGTGAGTGTGACAGATATTGAAGGATAAAGAAATCTGGAAGATTACTAAAAACATATTAGGGTGGTAGGGTGGCACAAGGGAAGGAAACAAACCTACAAAGGGTTGTAGCCTCCTTCCAACATAAGCTGGTAAATAGGGTGTAGTAGCATCCTGTCATTTGTAGCTGACAACATAGGGGTTTGTAGCCTCCTTCCAGTAGTTGCTGGTAAATAGGGTGTAATAACATCCTTGTCTATAGCAACATGCAAAAACTATTTGTAAATAACAATTTTGTTGTAATAGAAAGTATTGGTGGTTTACCCAACTGGGATTCCACAATAAATTTGTGTTCCATGTGTTCTTGTTGATATTTTGTTTTAATGAGTCAATTAAAAGTGGTATTAAATTGATAAAAGTTACAATATTGATTCACCCCCCCCCTCAGTATTGATCAATATTTCAGCAATTCGTATCAAATAAGGTTCCTTCACGATAGTTTAACCACTGGAAGAAAGATCCTATTTAAAAACCACTATGGATAAACAAGAAGGATTAGCCACTAACAAACCTCCATTATTCACAAG
The DNA here is from genome assembly GCA_001517045.1 of Pseudotsuga menziesii. Taxonomy (NCBI): domain Eukaryota; kingdom Viridiplantae; phylum Streptophyta; class Pinopsida; order Pinales; family Pinaceae; genus Pseudotsuga; species Pseudotsuga menziesii. The sequence goes on along the minus strand of LPNX010651135.1, from coordinate 311,733 downwards.
AGAAAATTATGCATACTAGAGTGTGAGAATGAAGTGTCGTCTGATGTCCCTTGGATGGAAGGTTTGTGAAGCAACTGAAAAGAATATAAAATAGGAGACCAAGCACCTACAGACCTAGAGGAACTAGGAAAATATGAAGGTAATTCCAAAGCCCTAACTACAATCTTGAGTGGATTGACAAACTCTGTATTTACAAAATTTATGTGATGCAAGACTGCCAAACAAACCTGGGATAAGTTAAAAACTATGTATGAAGGGGCATATAAAGTCAAAGAATCCAAGCTTCAAACATATAAAGGGTAGTTTGAGAGCCTTAAAATGAAAGAAGAATAAAATATTGAGGAATACCTTCTAAGAGTAGATGAGGTTGTCAATGCTATTAAAGGTCTTGGAGGAAAATTAAAATAAAGAGAAGTGGTAATCAAGGTACGAAGAACATTTCCAAATAAGTATGACTCAAAAGTGTTCACTCTATAAGAATGTGATTAACTTGATGACATGACAGTAGATGAACTACATGGGATCTTCACTGCATGTGAGATGAGGATGGGACAAAATGAACCTTCAAGAAAAGAGGCAGCATTTAAATCCCTATCCAAGAACCAAATAGAGAACCTAGATGATGGAGAAGATGTTTTCATCAGTAAACTTGAGAAAGGTACTGGGAAATACAAAGGAAAGCTACCCTTGAAATGTTTTAACTGTGGAATAATTGGACATTTTTCCAATAAGTCTCCTTACCCAAAACAAGAGGAGAGTGATCATAAATAATCTTGTTGTCATAACTGTAAGACCATGGGTAAGAAGAGGTTTAAGAAAAATAAGAATAACTTTTATTCCAAAGAAGATAGTGATGATGAAAGTGAAGATGCAGAAATCCTATTTATAGAGACAACAAATTCAAATGAGGAATCATAAGTTGACATAGAAGCTCACTACATGGATGATGTTGATGAAATTGAAAAATGTAGGAAAAGGAACAAAGTTTTGAAAGAGAACTATCAAATTACCAAGAATAAACAAATCAAATTATTATGGATTTGAAGAATCAACTTCAAGAAGCCAAGAAGACTGAAGAGGATCTAGTAATTCTACTCAAGGAGAGAATCCAAGATTCTGAAAAACTTGAAAATGAGATTATTCAACTTAGAAAAGGGGTTGATGAAAAATATATCAAATCAAAGTTTGAGAAAATCTCATGGATCTTAGATGATATCTTAAGTAGCCAAATACCATCAAATGATAAAACAGTCTAGGATATGACAAAGTAAAGAAGCCAAAAAATTCCTCGATCACAAACCAAGGTGATAATGAAAGAAGCTATGATGCACTAAAGAGTCCTGTTAAAAGGGAAGAAGGAAAGAAATATGTTTCATCCTTTCATGACAAATACAAAACCAATGAGGTGTCTAATAAACCAATGACAAATAGATATCAGCAGATCTTTTTGGGTCATTGTTACTCTTGTAATAATTTTGGTCATAAAGCCCTGAAATGCAGAGCTTATGGAAAGGTTTATGAATATAATAAGGATATGTCTAGTAAAAAAGCAAAAGGAAGAAATCATAACCGGATTGGACCGCTTCAAAGATATGACATAGATTGTTACAAATGTAATAACCTTGGACATATGGCTAGAGAATGTAAACTAAGGAAGAGTGTTTCAGTAGAAGCTCAAAAACAGTGGAAGAAGATGGAAGTTGTGAAGAAATAAGATCAAATATTCCTCAAACATAAAGGGAAATTCTATGGATACTATCACTGTTGTCATAAGTTCGGTCACAAGGATGCTGATTGTAGAACCAAGGGAAAAGATCAAAGTTTGAGAAGAAAACAAAAAACAAAAAAAGAAGATGACAATGGACAAGTAAGCAGGATACCTCATGGGAATATATGGAGGAAAAATTTAGATTACGAGAACTCAGAAGAAACACAAATTTCAAACATCATTGAGGTCTCCAAAGATGATGATGAGCATAATAGTGCCATAAATAAGAATGACATCCATTATGAGGAAAATCAATATGGAGATGTAAAAGAATACATCGATGAATATGAAGATGAAGGTTATGAGCATGGATATAGTGATGATTTTTGGATTCTTTTCTAAATATCTCTCATGATTTAAAGAGAACCCTGCAAAATAACATTTCAGAGGGATCATATACTCAAGGGGAGTTAAAGTCAAAAAATTCCAATTGGTATCTAATGTTGAAGTATGCTGAAAGATATCTTCATAAAAACTAATAGATGATCAAGGTTAAATGATAATAGTGGTGTAATTTACCTTTTTACTAATTTTATTAAACTGACCAATTTTTCACTTTTTCTCCTATTTCAACCTTTGACTAGTTTTAATGTCTAGGTCTCCAAATTGGCCCAAATGCTCCAAAATATTCTAAGAACATATATGAATCATATTAAGACTTGAATATTATGTTCATGGATTATTTATGACCCTCCAAATACTTGTTAAAATTTTTTTAATATTCTGCCCAAGGTGGGAGTCTTCATTTGCAAATTGGGGTTCCAATTCCCCTTGGGTAAATGTTGAAAATGGCTTCTCAAATGATCCCAAAGCCACTCGAATTTATGAAAAGAGGAATATTATGTTTAAGGGGAATTTTTAAGGTCTCATATGCATCATTTTTCAGTTTATACATGATGTTATAACCCTCTTTCAAACAGCTACAAAATCACTAATTCGACCCTTGGGGAAATGGCATCAAATCTTCTCCAAATGCAGTTAAACTGAGTAAGATGACTTCAAATGCTTAATTTATGAACATGAAACTTGTAATAATCATAAATTAAATTAAATTCATCATAAATATATAATATATACATTCTCCCATTTTAAATAATCAGCATTACCATGGCATACAACAATATAGTGGGGAAATGGTCCTTGTTTGCTCATTAATATTCACTTTTTCATACAACCCTTTGGTATTTAGACCTGAGACTTTATAAGAATTAATAAAAGATAAATTAAACTTATTTCAATCATAAATTTACCATGAGAAGCTCGAAATCATCAACATTCAGTGCCATATATCATTATAGTGGGGAAATGGTCATTGTTTTCTCATTAATAATCACTTTTACGTTCAACCATTTGGTATTTAGACCTGATAATTTTTTAATATGTATAAAATATAATTTTTTAATTATTACAATCATAAATGGATCAGGATAATCTCTCCCAAAGAGTACAATAGCTCACCCAAAGCGCAATCCCTCCATGAGCAAGAATATGCAATAAAAACTAGAAATGTTTGAGAGAAAGTGCTACACTAGAAGGATCCACAAGCTTCCCTGTAGCATAAACCTTCAAATAAAAACTAAATTTAAGCTCCATGAAATACCTAAGTGGCCTCTCAAAACACAAACTTAGATGGGAATATTTCACCCTCGAAATTGGCTAAGGCAAGAAACTAGTCATCCACTAGCTCTCTCAATTCACAAATGCAAATCTCTCAAATGATCAAAAGCCTTTTTAATTGTTTTTTATTGAAATTTATAAATTTTACAAGCTATCCATGGTTTTAATTCCTTCCAAGAGATGCATTCCAACTCTAGTTGGGAAGAGATTCCAAAGAATTCCATTTGTACAACAATTCCTAGTCTCCCACTTCCACCAAATCACACGTGGAAGCATCTTATCTGCCATAAATCCCTTTAGAAACATATTGGAGCTATTTTTAGCTTTGAAATTTCATATATTTCATATTTCAGCATTCCTATATGATTTTTTTCATATGTTTCATAGCATCTTCATCATTATTGTCATAGAGTTGGGGAATCTAGTCCAAGTGTCTCACTAGCTCCAAAATGGCTCTTCCTCTTCCATGGGAGTAAATATTCCACTCCAATTTGACCTTAATTGATTCTTGAAAATTATATTGACCTTCCAACTCACCCAAATACCCTTGGGATTATTATGTATTCGAAATGACAAGAGGAGGATGCCATGTGGCATAGAAAATCTAGCTTGTGTGGGTCCCACATCCTCCATGTGTCTTCATGATCAGTTGTCACTTTTATTTTCCCTTATATTTATTTATTTATATACTTTATTGAATTTTTATTCCATTCTAATGTTCAAACATCATTTATTGTCTCCCTTATTCCAAATCCCAAAGCTTCCACCCCCAACCTAGGAAACTAGTAATTTTCCTCCTTGGCAATTATTTGACCCTTAGCATCAATTTGGAAAAATCTCATGAATATGGAAAATGTGATTAGTCCATTGTGACCCAATGCAAAATTTGGGACATGAAAAATACTCCCTTCCCAATATTTCTTGTCCTCACGCAATTTCAAACATGGGTGTTGAAGAACCTGCTTTATGTATGATTCTTTGAAGTTGCTACTGAGTTTCCCAACTTTGAGTCTTTGAGATTCCATGAATATTTTATAGAGGAAATACCATTCTTTCTGCTGCACTACTATGATTAAAATCACTTTATTAAGTGGGGAATCCATATCCCATACTACTTGTTTCCCCAAAAAATTGAAATCAATGGGACTAAAAACTATCCCAGGGTTCCATTACTTGTATTGCACTCCAACAATTAAGAGTGATCTCCAACCTATACCATTAGGAAATATAATTTAGGGATCTCATTTTCTTGTATTAATTCTTACAAATATCATGAGTACATAATATATATCATCAAATTACATAACAACATAATACAAACGTACATCAAGGAGGTGCTCATCAAAAACTCATGAACATGCTTATACCTTCAAGTAAGTAGACCACCATTTGCCAAGTGCATACAAGATTCAAGTGACGAATCAAATATGCTCCAATGACATATGTGAGGATCCCATGACCTATAATACTACTCCAAAAGGCTGTAATATGCATCAAAATAAGAATCAGTCATGTGTTCTTTCATCCAACAAGTGAATGAAGAACCTCCACCAAAATGTGAACGAAATAAGGAGCAAAAGAAAACATGAAGAATTCAAGTGCTCAAAGAAGTCTATTAATACACCCATGAATGTGCATATCATCATGAAATAATAGAGGATTTTTATTCCAATAATAATGTTCCTCAATCATATATCTCTTCACCCAAATGTGGGATGAAGTTCCTCCAACATCAAATGTACTAGGAAAGGAGCAAGGAAAATCATGAGTTTCCAAGTGACTCAAGTGAACATCATAGGTGCACCCATGTAGATGTGTATCATAATAATGTAACAAAGGATGCTACTGCAATTGTAAAGAATATGGTTCTCTAATCATTTCATCATCAAAAGGAGATATAGAAAGTCCATACTCTTCATGTGGCACCATAAAAAAGAAACCTTTCACCCATACTTCATTAGGATGAATGCTATAAAATTTGGAAGTGTAGGATGTAGGAGAAAGAACCAACTCACCCAAATGATCAAAAAGTGCAAAATTGTCATCATGTGAAGGGTCCATATGGGTAGGAGTATGTACCTCCCTTAAAAATTCAAAAATGTCCTCATGTTTTGGTTCCAATGTATTGGAATCATGCGCTTCTTCAAAAAGTGTGCAGCCATATTCAAGAGGAAAATCAAGTTCCTCTTCCACCACAACTAGTGATTGGCTCTCATCAAGCTCATATTCATGCAAATCAATAACCTGAAATTTTCCATCTTTCTCATGAACCAACATGTCGTGAGGATCCTCCAAGCAATCTACCATATGACAAGCTGAAACATAGGAGGAAGAACAAGTATCTTGCAACATTTTTTAAAGTTGCTCATTTTGAGTTTTGAGCTTCTGAATATCCTCATTATTAGTCAAGTATTCTTCATGTAACCATTCATTAATCTCAACCAAATTATTTCTATCAAAAAGCAAAGACATGAAATTACCTTCAGTGTTGCACATTGCTCTTTGAACATTCTCCATGTGTTCAAGGAAGAATGGATCCTCCAATGAATAAATTTTCCAACAAGAATTTGATTCCAATGATTTAGTATCATGGAGTATGCTAAGGGACTCTTGGATCTTCTTTTAATTCATCTTTAAGGACCCTTCAAGAAAATGAGGCTCTTGCAAATGAACCTCCTCGTCTTCTTCCTTCTTGCATCGACCAATTTCATGAAGCTCAAGTGGTGATGGGTAATTTGATCTTGTTTCTTCTTAAACTACTACAAGGTATTCATTTTCATGTTTAATGGAAGTTTTTCTTGCAGCAACACTTTCAAAGTGTTCTCTATGTCACCAACATAAAGGTGTGAGAACCCATCAGTAGGTACTCCTTCATAGTTCAAGCATCCATCAGTAGATGATGTTTGTTTAATTTCCAAGGTAGGATATGTCTCAAAATGATCTTCAATATTTTCAATATAAAATTCTTCATACTCATGTTATGTATCTTCATATTTTTCAGAGACACTTGGGAGTGACTTTCAATCCTCATAATGCAATTCTTTTTCTACTTCACCACCCATAAAACTTGGTGGATCCTTGGTCTCCTCCATAATTGTGCATTGCTGATTATTCCTTAATGAATTCACATTTGTATTATTTTTCCTAAATTAATTCAACCAATCATAAAATTCTTCAAAATGAATGGTATTATGTGTCTCTCCATGATGGAAACTTCTACTACCCCCTTCTGCCAGCTTACCCCTAAGTTGGCTAGCCATCAACTCGAATCCTTTCGTAAGATGCTAGGTCATGTTCTTGGTTATATAATAAAATAGAGGTTTTATGAATTTTATATGCTCCTCACCATTATATTATGTTCCATTTTCATCCCTAGTCATAGCTTCCTAAAAAAAATGCCTTCTTCTCCTACTTTTTTTTTGTTTCCTCTTCAACAAAAGAACTTTTGGTTTCAATATATAATGGTGGTCCTTAAATTATTTTCCTCATATATATCATACCACATCAGGTTCCAATATCATTCTCTTATACCACTTTTAATTTCCCTTTTTAATAATTTTATTAAAATGACCATTTTTCCCTTTTTTCTCCTATTTCGACCTTTGACTAGTTTTGATGTCTAGGTCTCCAAATTGACCCAAATGCTACCAAATATTATGAGAAGGTATCTGAATGATATTAATAATTGAATATTGTTTTCATGGATGATTTATGACCCTCCAAATACTTCTGCAAACTTTTTTAATATTCTAGCCAAGGTGGGAGTCTTCACTAGCAAATTGGGTTCCAATTCCCCCTAGGTAAATGCTGAAAATGGCTTCTCAAATGCTCCCAAAGCCACTCTAATTTATGAAAATAGGTATATTATGTTTAAGGAAAAATTTTAAGGTCTCATATGCATCATTATTCAGTTTATACATGCTATTATAACCCTCTCCAAAACAGCTACAAAATCACTAATTCAACCCTTAGGGAAATGGCATCAAAACTTCTCCAAATGCAATTAAACTGAGTAAGATGAATTCAAATTATTAAGTGGTGAACATGAAACTTGTAATACTCATAAATTAATGTCCATTAATCATAAATATATCATATATACATTCTCCCATTTGAAATAATCAGCATTACCATGGCATACAACAATATAGTGGGGAAATGGTCATTGTTTGCTCATTAATATTCACTTTTGCGTACAACCCTTTGGTATTTAGACATGATAATTTATGAGAATGAATAAAATAGTATATTAAAATTATTAAAATCATAAATTTACCATGAGAATCTCTAAATCATCACCATTCAATGGAATACATCAATATAGTGGGAAAATGATCATTGTTTTCTCATTAATAATCACTTTTGCATTCAACCATTTGGTATTTAAACCTGAGAATTTATGAATATGGAGAAAATATAATATTAAAATTAATACAATCATAAATTTATCAGGATAAACTCTCCCAAAGAGTACAATATCTCACCCAAATCACAATCCCTCCATGAGCAAGAATATGCAATAAAAAGTGGAAATGGTTGAGAGAAAGTGTTGCACTAGAAGGAACCATGAGCTTCCATAAATCATACACCTACAAATAAAAAATCCATTAAATCTCCATTAAATACCTAATTGGCCTCTCAAAACACCAACTTGTATGGGAATCTTTCACCCTCGAAATTGGCTAAGGCAAGAAACTAGTCATCCACTAGCTCTCTCAATTCACAAATGCAAATTCTTCAAATGATCAAAAGCTGCATTCATTATTTTTTCTTGAAATTTAAAAAGTTTCAAATATCTATATGGGTATAATTCCTTCCAATATATGCATTCCAACTCTAGTTGGGAAGATATTCTAAAGAATGTTACTTGTACAACAATTCCTAGTCTCCCACTTCTACCAAATCACATGTGGAAGCATCTTAGATGCCCTAAATCCCTTGAGAGCCCTATTGGAGCTAAATTTACTCCTGACATGTCATATATGCTGTATTTCAGCCTTCATATCTTATTTTTTTCATATGTTTCATATCATATTCATCATTATTGTCATAAAGCTAGGGAATCTAGTCCAAGTGTCTCACTAGCTCCAAAATGCCTCTTCCTCTTCCATGGGAGTTACTCTTCCACTCCAATTCAACCTTAATTGATTCATTCTAAGTATATTGACCTTAAAACCCATCCAAATACCCTTGGGTTTCTTATGGATTAGAAATTACAAGAGGAGGATGCCAAGTGCTATAGAAAATCTAGCTTGTGTGGGTCCCACATCCTCCATGTGTCTTCATGATCAATTGCCACTTTGATTTTCCCTTGTATTTATTTATTTATATCCTTTATTAAATAATTATGCCATTATAATTTTCAAACATCATTTATTTTCTCCCTTATTTAATTTCCCTGGTGAATAATTTTTCCAATGTGCTCAAATTCACCAAATTTCAACTCTAGGTATATGGATACAATTGATTCCAAACTCCTCCAATTCCTTTAAAAATTGGTGAGGAAGGTCATGAGGGGTGGTGAAAATATTAACACATGTATCATACATATAATCAACTGATATACCCAACCATGGTCTGCAATTTTCAAGGGAATAAGTTTCGGGATAAGACTAGTCAATTTGGGAGGTGGAAATTCCCCTTGGGTCCTGGAACAAATCTCTTCCAAAAAATGTAAAACCTACACTAATGGTTGGTATGATACTTTTATATGTTATAATACATTAATTATATTTTCATAATTATATGTGGTTTTTGGGTTGAATAGGTATCCAATAGAACTCTGGTAATTTACTAGTAACTTCGAGGCTCAAACCCCCAATGGTATATGGATCCAAATAGCTCCAAATGCTCTCAAATTGTACCATAAGGTGTATGAATGATGTTAATAAATAAAAAATTTATTTATAGGTTTCTTTGAACCATCAAATGAATTCTGCAACTCATTTTGTAAATCTCATCAATGTATGGAGTTTTACGAGAACCTTGTGGCTTGAATCCCCTGGGGGTAGATGATGAAAATGACTTTCACTACCCTTACATGTTGTATGGGATATAGCATACCTCCTATACCCTTTTAGGGTATAGTAGTAGGGGTACAGTGGGGTGTAAGAAATACCCATTATGGGAGGGGTGGGGGTGGTGATGCCCCAGTATTCTACCTGGGCCCACCAGGAAGGGCCCTAGTGGAGTTTTGGGGTGTAGGAACTACCCATTCTGGGAGGGATGGGGGGGGTGATGCCCCAGTATTCTACTGGTTCCCACTAGGGATGGCCCCAGTAGAATACTAGGGCATCACCACCCCCACCCCTCCCAGAATGGGTAGTTCCTACACCCCACTATGCCCCTACGACTATACCCTAAAAGGGTATAGGAGGCATGCTAGATCCCATACAACATGTATGGGTATATCAATCCAACTCGAATTTATGCATGGTATAAGGGGAAATATAAATTAAATAAATATGAACTCGTATGCATCACCATTAAACTTGTAATGTTTGCTATAACTCCCTTAAATCAGATGCAAAAATACTAGTTTCAACCTTGGGGGAAATGATAGGTAATCTTCTCCAAATGATATGAAACTAAAAAATATTACTCAAAATGCTTATTTAATAAACATTAAACTCATATAATACATCAATAATAGTAAATTCATCCATAAACCATCAGTATTTTACTTATCCATTCGAATCCATCAACATTACAATGGTTCACAACAAGGTAGTGGGGACATGCCACGGTTTCTGCATTGTATAACATTTTAACATGAAATATTTTGGTATTTAGAGCTAAGAGTCTTCTAAACTTGAAATAAATATCATTTACATAAGAAAATAAAATAATGGGGCATTATATGCTCCCCCAAAGAGATCAATAGCTCAGCAAGTGCGCCTCAATCCATAGAGCAAGAATATGATGAGAAAACTTGGAATAGATGAAAGAACAAGTTTATATTAAAGTGTACAAGAGATGACCCATAGATTGAAATTGTAACTTATGACTCCATTAAAGATCCATGGAATACCTGAGTGGCCTTTCCAAACACCAACTTGGATGGGAATCTTTCACCCTCGAAATTGGATAAGGCAAGAAACTAGTCATCCACTAGCTCTCTCAATTCACAAATGAAAATTTCTCAAATGATAAAAATCCACCTTCATTATTTGTTATTGATATTTATAAAGTTTCCAAGCTCTCTATGGATCGAATTCCTTCCAATAAATGCATTCTAACTCTAGTTTGGAAGATATTCCAAAGAATGCCACTTGTACAACAATTCCTAGTCTCCCACTTCCACCAAATCACATGTGGAAGCATATTATCTTCCCTAAATCCCTTGAGAACCCTGCTGGAGATATGTTTAGCCCTGACATGTCATATATGTCAAATTTCAGCCTTCAGATCCGATTTTTTTCATAGGTGTCATAGCATCTTCATCGTTATTGTCATAGAGGTATGGAATCTAGTCCAAGTGCTCCAAAATGTCTCTTCCTCTTCCATGGGAGTTACTCTTCCTCTCCAATTCGACCTTAATTGATTCATGCCAAGTATATTGACCTTCCAACTCATCCCAATACCCTTTGGATTCTTATGGATTTGAAATGACAAGAGGAGGATTCCATGTGGCATAGAAAATCTAGCTTGTGTGGGTCCCACATCCTCCATGTATCTTCATGATCAATTGCCACTTTGATTTTACCTTGTATTTATTTATTTAGATCCTTTTTTAAATATTTATTCCATTCTAGTGTTAAAACATCATTTATTTTCCCCCTTATTCCAAATCCCAAAGCTTCCACCCCCAACCTAGGAAACTAGTAATTTTCCTCCTTGGCAATTATTTGACCCTTAGCACCAATTTGACAAACTCTCATGAACATGGAAAATGTGATTAGGCCATTGTGACCCAATGCAAAATTTGGGACATGAAAATTGGTGCATGGTTTACATAGAGAAAGTGTAAGACCTATGAAGTAACATGAGAACAACAAAATGTGTGATTCATGAAGACCATAGAAGATACAAATTTTATGTTCACTTAGAATTTGAAGTCATGATACATAAAAACTGTTGATCGTGGAAGAAAAATCAAGTCTAATCTGAAAAAAATAAAAAATTCAGTCTATTGAAAAGTGGCAGGATGAGTAAAAATAACAGTGAATATTGTGAAGGAACAATGGGTATTTAAAAAAATATATTTATCAGTTTAAGGAATTTCTTTCTAAATTTTTCTCTCAAACGTGTAGCAAAGTTTGTTGTTATCTTAGAACAAGGATTATGTGAAGACTTATTAAGAAGATAAAGTTACATAATACAATTTTTTTTAAGGAACAATGTAATGTTGAGTGTAAACTCTGTCATAAAAATGTTGACAAAGGATAGGAGGTACAGTGATAGGGGGATTCTATGGATCTATCATGGAAGTTATCATTCAAGAACTTGTTGCAAGAAAGGAAATATTAAGATAAATGATAATACATTGGTTAGTACCAAGTCCAGTTAACAAAGGGGAGATATGATCACAGGGGGAGTTGTCAGAAAGAAGAAAGACAGGAAATCCTCAATAGCATTACAGGTTATCCTTTGTCATTGTTGTCAAAGAGAGGGAATGTTTAGATGTTTCCATTAATGACAAAGGAATAACAAATAGACATGTAGCAAGATGAAATCAGTAAAAGACAAAGGATCCATTACATGGATTATCTTTGATGTCAAAGGACTTCATGAATACAAAGCAAAGTAACTAGTGGAAGATCAATAAATTAGAATTGAAGATCCATAGATCAGAAAGAAGATGGATTTCACAGTCCACAGTTGAAGATGGATTTCGCAAGTTGGAGTTATACCTGAGATAACCCAACATTGCCTAAACTAAATCATCCTCACGATTGGAGATCGTGTGGTGGAGATCAAAGAGTGCTAAAGATATATAGTTAGAATTAATTTGGATTCTTAAATAGCAAGGAGGATGAAAAGGTGAATCGGTTGTGAAATTTAGAAGTAATCGCCACGAAATAGATTAAGATCAACGTATGAGGTTTATCGTTGAATCAGATCAACAAGTTCCAATTATTTCGCAGGGAGAACTAGCGCAGATTAATAAAATCATGATGTGCATGAAATTTGAATACAATCTACCTTGTGATATTTGGGGTCCATCATTGATCTAGATCTGACGGTCCTCATGTATTTTGAAAATTCAACTAGAAGGTGAGTTAACTACTGAGATGAGTACACAATTTTAATTCAAACAAGTTTATTCTATTTAGAGTCTATCGTTGATTGAAGCTGATAGAGATCGACGAATAAGGTTGATCATTGAAATAGATCAACGGTCATCACCAATTTCGCTAGGAGAAGCTGGGAGGTCTAAGAAAATTCTGATGGGCGCGAAATTTCCATGATATACAGTATAATACATTTGGAGTCCACTGTTGATCCAACCAAATCTAGATCCGACAACCCTCAAGGGATTTCATAGATTTAACTTGTAAGCTAGTTAATGTTATGTATGGGAGAGTAATTTCATTAAGAAATAGTTTAGTGACAACGTGGACGGTCCAGATCAGTTGAGGGAAATGCAGAATCCAAATTTTAGAAGATCAACGGTGAAGAATGATTTCCACACAAAGAAAAGGGAAGATCCACAAATCCACATTTAATCATAGATCAATGGTTAGGATTTAATACATGAGGAAATATATGGTGATGAATGATTTCTACACAAATAAAAGTGACAATCCCCAATCCACATTAGATCGTAGATCGACGGTGACGAATGATTTCCTCACAAAGAAAAGGGAAGATCCACAAATCCTCATTTAATCGTAGATCAACGGTTAGAATTTAATCCACGAGGAAATATACGGTGATGAATGATTTCTACACAAATAAAAGTGATGATCCCCAATCCACAATATATCATAGATCAACGGGTAGGAGTGAACCCGCAAAGAAATCAACAGTTCAGAAGAAAAATGGAAGGCAGAAAGAGAAAGGCAAAGAATTGAAAAAAGACTTTGGAAAATGTCATAGTTCCGCTTTCCGAAATCCGGAAGATCAACAATCCAAAAAACAACCGCATAAGATCGACGGTGCGGAATAAAAAATAGCGGAAAGTGGAAATCTCAAAATGACATGTTGAAAAATTCACAAATATGAAATCCACCATCCGAAAGATCAACGGTCAGGAAAGAACTCGAACGAGATCAACGATGCAGAAATATTGGTTTGGAAAGTGGAAATCATGGAATGATATTTGGAAAAAGGAACATATCTAATATCCACTTTTAATCTCAGATAATCAATCACGGAGAGCGCGAAGAAGATCAATGGTGCAGAATAATTGGTGCAGAAAGCAGAAATCGTAGAATGATATTTGGAAAAGGTCACATATCCGCTATACGATTTTTATCTCAGATCAATGGTCAAGAAAAATCTTGAAATGAGATCAATGGCTTAGGATAATTGCGGAAATAGAGATTGCAAAAGAACACAACTGGAAGAATAAACTATAAATCGGTTAATAGGGAATTGTTTTAGTTTTTTTGAAGAATCACAACGGAGGAATATGACTCTACGACTCAATAATATAATGAGGAATAAATATCTCATGAAGCGGCACAATCAAAGAATGAAATGTTGCAATGGTGAAGAGATGTGTCTACGAGAAACAGAAGGTATTTATACATAGAGGGGTGAGTGAGAGAAATTGTCTCTACGGTCCAGATCATAAAGGAAGAAGCAGAGACCAATCAGTGTGATAGAGATTGAAGGGCAAAGGAATCTGGAAGATTATTAAAAACATATTAGGTTGTTAACGTGGCGCTAGAGAGGGAAACAAGCCTGCATGGGTTGTAGCCTCCTTTCAGTAGAAGCTGGTAAATAGGGCGTAGTAGCATCCTATCAGTTGTAGCTGACAAAACAGGGGGTTGTAGCCTCCTTCCAATAGTTGCTAATAAATAGGGTGTAATACCATCATTTTCTGTAGCAGCAGGAAAAACCTATTTGTAAATAAAAATTTTGTAGTAATAGGAAGTATTGGTGGTTTACCCAATTGGGCTTCCACGATAAATTTTTGTTTTTTCTGCTCTTGTTGATTATTTGTTTTAATGAGTAAATTAAAAGTGGTATTAAATTGATAAAACTTACAATACTAATTCACCCCCCTCCCTCCTCTCACTATTGACCAATATTTCAACAATTGGTATCAGAGCAGGTTCTTTCACCATAGTTTAACCACTAAAAGGAAGATCCTATTTAAAAACCACTATGTATCAACAAGAAGGATTAGCCACTAACAAACCTCCATTATTCACAGGAGAAAATTATGCATATTGGAGTGTGAGAATGAAGTGTCATCAGAGGTCCCTTGGATGGAAGGTTTTGGAAGCAACTAAAAAATAATATAAAATAGGAGACCAAGCACCTACAGACCTATTGGCCTGATTTTCTAAACTAGGCCAACTTAAGGAGATTAAGCCCACACAAGTCGCTTAGAGCAGCTCCCGGTGTGTTTAGAATGCATTTTCAATTTTCTTTGATCCAAAGAAATATTTAGCAGGCCGTAATTTAAATATATCGAATCAATATATAATCAGATATATTGATAATAATGAAAATTGATTACATATAAAATTAAAATATTAACAGCTGCTAAATTATTAAATTTATGAAAATGCTTCCTAAATTTCCATTATAATCATTAACTCTTCTTTAATTGAGAGTACCTTCAAAATCGAAGATTTTGAAGGCACTCTTATATAATTTTGTGATAAATTATAGAAGAGAACTGATCAATTTTATTCAGCAAAGCAGAAAAATTGAGAGGGTTGTTTCCTGCCAACAAATGGTGATGACCTGGGCGAACCAGTTATCTCTGTTCATACAATTTTTAAATGACAGTATAAATAAAATCTTAAAATCTATTCAAAACAATCAAAAATTCTTATTCTAAATAAAAACCATTATCTGATTTATATTCACAAGTATAATTCAGAATTATCCCATCTCTGTAAATAAGGATTTTTGTTAAAGATAAGCTTAAGAATATCCTAGTCAAAACAAAGTACTCATAATAATGATAATCTGAACCATCAGTATAAGATGTAGGAATCTACTTCACTAATAAATTTCTAGAATCTGTTCCATGAATATAATGATTTTTCTTATTTATTTATTTATTTTTAAGTATCAAAACCAAAAATCAAAAATAATTTCTTTAACTGAAGACTACTATCTAGGCATGATAACCTGATGTGATAGTATCATTTACGAGAACTGCCTAGAATAAGCAAGCCGACTCGTGATGCGACCTCTTGTCTCTTGATCATTTGAACAAGAGCCATCACTCTCATGATCAAAAATGAAGTTATAGTACTAGACAACACTGATGATCATGACTAGGATGGCTCGTGATTAGACCTCCTATTCTTCAATCAAAGTTATGTTTCACTTTATTGAGATTGAAAGTTTGAGTTTTATAAAATAAGAGACCACTACCTAGCATGGTAACCAAATGGTAATGTCAGTCACTAATATCACCAGAAAATGAATCAGTTGGCTCGTGATGAGACCCCCTATCTCTTGACCTTACGACCAAGAGCCATTATCAGTTTCCTAATAATGTCATGCCGATGATATTTATGATCCTAATTGGATCGGCTTATTACTAAGACCTTCCATCTCTTATTTTAAACTTTAGAATTTTATTGAATGGAACAGATCTAAGAATTCTCCAGATTGTAAATAACTTTAAAAGAAATTACTGATGATAGAGATCCATAAATATTTTTCAGAGTACAAGTTTTGAAAAAGACATTAATAAGCCATCCTAACTATCAAAATAAATAGGACAATGAGGGATAATCTAAACAATATTTACAAATAATGATAGGTTCTTAATAGACTTAAGAAACTTTGATCATTCTAAACCAATTTTTAAAAGACTTAGTCTAATACCATAATTTTAAACTAATGAACAAACTAGGTTTAAACCACAGGACTTATTTATTTACAAATGTCCTCTCAACAACATATGTACATTAGCGACCGATTATCTTAAAACATATATACAGATATTTGACAATCTTTACGTAGAAATGATTGACAGATCAATACTTAACTGGAAGAATCTATCAATTCTTAATTTAAGAAAATAAAAAATAAGTTTCGAGAGTATTTATACATGGTTCAAATGAAATTTGAATGTACATAAGAATTAGGAATTTATCATAATTATGTTTGATAAAAGATTGTACAGAATATCAACAATTGTATAAAATTTTATGATAATAATATATACAAAAAATTCTTAAAATTTAAAGAAAATTATTTATAGACAAAAACTGATTAAAAATAAGAGAATAAAAAGTGTACGATAAACAAACTCATATACAAAATTATCTACAAATTCAGGGCCTAAAAAAGTCAGCAAAAGTACTTTTTTAAGATCAGTCCATTTACTGGAAATGTTTTGAACTGACCTTCTAAGGTTTGCAAACGAAAAGTGCTTGGACCTATCTTTTCAGCAATGACAAATGGGCCTAACCAAAGTTTTTGGAACTTGGTATGATCTCCTTTCTCCTCATGAACTTTGTCCCATTTTAACACCAAGTCCCCCACCTGGAACTCTCGTTTAGAACTTGAGGATTGATCAAACCAGGACTTAACAATTTGTTGATGTTTTATGAAATGTTGTTCTTACCTGTCTCTTTCTTCCTCTAGTTTTAATAAAGTGTTCATCCTTTTCTCCATAGCTGGACAATCTTCATCCTGAACATACTGGGCTAACTGTAAAGAAGGTAAAAATAAATTTGGGTGTAAAATGGCCTCAGATCCATAAACCAGGAAGAAAGGTGAGTTACCTATTGCAGCTTTAGGAGTTACTTTGTCTGCCCAAAGATCGTTAAACAACTCTGTATGCCAATAACAATGGTGAGCTGAAATAGTTATTTTGAGAATTTTCAACAAATTTTTATTTGTTGATTCAGCTAAAGCATTTCCATGAGGATGATAATTAGATGAATATTTAACCCTTATACCTTTCTCTAAGGAAAAATGAGTTAATTCAGCTGATGAAAAATATGAAGCATTATAAAAAACAAGGAAATCTGGAACACCAAATCTTGTTATGATAAAAGATTCTAAAAATAAGATAACCTTATTGGTGTTTACAACCCTTAAAGGTGTAGCCTCTACCCAATGGGTAAAATAATCAGTTGCAATTATAATGTATTTGTGTTGCATTGAAGAGGGAGGGTTTATTGGTCCTACTATATCAATATCCCATTGTTGAAAAGGCATTTCTACTGAAACATGTTGTAAAGGAAAAGCATACTTATTAACTCTACCTGCAGCAAGTTGGCATTCTTGACATTTCCTGACAAAAGCATAAGAATATTGAAATAAAGTAGGCCAATAATATCCAGCCCTAAGAATATTATGTGTCATAGTTTCTCCACCAAAATGACCACCTGCTGGTCCAAAATGTAATTCTTTCAAAATTACTTCTATTTCATCTTTGTCTAAGCATCGAAGTAAAACACCATCTGAATTTCTCCTAAAAAGAATATTATCAATTAGCAAATAAGGAGTGGATTTCAGTCTAAGTGCTCTCCTTTTCCTTGGTTCAAGGTAATCAAGAGCAGTTCCTATTTCAAGAAGTGTCCTTAAATCCGTGTACCAAGAATCTTGTGGTGGAGGATAAAAGCAAATTTCTTGATGTAGTAAGGCTTCATCAATGACAGCTTCGAAACTATTATTAAGAAGATGAGATGCTTCAACAGCAAGTTTACATAATCCTTGACCCTTTACTACCATCAAAGGTTTAATTTTCAAATCATACTCTTGAAGATCTGTCATCCATGGTGCTCTTTTTTCACCCAAATCTTTATGTACTAACAAATTTCTAACTGAAGGGTAAGGAACTATCACTTTAGTTCTAGATTTCAATAAATATGGATGAAAGTGTTTGAAAGCTTTGAAAACAGCAAAAGCTTGCTTATCAACCTCGTGGTAATTAAGTTCAGCACCTTTAAAATTCGAGCTCATAAAATAAATTGGCACTTCACTATTTTGTTGGTTTAGCTGAGTTAGGACTGTTGCATATGATATGTCAGAAGCGAAAGTGTACAATATGAATTTTTTGTTAAAATATGGGCTCAAAAGACTAGGGGCTTCTAAAATGGCTTCTAAAATTCTTTGAAAATATTCTTTTTCAGTTTGTCCCCAATTAAAAATAGCATCCTTCTTAATCATTTTTTGTAAAGGACGGATGATTTCAGAGAAACTGGGGATAAATATCCTAACAAATTTTATTTTACCGAGAAATGATTGCATTTCTTTTTTGCTAGAAGGGTAAGTTATTTTTGAGATAGCTTGGGTTCGTTAAGGATCAATCATGATCCCATGCTTTGAAACCACACAGCCTAATAAAATACCTTCTGAAACAGCAAATATTGTTTTCTTTGGATTTAAAGAAATTCCAAATTTCCTACAACGTTCAAATACTTTTCCAAGATGATTAATGTGATCATGTCGACATTTAGAAAATACAGTAACGTCGTCTAGATAGACAACTACTGAATGACTAATTAACCCTATAAAAGCAACATCCATTGCTCTTTGAAAAGTTTCCCTAGCATTGATTAACCCAAAGGGCATCTTTCTGTAAGCGTATGTTCCCCATGGAGTTCTAAAAGTTGTTTTCAATTGATCATCTGGGGAAACCAATATTTTATTATATCCTGAGAAACCATCAAGAAGTGATAGTATCTCAAACCCAGAAAATTTCTGAAGGATTTGTTCCATGGGAGGAACTAGGTAATTATCTTTTTCAGAGGATTTATTAAGATTTCAAAAATCAACACATAATCGAATATCACCATTTTTCTTCCTAACTGGAACCAAATTAGATACCTACTGAGTATGTCGAATAGGAAAAATAATTCTAGCAACTAGAATTTTATTAATTTATTTTTAATTGTTGGTTCTAGTGACGGATGATACTTTCTCAGTTTCTGTTGAAAAGTTTTTTATTCTTGTTTTATTGGAATAATGTGTTGCATGAATTGTGGATTGAAAGTTTTTAAATCGTCGTATGTCCATGCAAAGACATCCTTAAATTCTTTGAATAATTTTATGAATGCTGATTTTTCTGTAGGAGTGCAATCTATTCCTAAATTCACAGTTTGAGGATTAAGTTCTCTTCCTAAAGTTATAGTTTCATATTTCATTTGTGAACTATTGGTTTTATAATTAGGAACAGACTTAAATTTATCTTGAAGATCAAAAATCTTTTCTAATCTGAAAACTAAGTTAAGAATTGGTTTTACCTTCTCAAAATATTTTACAATTGAACAAAAATCATTTATTACCAAAAAATCCCACAAATTTTCGTCATGTGTAACTTCATCAATGGCTGAATCTTTGAAAGTATCGTCCTTTGTTAAGAAATTCAGCACCTGCAAATCATTATCAAAAACACTCCAGTTAAAGATGTTAGCTAGTATAGAAGGCCTAAAAATCAATTCAACTGAAAAGAAATTAGGTGTGAAATTCTCAGATGGAATCAATTTTGATGCTACATTTGCTAATGAATCTGCCTCTTGATTCTAGAATTTTGGAACTGACATTATATTGAATGCATCGAAATGAGAAATGAGATTCCATGCCTCTCATTGATAATTATGCAAATGTTCAGAAATGCAGTGAATAGAATTACGGACTTGCCTGACGATGATTTCATAATCACAATATACAACTAGCACTTTAATGTCCAAATCAATCACTTTTTTCAGCTCCTGAATTAGAGCTTCATATTCTATAGTATTATTTGTACAATTAAATTCAAGCCTACGTGCTATACATGTTTTATTTCCTTTAGAGTCAATTAATAGGCAACCAGCTCCTGCTCCTTCTTTAGACTTTGACCCGTCGAAATATAAAGTCCAAGTAGAACTATTTGCAACAACTTTACTCTCAATAATATTTACATAATTATGACTATCTACATTATTTACAATTTCCTTGAATGAAGAATCATGAGAAATAGTTGTAACATTAAGAATTTATGATTGTTGTTTATTGTCATAGAAAGCATAATTTTCAGATTTAAAATTTTTGAACCCAAGTTCATACATATAATTCCCCATTATAGAATCTGAAAATAAAATCGGTTCACTGGGATCATGTAATTCTTTCACTGTATGTTTCAAATATCTTTCTCTATTTATCTTAATTTGATTTTATTTTCCATTCTTAGGTAACCATAAAGTTGACCAGTCTGTAGCAAAAAATTCATTCAATTGTTGTTACCAATCCCTACTCAAAAATAGCCCATATGCATCAGGAATGTCTGTAACCACAATGTCTATAATTTGAAAAACTGAAGGGTTACAAGCAATCCTAACTAGAACATCTTTCATCTCCCCCACAACCCTCACATTCCTCCTATCTAATTGAGTAATCTGTGAATTTGATGGAACATACTTTCCATTCAACCTTTTGCACACAGACAAAGGCATTACATTGGAAGATGCTCCAGAATCAACCATGCAATTGTGAACGTTCTTATTAAAAATCTTGAAGGTAAGAAGGAATGGAGGGGTTGTTGATTTTGAATTTTTTCCTATTAGTGAAGATTTATCAAGAACTGACTTTCCTTTATCAGTTGGTGTTAAATCACTATTAGAATTATTAACAGCTATATTTTTCTTAGCATTAGGAATTATTGAACTCATGGTAGGATTTATAATAGGACTATTAGGCACTGGGTAAATTTGAAGAATATCATACATACTAATATTTGCATGTGTCTTTTTTAGATATTCAATTATTTCATATTGTAAATCTAACTTCGGAGCATTTTGAATAGGCTGAGAAGTCCTCGCAGGTTGAGTTTGTTTGACAGATTAAGTCTATTTATTAGGTTGTGAATTATTATTATCATTACTTGGGGTAGAACTTGAGGATGCTCCAGCAGTATTTGCAAATGTTCTACTACGAGTATTATAGGCATGTTGTCCTAAAGGAGGACTTCTACCTTCATAATCTTTTACTAGACTATCCCAAAAATTACCATTTGCTTGTTGAGGTTCTTCAAGTTCTTCTTCATTTTCAGATTCATCTTTCTCTTCATCATTTGCAGTTTCTTGATTTGAGGGAGTTTTGGATAAAGATAAGACTGCTTGAATAGTATTAAAAATTTCTTCATTTACTACTATATCAGGAGGTGAGCTTGTTTTATTATTAGTGTTAGGATTCTGTCTAAACTAAGTTCTCAAATACCCTCTGGAAGAGGAAGTTTCAGAATTAGTTTTCTTTAATCCTACGACTTCATTAGTTAATGCTCGAATAGCATTCTGTAATTGTTCTACATCAAAGGCCTTATCCTTTTCCGAATTAGTTCTTTCAATTTTCTTACGAGGAAAAGTATCAAATTATCCACTTCTATCTGGTTCATAAGACGTGGAATCCTTCTCGACTTTAATAGCTTCCTCAAAAGTTTCAACAAGTGTTGTTTTACCAGCTCTCTTAACAAACATCCCAGGATAATTTGGTAAAGTTGAAGTATAATTTTCAATAATTATATCCTCGGGTGGTTGAGAAGCAACATGAATTTTATTTTTCAATGTAAGAAATCTCTGATTAAAATCTTTAATTATTTCTTTAGCTTCCATTTTAAATTGAGATAACTCAAGAGCTAAAAGAGCAGGTGTTTTATCCTCTCCGAATTTATCTAGAAAATCCTTGTTTAATTCATCCCAATTTGTGATTGATCCTTGGACTAATGAAAAGTACCAAGTAGATGCTTTCCATTCAAAAGTTAAAGGGAATAAACGACAAACTATGTCATCATGCTGAACGCTCATGTTTTGAAGAGCTAACATGAATTTATCTAAATGCACCTCTATAGGTTCTTTATTATCCGGATTAAACTTTGGAAGAAGTTTGTCTGAATGTTTCGGAAAGGATTTTTTATACCAGGTACAGCTACAGTAGCTTTTCTTAACCAAGGAAGTTGTGGGTTAGGTGGAGGATTAGGTGGAGGGTTACCTCCTCCTCCTCCTCCTGTAGGTATGTTTCCAGCCATAGGACTTCCTTCAGAATCTGAAGAACTCCTTTGATTAGATGACCTTGGACTATCCGATGGTGATTTTGGAGGAGAAGGTGGTTGATCAAAACCGCCTATAGAAGTCAATCTTCTAGCAGTATTTGTTCCAGCAGTTTCTCTATGAAGACTTCTGACTTGATAACTTAGAGTTCTATTGTCTTCTGTTGAATCTTGAGTAATTATATTCAATTGAGGATTACGTCTTTGTTGTTTTGGTAGACCATAGACTATTAGTGTTAAACCAAGTTGATGAGCATATGCTCTCATAAGAATATGATGTGATTCTTCTAAAGTTTGAGTACTATGTTCAGGAGTAAATGGAGATGTATTATGGTCACACTCAAGAATGTTCCTAAAACTTTCTATGAATGGTGATATACTAACTTCATATTGTAACGGAGGTTGTTGGCTAGTTGAAGATTTATTATTGATTCTATCAGCCATTAATCGTTAACAGGCCCTCCTTCTAGCGCCATTTGTTGGCCTGATTTTCTGAAGTAGGCCAACTTAAGTAGATTAAGCCCACACAAGTCGCTTAGAGCACCTCTCAGTGTGTTTGGAATGGAAAAACCTCGCAGGTTATGGTCCTGCTACCAACTGAATTTACCCTCTTAAAGAGAACGTAATAAAATTCAGTAAAAATTTATCCTAAATTAAATTACTGCTTAAAATTAATCCTAGATTAGTTTTCTAAGTTTAAGTTATCCTAAAGTGCTTTCTTAAGGAAAGTCTCTCCTGTTTTAGGGTTTTGTTTTCAATGTTTTGACTAAAAAAAACTATTTTAAATTTTAACAAACTAATCTAATTCTATTTAACAACTATTAAAATAAACTAAGCTAAAATATGAATTAAAATTAACTAGCTATCCTATCTCAACTGAGAGAAAACTTTTAGACTACTATATCAACTATCAATTAATGATTATAAATAACAAAGTGAAATAAATCATACAATTCCAAATAAGAAACTATCATAACTGTTATCACCAATAACACTCTGTTTAATAAAATTTACAAAAACACAGAGAATAAAATAAGAAATTAATTTATTCACTCTGTGTATGTATTTGTCAACAGATAATCGAAATTCAACATTAAAATCTGTATATAAAAGATATAATAACTCATCATTCAAAACAACTATCAAAATATAGATGTAA
>LPNX010651135.1:181092-281153 GCA_001517045.1 Pseudotsuga menziesii | reverse complement strand
CAATGGAACAGAAAATGAAGCTCACATCAAGCGAAGGAAAAGAATTTGAGGATGCGACCAAGTATCGACAACTTGTAGGAAGCCTTATCTATCTTACAACTAGACCAAATATTTCTTATGTTGTTGGAATACTTTCAAGGTTCATGCATAAACCTTGTGAAGGACCCTGGTCAGCTGCAAAAAGAGTTCTAAGATACTTGAAGGGGACTCAAGACGTTGGACTCAAGTACTCTAAAGTGGATGACTTCAAACTTATTGGGTACTCAGACTTAGATTTTGATGGCGATAAGGAGACAAGAGTATCAACTTCTGGATACACTATGAGTCTTGGATCATCAGTTGTCTCATGGAGATCACGCAAACAGTCAGTTCCGGCAGATTCAACAACAGAAGCAGAATATGTGGCTGCAGCTGAAGCAATGAAAGAAATAGTATGGCTCAGAAAGATACTTGAAGATTTGCAAGAAAAACAAGAGGACTCCACACCATTATTGATCGACAATACTTCTGCAATCAAGCTAGCTAAGAATCCTAGATTCCATGATCGAACCAAACACATCAACACAAAGTATCATTTGATTCGACATCATGTAGAGGCCAAGACAGTCCATCTTCGACCTTGTTCCACAAATGATCAAGTTGCAGACATCTTCACCAAAGCGCTTGGACGAGAAAAGTTTGAAAGATTTAGAAACATGCTCGGACTTACGAACACCCCTTCGGATTAAGAGGGGGGTTGTTAGAATATAATCCGTTAGGGATTATTGTAATTAAATAAAAAAAACTGAATAATTAGGAAGCCGAAAAGGCTAGGCGGAAGGTGAAACACAACCATCCTATAAAAAGTATAAATAAATGCTTTTGGCTATGTAATGAACGAATCGGGAGTTATTACCTATCAAGTATTATGACCACTAAAACGTCTAAAGAATGAAACCCAACCTATCTTTTCAATAATGCAATGACTTCCTCATTAGCTTCCACCAGCTCAGTCCCTTAGATCTCGAATCGACTGAGAGGAGCCATTTTCTCATCACTGCAACTCTGGTCTCTGTTTGGGGTGAATGTCATTGTGAAGATGGAAGGAATAGGAATCCAAGTGAAATGCATCATGTGAACCATCAAATCCCTAATTGATTTATACGTGACAAGAATTCAAACCCCAAATTCAGCCATGGTAACCAATTTTTTGAAATAATGAAAACAAGTGCCAATGTTTTGCACTATGAGTAATGGACAGACTAGTCATGACCAACAGAACTCTTAGAAATCATTATGTTAACACTTCCAATTTTAACTGAACTTTGACATTCAAAATAATACAATTCAAGGTTTGATAACCATATAACACAAAGAACTAAGCATTTGATAATACACAAAATAGAATGATAGCTTCGTCAGGCGCCATAAATGGTAATGGTTATCATTCATTATGGAATTGAATTTCAATGACACGACTCCATCATTAAACCAACAAATGTCAGTTGTATTGATTGGTGTCAAACAACCAAAGCCAAAACTAGATGTTAATATGATCTCAATCTTTATGTAGGTGATTCAAAAATATCATTATCATTAAAACCCCTTAATTGTTTTGCTCTAAACTTGAGGCTTATTACACCAAGGACAACATCAAAGATTGATCAAAAGTATTATAACGAAAACTCATTAAAGATTAAGTGTTTAAATAAAAATCACTCCTTACAAATATAACACAAGAAATCTTGCTAAAATTCGAAGTGATATATAAAGGTAAACTTTAACTATGTGAAAAGCATATATAAAAACTCTCATAACTATGTGTTGACAAATAAAATGACATAGTATTTAAATGATAAATTTTTCTATGTAAAAACATATCATTAGGGTTAAATAAGATTTTCATCAACCCTAACCATATAAATTGCAAAAACTAATGATGAATACTTTGTCAAAATGTCTAAGTGAAATCAATAAAACCTAACTACAACAGGTTTAGAATGCATTTTCAATTTTCTTTGATCCAACGAAATATTTAGCATGCTGTAATTTAAAT
Source organism: Pseudotsuga menziesii (assembly GCA_001517045.1). Lineage (NCBI taxonomy): Eukaryota > Viridiplantae > Streptophyta > Pinopsida > Pinales > Pinaceae > Pseudotsuga > Pseudotsuga menziesii. The sequence goes on along the minus strand of LPNX010651135.1, from coordinate 279,118 downwards.
ATCTTGAATCAGTATATAATTAGAGATATTGATAATAATGAAAATTGATTATATATAAAATTAAAAGATTAACAGCTGCTAAATTATTAAATTTATGGAAATGCTTCCTAAATTTCCAGTATAATCATTAACTCTTCTTTAATTGAGAGTACCTTCAGAATCAAAGATTCTGAAGGCACTCTTATATAATTTTGTGATAAATTATAGAAGAGAACTGATCAATTTTATCCAACAAAGCAAAAAAATTGAAAGGGTTGTTGCCTGCCAACAGGACCCAGAGGAACTAGGCCAATATGAAGGTAATGGAAAATCCCTAAATGCAATCTTGAGTGGATTGACAAAGTCTGTATTTACAAAAGTTATGTGATGCAAGACTTCAAAACAATCCTGGGATAAGTTAAAAGTTATCTATTAATGGGAATCTAAAGTCAAAGAATCCAAGCTTTTGACATATAAAGGGAAGTTTGAGATCCTTAAAATGAAAGAAGAAGAAAATATTGAGGAATAACTTCTAAGAGTAAATGATGTTGTCAATGCTCTTAAAGGTCTTGGAGAAAAATTAAAAGAAAGAGAAGTGATGAGCAAGGTACTAAGAACATTGCCAATGAAGTATGACTCAAAAGTGTCCACTCTAGAAGAACAGGATGACCTTGATGACATGAAAGTAGATGAACTACATGGGATATTCAATGCATATGAGATGAGGATGGGACAAAATTAACCTTCAAGAAAAGAGGCAACATTTAAAGCCCTATCCCAAAACCAACTAGAGAACCTAGACGATGAGGAAGCTCTTTTCATCAGTAAACTTGAGAAAGTTACTGGGAAATACAAAGGAAAGCTACCCTTGAAATGTTTTAACTGTGGAAGAATTGGAAATTTTTCCAATAAGTGCCCTTACCCAAAACAAGAGGAGATTGATCATGAAGAATCTTGCTGTCATAAGTGTAAGACCATGGGTAAGATGAGATTTAAGAAAAAGAAGAAGAAATTATATTCCAAAGAAGATAGTGGCGATGAAAGTGAAGATGCAGAAATCCTATTTATAGGGACAACAAATTCAGATGAGGAATCAGAAATGGACATAGAAGCTCAATACATGTCTGATGTTGATGAAATTGAAAAATGTAGGAAAAGGAATGAAGTTTTCAAAGAGAAACTATCAAAGTACCGAGAAGAAACAAATCAAATTATTATGGACTTGAAGAACGAGCTTCAAGAGGACAAGAAGACTAAAGAGGATCTAGTAGTTCGGCTCAAGGAGTGAATCCAAGATTATGAAAAACTTGAAAGGGAGATTATTCAACTTAAAAAAGGGGTTGATTAAAAATATATCAAATCAAGTCTTGATAACAGCTAAAGGATCTTAGATGATATCTTAAGTAGACAAATACCATCAAATGATAAAAATGGTCTAGGATATGACAAAGTAAAGAAGCCTGAATATTCCTCTATCACAAACCAAGGTGAAAATGAAAGAAGCTATGGTGCACTAAAGAGTCCTATTAAAAGGGAAGAAAGAAAGAAATATGTTTCATCCTTTCATGACAAAGACAGAACCAATGAGGTGTCTAATATACCAATGACAAATAGATATCAACAAATATTTTTGGGTCATTGTTACTCTTGTAATAATTTTGGTCATAAATCCCTAAAATGCAAAGCTTATGGAAAGGTTTATGATTATAAGAAGGATACATCTAGTAACAAAGCAAAAGGAAGAAATCATAACCGGACTAGACCTCTTCAAATATATGACATGGAGTGTTACAAATGTAATAACCTTGGACATATGGCTAGAGAATGTAAACTAAGGAAAAGAGTTTCAGTAGAAGCTCAAAAACAATGGAAGAATATGGAAGTTGTGAAGCAAGAACATCAAAGGTTCCTCAAGCATAAAGGGAAATTATATGGATACTGTCATTGTTGTCATAATTTTGGTCACAAGGTTTCTAACAGTAGAAATATGGGAAACAATCAAAGTTTGAGAAGGAAACAAGACACAAAAACAGAAGATGATAAAGGACAAGTAAGCATGATACCTCATGAGAATATATGGAGGAAAAAGTTAGCTTACGAGAACTCAGAAGAAACACAAATTTCAAATGCCAGTGAGGTCTCCAAAGATGATGATGAGCATAATAGTGCCAAAAATAAGAATGACATCCATTATGAGGAAAAGAAAGATCGATATGTAAAAGAATACACCGATGAAGATGAATATGAAGGTGATGAAGAAGGATATAGTGATGATTATGGGATTCTTTTCTAAATATCTCTCATGATTTAAAGAGAACCCTGAAAATAACATTCAGAGGGATCATATAGTCAGGAGGATTTAAAGTCAAAAAATTCCAATTGGTATCTAATGTTGAAGTATGTTGAAAGTTATCTTCATCAAAGACAATAGATGATCAAGGTTAAATGATAATATTGGTGTATGGTTGTCATAGACAAAGTGTAATACCTATGAAGTAACATGAGAACAACAAAATGTTTGGTTCATGAATACCATGATGTTTGCAATCAAATAGAAGATAAATATTTTATGTTCACTTAGAATTTGAAGACATGACACATCAAAATTGTTGACAGTGGAAGAAAACTCAAGTTTGATCTAAAAATTAAAAAAATTCAGTCTATTGAAAATTGTTAGGATGAGTAAAAACAAAAGTGAATATTGTGAAGGAACAATGGGTATTTAAAAATATATATTTATCAGTTTAAGGAAGTTATTTCTAAATTTGTCTCTCAAACTTGTAGAAAATCGTATTGTTATCTTAGACCAAGGATTATGTGAAGAATTCTTAAGAAGAGAAAGTTATATAATACAATATTTTTTGCACCGAGAGGCATTGTACAACCTAGTATGAGGGAAATATTGTAACATTTGTGATGAGGAGAATCTTGTAACGTTTGTCGATATTATGTCAGACAAAAATAATATTGCTACGGGAGAGATGTAAGATTTGTTACTAACAAAATAATAAAAAATTTTAATTTTAATTATCCGCCAAAATAAATGTCAGACAACAAAAACAACCTAATATGAGGGAGATGTTGTAATGTTCCAACCTAACAAAACAATACAAATTAAAAATTTAATTATCCGCAATGTTGGCCTTCCACATGGTTTTAAAACCATGTGCGATGCCTCCTAAACAAGCCATGGTTTTATTATACATGGTTTTATTAAACAACCCATGGTTTTATTGTACATGGTTTATGAGGGCCTTGCAAATGGTTTTAAGACCATGTGCAAGGACTCCTAAATAGCCCATGGTTTTAGGAGGGCCTTGCACATGGTTTTAAAACCATGTATGGGAGAGATGTGGTAATGTTCGTTCCTAACAAAATAAAAAATATTATATGTCTACCACAAATAATATTAAATATTAATAATAAAAATATTATATGTCAACCTTAAATAAAAAGATGTGTTTTTAGTTTGAATCAAATCAATGGCTATATATAGGGCACACCAAAGCTGATAAATCTTGAGTGCAATACTTAAGAAGAGGTTTCCACCTCAAGAGATTTGATCCCTCTCGACACTTGATATAGAGCCTAGAATTTGGATCTATGGTGGTTTTAAAAAGGAACAGTGTAATGCTGAGTGTAAACTCTATCACAAAATTGACAAAGGAGAGGAAGTACAGTGACAGGAGGAGTCTGTTGATCTATCATTCAAGTTATCATTCAAGAACCTGTTGCAAGAAAGGAAATATTAAGATAAATGATAATACATTGGTTAGTACCAAGTCCAGTTAAGAAATGGGAGATATGATGACAAGGGGAGTTGTCAGAAAGAAGAAGGACAGGAAATCCTCAATAGCATAATAGGTAATCCTTTGCCATTGTTGTCAAAGGGGGAGAATGTTTAGATGTTTCCATCAATGCCAAAGGAGGATATTTTTAATAATATAGTTGTCATTGATGTCAAAGGATTTCATGAATGAAAAAGGAATAACAAATAGACATGTAGCACGATGAAATCAGTAAAATACAAAGGATCCATTACATGGATTAACTTTGATGTCAAAGGATTTAAGCAATGACAAAGGAAAATCAATAACAGGGTCGATGATAGGAGAAAGATCTGCAAAGAAAGCAGTGGAATATCCATAGATAAGAATTGAACATACATAGATCAGACAGAAGATGGATTTCGCAATCCATGGCTGAAGATGGATTTCGCAATTTGGAGTTATACCTGAGATAACCCAACATTGCCTAAATTAAATCATCCTCAAAATTGGAGATCGTGTGGTGGATATTAAAGAGTGCTAAAGATCTATGTTCTTAATGAATTTCGTTGATTAAATAGAGAGGAGGATAAAAAGGTGAATCGGCTATGAAATTCGGAAGTAATCTCCACAAATGAGATTAAGATAAACAGATGAGGTTTATCGTTGAATGAGATCAACGGCTGCTAGTTATTTCACAGGTAGAACTAGCACGGATTAATAAAATCTTGATGTGTACAAAATTTGAATAAAATCTGCCTTATGATATTTGGGGTCCATCATCGATCTAGATATGATGCTCCTCATGGATTTTTTAGATTGAACTAGCAGGTGAGGTAACTGCCGAGATGGGTGCGAAATTTTAATTCAAACAAGTTTGTTCTATTTGGAGTCCGTCGTTGATTGACTTTTATAGAGAATGATAGACAAGGTTGATCATTGAAACAGATCAAAGGTCGTCAATGATTTCGCTGGGAGAAGTTGTGAGGTCTAAGGAAATTCTGATGGAAACAAAATTTCCATCAAATATAGTTTAATAAATTTGGAGTCCATCATTGATCCAACCATATCTAGATCTGACATCCCTCAAGGGATTTAGCAGATTTAACTAGTAAGCTAGTTAACGTTCTGGATGGGAGTGAAATTTCATTGAAAATTTGTTTACTAACAACATAGATGGTCTATATCAGTCGAGAGAATTGTGGAAGCCAATTTCGAGAAGATCGATGACAAATAATGATTTCCGCACAAAGAAAAGGGAAGATCCACAAATCCGCATTTGATCGTAGATCAATGGTTAGGATTTAATCTACAAGGAAATATACAGTGGTGAATGATTTTCTCAAAAATAAAAGTGAGGATCCGCAATCCACATTAGATCGTAGATCGACGACTAGGAGTGAACCCACAAAGGAATCAACAGTTCAGAAAAAAAACAGAAGGCAGAAAGCGGAAGGTGGAGAATTACAAAAATACTTTGGGAAATGTCACAGTTCCACTACCTGAAATCCAAAAGATCAATGGTCTAGAAAAAAACCGCATAAGACCGACGGTGCAGAATAAAAAATGGCGAAGAGTGGAAATCTCAAAATGACATGTTGAAAAAGTCACAAATATGAAATCCACAATCCGGAAGATCAACGATCAAGATAGAACTCAAACAAGATCGATGGTGTGGAAATATTGGTTCAAAAATCAGAAATTATGGAATGATATTTGGAAAAATTCACATATCTAGTATCCTCTTTTCATCTCAGATCAACGGTCTTGGAGAGCTCAAAGAAGATCAATGGTGCAAAATGATTGGTGCGGAAAGCAAAAATCGTGGAATGATATTTGGAAAAAATCACATATCCACTATCCAATTTTTATCTCAAATCTACGGTTAGGAAAAATCGTGAAATGAGATCAACGGCTCAGGATGATTGCGGAAAAAGAGATTGTGGAAGAACATGACTAGAAGAATAAACTTTAAATCAATTAACAGGGAGTTGTTTTAGTTGTTTTGAAGAATCACGGCGGAGATAGATGAATCTATGACTTAGTAATAGAATGAGGAATTAATCTCTCATGAACAGCTACAATTGAATAATGAAATGTGCAATGGTGAAGATATGTGTCTGTAGGAAACGTGAAGGTATTAATACACAGAGGGATGAGTGACAAAAATTGTCTCTAGCTTCCATATCATAGAAGAAGAAGCAGATACCAGTGACTGTGACAGATATTTAAGGGTAAAGGAATATAGAATATTACTAAAAACATATTAGTGTGGTAGGGTGGCGCTAGGGCAGGAAACAGACCTACAGGTGGTTGTAGCCTCCTTCCAACAGAAGCTGGTAAATAGGGTGTAGTAACATCATGTCAGTTGTAGCTGACAAAATAGGGGGTTGCATCCTCCTTCCAGTAGTTGGTGGAAAATAGCATGTAATACCATCCTAGTCTATAGCAACAGGAAAAACTATTTGTAAATAAAAAATTTGCAGTAATAGGAAGTATTGGTGGTTTACCCAATTCGGCTTCCACGATAAATTTGTGTTCTGTGTGTTCTTGTTGATTATGTGTTTTAATGAGTAAATTAAAAGTACTATTAAATTGATAAAAGTTACAATATTTATTCACCCCCTCCCCCTCCTCTCAGTATTGACCAATATTTCAACAGGAAAACCTCCTTGTATGACTGAGGATATGACCCCATCATCATGAAGCACTTATCTGGGAGAAGTGAATTTGAATGGAAGAGTGCAACACTTTCATCCTAATACTAATATCTTGTCCTTGTTATGTCATTTGGATCCCCTGCACTATTCTCAATTGCTTCGATGATATTTTGGGCCCATTTAGGTCTTTCATTAGGAGTAGGTGTTGGATCTGGATCTATAGCTTCTTGACCTTCATTCTCAATATCAAGATATTGATCATATTTATCCTCATATTATGAATATGAAACATTAGTTAATACATCATCATATGCAAATGGAAATGGATGATAAATTATACCTTCTTCTCCGGTCGATTGTGGATCATTCACCTAATCTTCTTCAAATTAAACACAACGCTCCATGAAGCACTTTTTGGTTGAAAGTTCCATAAATTTGTATGAATTAGCATCATATTCATATCCTAGCAGTATGCATTCTCTACTATGGTATTGGAAGGATGTAATGACCCAATATGCAATTTCCAAACAAAGGCACACTTTGGGGCAAATTTGGATTTACTAGTCTTGACTCTAGAGGCTACAAATGGCACAAAAGGATATTGAATTTGGTAGGGAATTATATGGTGAGTATTAATACCACTCAAAAGACTCTCTAGTCACTTTAGAACTGGTTCTAGATCTCTGGAACTTCATTTTTGGGTCATTGGCAAAAAGGGTAAAATTACTAGTAATTTGTGGTGGAATCCCCCCTAGGGTGTGAGCAAAAAGAGATTCCCAACTCATATGCGAACTTCCCAAATTGATAAAAATATCATGGGGACTGGAATTATACCTCATTTAATATCATTATATGTGGTTGTAATTTCTGCAAACTATGTATAGAGATCCACATTTGAATGCTAATTTTCAGTGATATTGCTTAAAAGAAATGATAATGATAGCTTAACATGAACTCATAAAATGTACATTAAATGGTTCATAAAAGAGCATGAGAAATGTATACCATCTATATCATATAAATATCCTACTCAAAAACATTTAAAATCATAAAAACTCCTCAATACAAATCATATATACAACTCCTTTGAAATGGAAACCAATACATAGAAACTAGTCAAACCATAACTTGGAAATGTGAACATTTTTGCAAATTTATTTCTGCTAATTAGAATTAAAGAGAGTATGGGGAACATATTAAAGAGAAAACATAAGTCACCGATGGTTGGGCATCAACTGAGCTCAACAAAGTGCAATCATCATTCACACTAGTGCGCCATCATATGAAAACATGGGGAGAATGAGATTGGGGACGAAAGAATGGGGAAAGAGATGAACCACAAATTTTATAAGACTCCAATATGCAATAAAAAAAATCCATTAAACTCCAAATGAGATGTTATGGTGGCCTCATCAACAACCAATTTGGATGAGAATCCAACTCCCTCAAAATTGGTTCACTAGCAGGGAGAGTGAGCACTCACCATGCAATGGACAAGCTAGTGCTTTCCAAAATTCCAAAGGAAAATTCTCAAATGATCAAAATCCATTACCCTTCCTCGTGAAATATTTTTTTAATCTTCATAATGTTCTCTAAGTTTTAATTCCCCTCCATAGGCTTCCTCCTACTCATCCTATATGTTTAGTAACCCCTATGACAATTTTCCTCTTCCTCGTCCCTCAATCCTCTTCCAAATTCGAATCACTTCCACCAACCTCCAAATGTGCCCTATCGGTGGCTATTTTTATCCCTGACATGTCAGATTGTCATAGGTCTGCAATCAGGTCTTGTTATATTTTTGGCTTCCCTTTGACCCAGGTTCAATCCCTTCTTCTTAGCACAACAAAGCCCAAGATATCGGCCCAACATAGCAAATCCTAGTCAGAAACACCTACGACACAAATGCAGTCTTGCGCAAGATATATTTCTATGGGTAACTTCCATAACCAAGTTTCCACATTTGGGTGGGGAATTTCCTATCCCTTGGCGACACACCAAGGAACTTGATGAAGGCTGATGGGTGGGGTTTTGACACTTATTATACATATCCAAGTTGTGACACAATTCCTCCTTGTGTAAGTATTATATCACAACTCAATGCAACGTAATTACATTCACACATTGGCAATAACAGTGCAACCAACATCAATATACTCTTTATAATCAAATACATAGACATTCACTCACAGCAACATATGTACATGTACCTTAAATGCATTCATCATTCATACATTCGACACAGTACTTAAAGTGGAAAACCATCTGGGAAAAAACCACAAAGGTGCTCTTAATCTGGCATGAGAAATGTATGCACCTTCTGTCTGCGCACTAAGCTATAGAATATGTTCCAGATCTGATTCTTTATCTACACAGACTCTTTATTCCTCTCATTTTCTCTAATAGTCTCTTCTAATTTATACCTACTTGACTCTACTGATGATATGCACACATCCTGGATTGACTCAACTTCTTCTACAGTGCACTCAGCTACAGATTCTTCAACTCAAAGCACTTAGCAAAACTAATATACAACAAATACATAGAGACTAACAATAGAGAATATAATGAGAGTCTCAACCGCATATAGCTTGGCTTCCTCCTTTTATAGACTCTTTTACAGACTCTTTACAGACCTTTTACCAGTCGCTTTCTTAGCCAACTTCCTATACTTAGCCAACAAGTTGTCTTTCCTATTCTAGTGACACCTGACAGTACAAAATAACAGCCTAACTTACAAAGATACCTTCATACATGCAGATTTTGACATCTCTATCTTCCCTCATATGGACAATATTTATGTCCTGTCACTTTCTTACCGTTATTCCCTACTGTCGTTTTCCATCCGTTATACCAAATGCACCCCTTCTAGTACTGTTATTCTGTCGCACCTTTACTTGTTGGATTCTTTCCTTTTTATGTGCATCTTTATCTATTGCGCATCCTCTTCCATTGCACATATTATTTCTTCACTTATATTATTCTATCGCAAATATTCTTGTTGCGACTCTCGCGATTTCCTCTTGAACTACTTCTTTCCTTAACTCCTTCTTTATCTATGTTTGTCACGCTTCATTTTCTATTCCTTCTTTCTATCGCAGATCCTTTCTCTTCTTATGCCTTATATATTTTCCATACTTAATAATAATTCTATGTGAATTTTTCTTTCCTTTACCTAGGACCAACAGTTCTGCAATCAAGTCTGATTTTGTCATAAAATCTTCCATCATTTTTGTCATAAAGTGCAAGGCATCTCTCTCCAAGTGGCATGTATTTTCTTCCTAGTCTCTTCTTATTCAATGGGGAGTTATTCATCTTCACCCATTCAAATCCTTTGGCCCATTACATGTTACTTGACACCTATTCATCTTCCATGAACATGTCATTCCTCATAACTTTGAATTTGGGGGTAGGTCATGACAAGTGTAAGGAGGAATATAGCCACCCAAGGTCTCCATGAACCTCCAGGAGTCTCCATGAAGCAATGCCACTATATTTTCTCCATATTTATTATTTATATGAACTAATTTAATTTTTAGATGGTAAATTAATGTTCTCTTGGGTCTCATAGCTCCCTTATTGCAAAATCCCCCCACCCCAACCTAGGGAATTAGTAGGTTGGTGAAACATTGTTAACTAGTAGTCTTATTGGGATGGGGACATGACAACTTTCCCATTCTTAGTAGGAATTATGGCCCATGCCTTGGAGCGAAAAAATATCAAATGTGAGACAATGGGCTTATGTCCCATCAATGCTTCAAAAGGAGTGGCCTCATTCACTAACTTATGGGGAACTCTATTAATGATATACAAAGCACAATTTACTACCTTCGCCCACATATTTGGAGGAATATTTCTTGCTTCTAGAAGGCATGTAGACATGTATTTCAAGGATATACTCTTCCTCTTAGCTACACCATTTTGTTTTGGTGTATATGGGACTTAGTGTTGCATTCGAATTCTCGTTGATGCACAAAGCTGCTAGAATTCTCTTTTGACATACACTCCTACATTATCATATCTAAGTGCTTTGATATTCTTTCTGAGAGTGTTCTCAACAAAGTCTTTGAAAATTTTGAAGGTATCATATACCTTAGACTTCTACTTCAAAAATTAGACCCAACAATACCTTGAATAGTCATCAATGAAGGTCAGAAAGCATCTTTATCCATTCATAGATGTTGTAGAAATCGGTCCAGAGACATCACTGTGAATTAAATCCAATGTGGAGGCAACTCTTCTTGCCTTCCCAACATCATACATTTTATTTGGATGATTTCCTACCAAGAAATCAATGCACACACCTTCAGAATATTTGATGAGAGGTAATCCCTCAACCATATTTTCATTGTGTAGCTGCTAGAGATACTTAAAGTTTAGGTGCCTAAATATTCCATGCCACAACTTGCTTGTGTTATTGGCACGATTCAATAAGGTACTAGGAGATGAATTAGGAAGAAAGTGAGAAAACTCATATTCCTTGAAGGCACTATTAGCAACTCCTTTCGCTATCATATTTCCAATAGAGACTTCAGAAATCTCCAGTGTGTCAAGATCAAATGTGACTCACTTGGGTGAGCCAGTGTGCGTCATCTGGTATAGAGAAAATAAGTTTGCTTTCAAGGAAGGGACATAGAGTACATTATGGAACACTCCATACTCAATTTTAATGGAACCTTTCCCTACAACTCATATTTGTGAGTCATATCCCATATGGATGCTTGGTCCTCTAGAGAGGTCCATAGTAGTGAAATATTCTTTGGAAGAAACCATGTGGTTGGAGGCAGAATCAACGAGAAAATCCTTTAACTGAGAAAATCCTCCCTTTAGAGCATGGAACCTCTCAAGTTCTTCAGTCTTGTTTCTAGCATCAGACTTGTTTGCTCCTTTAGGAAGAGAAATGTTGTTATGTTCAAGGAGCCTAGACATCTGGTCTATGGTTTTCTTCATACACATATTCTCTAGATGATTTCCTCTCTTGCAGTAAGAGCACTTGGCCTTGTAAAACTTCTTTCACTTGTCCTTCTTGGAACCTGAGGCTGCTTCTGAAGGATTTTTCTTATCCTTAGGCTTGGATTCGATGTTCTTCTTGTCTTCTACTTTCTGCTTCCCCTTTCCTTGCACATTCTTACTCTCCCCGGCTAAGAGAGACTGATTCTTGGAGGCTTTGAGAGCTCCCATATGAATCATCTTATCTTGTTCCTAGATTAGTGACTATGTGAAGGAATCAAGGGATTGAATTCACCAATTAGGAATCTTCGGTCTCCCAGATTGAAACATATATATGAACACTGCAAATTTTGGGCCAATTTTGATCAGAATTGAGAGCACCAACTACTCATGCTTCTTATCAATCCCGCACTGCTTGCATTGCATGAGAAGGGATTTTAATTTTGAGAAGAATTGTTGTATAGTTTTGAATTTGTTGGGATGTAGTGTTATTAGCTCATTCTCCAGAATATGGCCCCTGAGCTCATCCTTATTTCCAAACAAGGATTCAAGATTATCCCATAGTTCTTTTGGAGTTATCAGTCCATAAATATGGAAGAATGGTTCACTGTATATGTGGATGCACATGAAGCCAAATGCTTCATCTAGCTTGTTCAGATACTTCGACTTTACAAGAGGTTGTTGGGGTTTGACCTCTATTTCCATGGAGATCCTATACAGACCCTTGCTTCACAAGACAATCTGCATATCATCCCTCCAATTTAGACAGTAGAAGGGGGTGAAGATTCTAGGTGTCAAAGTTTTTGAATTCTCCATCTTACAGCTTCAAAAACAACTAATTCTTCAGAAAAATATTTGAATGTACCTTCAAAAACACTACAAAACACTTCAATTCACAATAAAACCAATTCAAACACTCTCCACTTTGACATGTGCATTTTTTCTTGGTGGATCAAACCTAGATAGACTTCTTTGGACAAAATCCAAAGGGATAAAGGCAAGAATAATAGTATTTATGTGGAACCCAATTGCTTTTGGCGCAGAGAAGGATGTAGAAGGGAGAACAATTCAATGTAAACTGATCAATAGATTCATGACAAAGTACACACACATGAGATGAAAAATGGTCAACATAGCATTACAAACATTGTCATTGATCTCTTTATAATACAATAATCATACAATAGGAAGAATTTTAATTCCTTAGGGAGGATTCGAATTCACCAACTCAAGTTGTCTCTAGTGCTAACTCAGTTTGGGAAAATAACCACTAGATCTCACTAAGGAAACTCTAAATCATTGACTTAGTGAAAAATCAGTTGAATGATGTAGGTAGGTGAGGAAAGGCACCCTATCCCCCTCAAATCATAAAAACTAGCATTAGGATGACTAAGAGTGAACTAACTGATTGGAATCAGCACATAAATGAACATAACTAAATACCTACTAGGGTCAATTGTTGGAGACTACTAGTGGCACTCAGAGTGGGTTCCTAAATTATAGGGATCGGTCCTTAAAAATCCTAAACTCATGCAGATAGGTGCATTGAGCATTAGGTGGACCGTAGGTGTGTCCCCCATGCACTAATGAAGTGGGAATGGCATCCCCCATGCACTAATGAAGTTCCAATGACGTCCTAAGCTAGGAAAAGAAAAATATACTATATGGTCAAAGGAAGGATTAATTAATAATCCTAACAGGTTGTAGAAAGGTGTCTTATTGCCATGGGAGGCATTATGTAGATGAAACTCGAGCAATTATTTAATGCAAGTGCCTCAAGATAATCAAAAACACACCAAAGGAGTCTCTTTTGTTCACAATTAGGTAGGAATGGCATGGAACCCAACATGTAAACATTCCATGTCGAATGACACATCACCAAATTATCTAGAACAATTTTATGGCATGAATGTACTATTAGTAAAATCTTTGTGAAATATATCGGGAATAATTGGAACCTCGCACAACATATAAACAAACATATACATAGTTCATGTTAGCCACGCCATTGTTGTTATATGCTAGTCGTTGAATACACATGGTTAAGATGTGATGTTGTAGTCAATCGGATTTCATAATTACCAGTGATACATGATATAGATTACATAAGAAAGGATATAAACAATATACAAGTAATGGGTGATAGAGAAACAAGTATTTTTATTATTCAGCAAGAACTCATATAGGGTTGATTACATAAGATCAAACTAATTCTATATCCGGCTCTCCAACCTATTTATATGATTTACAAGTTGTTACATAACTACATGTAGGTTCAACTAACTGAAACTACCTATGGAGGTCGACATAACTTATTGATGTTTTTTACAAGTAGTCGATTGAAGGACCTATCCAAATAATCGACTTATTCTCCTCCAACATCTCCCCCACCTCAAAATATTTCTTTGTCTCGAAGAAATGAGGATATGAAAACTTCAATGTATGAGTAATGGAAAAATATGTTGCTATTGCTATTGAAGGTTGACACTGGTATATTGATGTTGGTGAATACATACTTAAACAATAGCTTGCAATGACTAATAAATGTTGTTGAAACTACTCCCATGCACTACTCCCATGCATGCAGTGCATTCTGAAGTTCGATGGTGAGAGTAGTGAGGTTGGATAGGTTCTCCATCTTGTCTTACATATCCAAGTCCAAAATATTGATCATGTTTGGCACTAGTAGTCATATTTTTTTGTGAGCAGTAGAAAGAATCTATTGGTGTTATGGACTAATCTCCATTGTAGTGTAGTTGTTGAGCATATTTGGCTCTCACCCAAGAGACCTGGGTTCAAGTACTGGCAATAGAACTAATGTTGTAGTCAAGTGGATTGCATAATTACAAATGATTCATGTTATAGATTACATAAGCAATGATATAAACAATAGACAAGTAATCAGTGATGGAGAAACAAGTATTTGTATTGCTCAGAAAGAACTCCTACAGGGTTGATTACATAAGATTGAACCCATTCCATATCTAGATCTCCAACCTAATTATATGATTTACAAGTGGTTACATAAATACCTATCGATTTAACTAATCGAAATGACCTATGGAGGTCGACATAACCTATTTATATGTTTTACAAGTAGTCACTTGAAGGACCTAGTCGACTAGCTGACTTAGGATCCTCCAATAGGAAGTTGAGATTGATTAAGGTGACACAACTGCTTGATAACAAACTATATTTTTCATTTCCTTTCCAAATGCAACAGTGCATTAGTGCAAGAGTAAATATTAGTTCCTTATGATACTATTTTGGATACTTAGGTTTTTTTCTCTAGGAGTGGCCTCCTAATTAGTGATTAATGTTAATATTTATGAATATCGATAAGCATGTGGTTTATTTTTCAAAATTTAAGACAAACTGAAGTCTCATTTTTTACATAATTCTCATTCGTTTGATAAAATACTGGAAAAGTTAATGACTTGTGGTCAAGAAACAATGGATTGAAATCTTCCCAATGAAACAACTATCTATGCATAAATCGTTATTTCATAAATCAACAACATGCTTGTTTTCCGCAAATGGGTTTGATGCAGGGTGTTAGCTTTATCTAAAACATATTTATTGCAAATATCAACTAATTTCCTAAATTAATTTTTATACTTTCTAATATTGTACAACTATGAAATTTCAAAAGCATTTAATGAACTATTATGTTAGGATCAATTATATATTAGCAAAATTTGAAAGTCATTTTGTGGACAATGTTGTTCGAATCAGCTATATAGATGCAATATACAATGTAGGTCAAAATACTTTCAAAGATAGCATAAAATGAATTGGCAACCCACAAGGCCTTTGTCCTTTGTTATGATGTCAATTATTCAGTTGTGTCATCTGATGAAATATTAGGTATGGACCTAGATCCTGTCACGTATATATGATACAATCGTTACAAGTTACAATGGAACCAAAATCAAGTGAAGCATGTCATCTCACCATATCGTAACCTAAACCCCTTATAAGAAATTAGCAACTAATGTTTGTTTTTCTTTCACTTAGTGTAACACCCCGGTTTTGACCCCATTGCATTAAATGTATATGATGTATATATTGTAAATAATCATGGCATGGAGCTAAAGGCCAAGGCCCCACCATTGATTGGTTATGCTATGTTTCGGGTTGAAATTGTCACTGATGGTATATCAGGGCATGTGGCATACATATCAAGTTTTGTCATCATGTAAATATACATCTTTAATTAAATGAACCCAACCAGCTATGCTCACTGCAACCATAATGAAAAGGGCATGATTTTCTCAAGGATAAGGGGGGGAATTGTTAAACCATTAACCAATGGGGAAAAAGCCATGTGTCATCTTAAATGTTCTGCTGAGTAGTTGAGGCAGTTATTGTTTGGGAGTGGGGATGGCAGGATTGTCAGTCCTTTCCCACCCGCACACTCCACCAGCAATCAACCTCACGGTGGGAAAAGGAAGCAAACTTTTCAGGATTTCCACTCTCTCCACGATAGTGCTGAAAGGAAAAAATGCTCCTGCACTTCCCACTCGTGACTCTCCATTGCCGATCATCCTCACGCAGGGACGGTTGTCTATTCATTCTCATGCATAGGCTCCTTTCCTGTTTGGTCTCACACAGCTAGGAGAGGGAGTTGTTTCGGTGGTCATTCACATTTCCACAGAGTGGTATCTAGCGTGTTTTCCATCCAAATTCCAGAGTTCGGGTGTCAAATTTCCCTCACACATAGGTTGGGAGTCTGTATTTTCTTCCCCATTTGCAATCTATGTAAGTCTTCCTAGTTGCTTCAATGTTGAGATCAGGCTGTTGCTCTTCCCTTGATTTGTGGTTGCCGCCATTCTTCTGAAGATTCATGGGTTGCTGTGGTCTCCCTTACGTTTTGTTTGTTGTGGTATTCTTTACATTTTGGGGTTGCTATGGATTTTTTTGGGAGTCGTTTTGGCCACGATAGGGCCAAGAACGACTTAGGAATTGTTTTCCTTACCCAAGCTGTGAATTGCTTGTGTGACTGCGTGTATGCAGTGGTTGTGTCGAACTATGTTGGAGTAGGGATGAGGGATTGGTTTGCTTGATAAACCTGGTGTGTTTGGAAACCACACAGATAGAGCTAGAGGGTTTGCTTTCTTCTCCACAACCCCTGAATAGCACTGGAAGGGAAGTCGGGGCTGAGGGACTGTGTAGCAGAGAAGGGACTGATTCCTTGTGTTGGGTGTGTGTGGGTGTCTTAGAAGTCAGGCTAGTTATGGTGTAGGTGTTCCTAGCTCTGTAATGGGCTCACTGGCTTAGCATTTAGCCTTTCCCAACTCCTTGATGGCCTAATAAACCTGACCATGTTGGCTTGGTTGTCTTGTTGATGGCCTAATAAACCCAACTGCGTTGGCTTGGTTGTGTTTTGTGTATCCTTGGTTATGTGTAAGCCTGTTGTTCCTTAGTCCTTGGGGAATCATGCCCAGCTCGGGGGTGGCAACATTGTTGAGAGATTAAGGAGCACGTTGGCCTATGGTTGGGTGGAACGTTGCAGCGATGTAGCTGGTTGCGGAACAGTTTTCATAAGATAAGTATTCTTGTCTATGTTACTTCTGCAATCATATTTATTGTTAATGAATATAATGAACATGTTGAATGCTTGTATGAACGTATGTTTGCTTCCGCTGTATGATAAATAATCATCTATGCATGTTTTAGTTCAAAGCATTTTGTTTCGTCATTTTATATATATCCATGTTCATGGGGCTGGGTTCCCGGATGGTTAATGCCATGGTGGCATCCTCTTCGTCGGTCGGAGGGTCGGGGACGTTACAGTGTGGTATCAGAGCTCATGTTGCAGCATGGGCCTGAATGGACTGTGAAGATGTAGTGACAGGGGCAGGTTGCCTTCTGCCCAGCAGCAATCAGAAAATTTTGGACAAAAAAACCTCAATCTTCAAAATTTTTCTAAGTGTTGGAACCACGGGCCCATCGAAATACTTAGTGACAAGTTTTTCTGATACAATGGAACACTTAGTGGGAAGGCCACCCAACGATCGATGTGGAAAAAGATAGAGGAGAGGGAAATTTAGAAAATTTTCTAAGTGTTTTGGCCGTCGGCACATCAAAACACCAAGATAGATGGATCACCGATACTTAGCCGATTGAGCGCCACCGTTGCGGATGGCTAGATCACTATGCTTTCGACGGGTAGGGCCTTCGACCACCGACGTAGTAAATAAAGTTCAAAAATTTTCTAAGTAATGAAAACATAGGCCATCGAAAGCAGAAAGTGGTTCGTGCGCATCATTTCGGAAGCCTAGAGCACTAGCCTTCTGACGAGACGAGACTGCTAATACCGATCAGGTTATGCCTCAGCAGATTAGGTTATCGATCAGAAGAAGATCGAAGATGATGGTCTGCCATTGCGGCTGATGATGGAACTATTTTTCCGACGAAAAGAATAAAATTGAGCCGATCAAGCGGCAAAAAGGAATACTAAAGGGAAAATTTCAAAAATTTCTCTAATTCCTAGAATCGTCGGCCATCGACGATGGTTAGTTGAACACATTGCCGACACCTAGTTAATTCAGTTGCCATTTGGATCACCACAACGACAAGAAGTATAGTGACTTGGACTGCCAATGCGGTGCATAGGCTGGTTTAATCTCCGATTAGGTTCGGAGAGTTGGATGTGGATCCGATACTGCAGAAGGAAATAGGTGAACAGTCCTCCGCGTGGCCAATGCAGATCGGAAGTTTGGTGATTTTCCCACCGAAATGCCAAAAAAATTGTGCAGAAGAGACCCAATAAAGAGAAGGAAACTTTGGGTTTTTTGATTTGGAAATTTTCTCAGCAAATTCTAACTGACTGTCCGTGGTCACAGAGCTAAATATGAAACAGGGAAAATTCTGTGTTTTAGCATAATTGTTATTTTATGAATTTCCAGAAGAAAAGGTAAGTAATTTTGATCTACATTAATATTATGCATCTAACAGTTTGCTACGAACACATTTGCAGAAATTTAGATAACTTCCAAGAGTAATACTCCAGAGAGAACAGTGTGGTAAAGCCAGAGGTGGTTCAGTCATGAGAACCCATGATGGGTATGATGCTCGGGATTCTTACGAGCGAGAAGAAGATGCCATGGGAGAAAATTTCTGTAATGGAAATGATGACATAGAGTCTAATGGAAGGAGATTCCAAGAGACACCATCAGATGTTGCAGTCACCATGAGAAGCTTGATCAAATCCCAGGAAGAGCAGCATCAGTTGAATGCTGCAATGTTGTAGAGTTTGACAGACTTGCAAATAAAGATAAACTCTGGATGAGGTACAGCAAGACCAGAAGGTAGTAAGAGCAGTACTAGGAGAAGGAGAAGGACTTCTAGTGGATCATCTGATTCTGAAGAATCCAACGGGGATTCCAGTTCTTCTTCTCGCAAAATAAAAAGAAAGAGACACCATAGGGATCGCTCTCGGGATGAATTTAGGAAAGCTAAACCTCCTAGATTTGATGGTGAGGTAAAGACTGGACAAAAGGCTGAAGCTTGGCTTCTTGGAATAAAGAAGTACTTTCAAGTGCATGACTATTCGGGAAACATGAAGGCAAGAGTTGCCATATTCAATCTGAAAGGAAGAGCATCCATTTGGTGGGAACACTTCAAGCAAGTAAAGAGTATCAGTGAAAGGAGGCTTAAGTGGAAAGAGTTCAAGAAATATTTTAAGCAGAAATACATCTCTGACAGGTATTATGATGACAAGATTAAGGAGTTCCATGAGCTAAGATTGGGGCAGTGGACCATGGAAGAATATGCAAATAAGTTTTTGGAGCTATTGAGGTATGTCTGGTACATCAGAGATGAAAAAGAGAAGGTCCAGCGTTTTCTGAGTGGATTGCCTCAGTCTTACAAAGATAGAATTGAGTTTTATGAACCTAGAACTCTTGAAGAAGCAATAAGGAAGGATAAGTATTGCTATGAGAAAAGAAAAGGTAAACTGGATTACCATAAGGCATGGAGGGACAAGAAGAATGAGAAGTTTGACCAAAGAAAGAAAGGTTTCAAACCTTCTAACTTCAGGAATAAACAGAAGCAGCCATCCCAAGCTGCGAGTAAACTAGTTGGAGTGACAAGAGAAAAGCCTAAAGATCCACAACATAATAGAGGACCACTCCAATGTTGGAGATGTGGAGGAACCCACATGCGCAGAAATTGTCCACTCGAGAATGAGAGTGCAAGACCAGCTTACAACATTCAAGAAGCAGAAACAGTGGGTCAAGTAGCAAGGGTAGTCCCTAGTATTTATGTAGCACTGGAGGACCACCAAGCAGATCACCAGTCAGCTATGGTTGAAGTAGTCGGTAAGATTATTGAGCAATCTGTTTCTATTTTGATTGACCCTGGTTCTACTCACAGTTACATTACTCCTAGAGTAGTGGATATTTGTGCTTTTAAGAAGGTAAAGCATAGGAAATCTTGGTCAGTCCAGCTAGCCACTAGAACTAAGAGAAAGGTCAGTGAAGTGGTAGAGAAATTTCCATTGGTCATGGATGGATTGGTCACTTGTGTAGATCTGAATGTTCTACCGCTTGGTTCCTATGATGTTCTCATTGGAATGAATTGGTTAGAAGCTCACAAGGTGAAGCTTGACTGTTATAACAAGACTCTCGAATGCATGAATGAATAAGGGAACCTAGTAGTTGTGAAAGGTATTCCAAAGGTGATTTCAGTACGTTAAGTTTCAGCAATGCAGTTAAATAAGTTCTGTAGGAAGGGTTTCCAGTTGTATGCAGCTCATATTTTGGAGACATCAGGAGATGAAAATCCTAGGTTGGAGGACTATCAGGTGTTACAGGAATTCAGGGATGTGTTTCCTAATGAGATTCCAAGGCTTCCTCTAAAGAGGGACATTGATTTCACAATTGAACTTGTACCAGGAGCAGCACCAGTGTCCAAGACACCCTATAGGATGAGTACACTAGAGATGCTAGAATTGAAGATGCAACTGCAAGAATTGTTGGAAAAGAAGTATATGCGGTCGAGTGTGTCTCCTTGGGGAGAACTAGTTCTATTTGTAAAGAAGAAAGATGGTACACTCAGGTTGTGTATTGATTACAGACAATTGAACAAGGTTACTGTGAAGAATAAATATCCTTTGCCTAGGATTGATGACCTCTTTGATCAAATGAGAGGAGCAAAGGTATTTTCCAAGATTGACTTGAGGTCCGGTTACCATCAAGTGAGAATCAAGGATGAAGACATTCATAAGACAGCCTTCAGGACAAGGTATGGACATTATGAGTTTGTAGTGGTACCATTTGGTCTCACAAATGCACCAGCTACATTTATGTGCCTTATGAATAGTGTCTTCAGAAGATATTTAGACAAGTTTGTTCTTGTTTTCCTTGATGGCATTCTTGTTTATTCTAAGAATGAGAAAGAGCATGAAGAGCATTTGAGTTTGACATTGTAAGTACTTAGGGAGCACCAGTTGTATGAAAAACTAAGAAAGTGTGACTTCTATAGAGATAGAATTCAGTACTTGGGTTACATTATCTCAGAGGAGGGTATATCTGTGGACCCTGAAAAGATTGAAGCCATTATGAATTGGCCTACTCCAAGAAATGTGACAGATGTAAGATCTTTTATGGGACTTGCAATATACTATACGAGGTTCATTGAAGGATTCTCTAGAGTTGCACATGCCATCACTTCTATGCAAAAGAAGGGGATGAATTTTGAATGGACATTGAGGTGTGAAGAAAGCTTCCTGTAGTTGAAGAATCTTCTCACCAGTGCACCAATATTGAAGGTTGCAGATCTGGAGAAATATTTTGTGGTGTGTACCAATGCATGCGGATAAGGGCTTGGTGGAGTCCTTATGCAGGACAACCACGTGATATGTTATGAGTCGAGAAAGCTGAAAGAGCATGAGAAGAACTATGCCACTTATGATCTAGAGCTTGCAGCCATAGTACATGCTCTCAAGATGTGGAGACATTACTTGATGGCAGGAGATTTGAGCTCAGAACAGACCATTATGGTCTGAAGTATCTATTTCATCAACCTACTCTGAATGCTAGGCAAGCAAGATGGCTGGAATTTCTATGTGAGTTTGATTTTGAAATCAAGCACATAAAGGGAAAGGAGAACAAAGTAGATGATGAACTCAGCAGGAAGGTGCAAGAAATGCATGTGGCATCTCTTAGTATTTGCCAATCGGATTTGAGGCAGCAAGTTATTAATCATGTTGCTGGAGATGAATTGTATGAGCAAGTAAAAGACAAATTGCAGCAGCAAAGTCTTGAGAAGAGGTATGAGGGATATAAATTGGAAGAATATGGACTTCTCACTTATAAAGGTAGAATTTATATTCTAGATGTAGCATATTTGAGGAGAGTTGTCATGGATGAAATCCATGAAATTCTGTATTTTGGTCACCCACGATATCAGAAGACAATTGCTACAACTAGAAGGCAGTACTTTTGGCCAGGAATAAAAAGGGATATGGCTGAGTACATTTCGAGGTGTATGAAATGTCAATAGGTAAAGGTTGAGCATCAACACCCTGCAGGTTTGTTGCATCCTTTTCCAGTTTCGGAATGGAAATGGGAAGTTATTTCCATGGATTTTATTACAGGATTTCCGATGACTTGGAGACAACATGATTCCATCATGCTTGTGGTAGACAAGTTGACAAAGGAAGCGCATTTTATACCAGTGAAGTCTACACATAAGACAGATGGCATTGTAAAGATCTTCATGAAGGATATTTTCAAATTCCATGGATTGCCTAATGCAATAGTCTTTGATAGAGATGTCAAGTTCACTTCCAACTTTTGGAAGGGGTTGTTTGCATATTTGGGTACAAAGCTAAACTTCAGCACTGCATACCATCCTCAGACAAATGGGAAGATAGAGAGGGTGAACCAAGTGCTTGAATATATGCTTCGCATGTACGACAAACCAACCAAGTGGGAAGATTACTTGCACTTGGTAGAGTTTGCTTATAACAATGGACAGCAAGAATCCTTGGGGATGAGTCCATATGAAGCTTTGTATGGGAGAAGGTGCAGGACACCAGTGACTTGGAATAACCCAGTGAACAAGATTGTGCTTGGAACAAAATTGCTTAAGGAAATGGAGCAAGAGGTTGTAAATATCAGGCAAAATCTGAAAGCAGCACAAGACAGACAAAAAAGCTATGCATATAAGCATAGGGTGAATAGGGATTTCAGCGTTGGGGATCATGTTTACCTCAAAGTGAGGGCAAGGAAGAGTTCCTTGAAGCTTGGAAGTTGTGCCAAGCTGTCACCAAGATATTGTGGGATGTTTGAAGTGCTTGAGAGAATAAGGCCAGTTGCATATAGACTTGCATTGCCTGCTAGTACTAGAGCTCATAATGTTTTTCATGTTTCTTTGCTTATGAGATATGTACATGATCCTAACCATGTGATAAATTGGGATGTGATTCTGGTGGAACCCAAGGGAGAGTTCTAAATCAAGCCAATGTGCATCCTCAACAGAAAGGTCACAATGCTCCGGAACCGGGCCATAGGTTACGTAAAGGTGTAATGGGAGCACTACGGACCTGAAGAGGCTACATGGGAGGTGGAGGATGCCATGAGGTTGACACATCCATTTTTGTTCAATTTTGCAGAACACGGAGGCGGTACCAGTGTAGCATTTTGTTCAAATTTTGTAAAGCACTGAGGACAGTACTATTGAAGGGGGGGAGGAATGTAACACCCTGGTTTTGACCCCGTTGCATTAGATGTATATGATGTATATAATGTAAATAATCATGGTGTGGAGCTAAGGGCCAAGGCCCCACCATTGATTGGTTATGCTATGTTTCGGGTTGAAATTATCACCGATGGTATATCGGGGCATGCGGCATACATATCAAGTTTTGTCATCATGTAAATATACATCTTTAATTAAATGAACCCAACCAGCTATGCTCACTACAACTATAATGAAAACGGCATGATTTTCCCAAGGATAAGGGGGGGAATTGTTAAACCATGAACCAATGGGGAAAAAGCCATGCGTCATCTTTCCTTGTATTATCCAACTACCACCTTAAACGTTCTGTTGAGTAGTTGAGGCAGTTATTGTTTGGGAGTGGGGCTGATAGGATTGTCAGTCCTTGCCCACTCGCACACTCCACCAGCAATGAACCTCACGTTGGGAAAAAGGAAGCGAACTCTCCAGGCTTTCCACTCTCTCCACGACAGTGCTGAAAGGAAAAAATGCTCCTGCACTTCCCACTCATGACTCTCCATTGCCGATCATCCTCACGCAGGGATGGTTGTCTATTCATTCTCATGCATAGGGTCCTTTCCTATTTGGCCTCATGCAGCTAGGAGAGGGATCCATTTCGGCTGTCATTCACGTTTCCACAGAGTGGTATCTAGCATGTTTTCCATCCAAATTCCGGAGGTCGAGTGTCAAATTTCCCTCACGCACAGGTTGGGAGTCTGTATTTTCTTCCCCATTTACGATCTATGTAAGTCTTCCCGGTTGCTTCAATGTTGAGATCAGGGCTGTTGTTCTTCCCTTGATTTGTGGTTGCCGTCATTCTTCTCAATATTCATGGGTTTCTATGGTCTCCCTTATGTTTTGTTTGCTATGGTATTCTTTACATTTTAGGCTGTTGTGGATTGTTTTGGGAGTTTTTTTGGCCACGATAGGGCCAAGAACGACTCAAGAATTTTTTTCCTTACCCAAGCTGTGAATTTCTTGTGTGACTGCGTGTATGCAGTGGTTGGTCTTCGGACTGTGTTGGAGTAGGGATGATGGCTTGGTTTGCTTGATAAACCTGGTGTGTTTGGAAACCACATAGACAGAGCTAGAGGGTTGGCTTTCTTCTCCACAACCCCTGAATAGCACTAGAAGGGAAGTCAGGGCCTGAGGGACTGTGTAGTAGAGAAGGGACTGATTCCTTGTGTTGGGTGTGTGTGGGTGTCTTAGAAGTCAGGATAGTTCTGGTGTAGGTGTTCCTAGCTTTGTAATGGGCTCACCGGCTTATCATTTATCCTTTCCCAGCTCCTTGATGGCATGATAAACCTGACCATGTTGGCTTGGTTTTCTTGTTGATGGCCTGATAAACCCAACTGTGTTGGCTTGGCTATGTTTTGTGTATCCTTGGCTATGTGTAAGCCTACTTGTTCCTTATTCCTTGGGGAATCATGCCCAGTTCGGGGGTGGCAACATTGCTGAGAGATTAAGGAGCACGTTGGCCTATGGTTGGGTGGAACGTTGCAGCGACATAGCTGGTTGTGGAACAGTTTTCATAAGATAAGTATTCTTGTCTATGTTAGTTCTGAAATCATATTTACTGCTAATGAATATAATGAACATGTTGAATGCTTGTATGAACATATGTTTTCTTTCGTTGTATGATAAATAATCATGTATGCATGTTTTAGTTCAAAGCATTTTGTTTCAGCATTTTATATATATCTATGTTCATGGGCTTGGGTGCCCGGATGGTTAATGTCATGGTAGCATCCTCTTCGTCGGTCGGAGGGTCGAGGACGTTACACTTAGTCAACTAGCTATGCTTATTACTATGCTATAATTCCCTCTATCTAAACATGAGGCAGGGATAGCTACTTTGTAGGAACCCTTGTTTGGAAATCCAATCTATCAGACTGGAAAAAAATTCTAATGGTAAATTTATCTAGTCATGCAAGCATAATATAATAAAAATAGTTTAGTTACTTACCCAAAAAAATGACAGCAAATTCAATGCTTGTGATTTTTAGTTATCTATAAAATTTTAGTTTTCTTATTTTAATTTTGCAATCTTCTTTGTTACTTTCAAGTATTTAACAGTATAGGTCAAACAATCTACGGTTTGGAAGAGTTTTTTTAATGATTTTTCTCGTCAAAATTCCCTTGAAATTATTCAAATCCCATATGTTAGAATCGCCAAATTCCATAAAGAAATAAGAAAATTACAAACATAGAATGATTAACCAACACTTAAAATATGAGCTGAGAGCAGACAATATTCACACACTCACAATTCTCTATCGAATTACTTGATATTTGCAATGCAGTGCACCTCCAATATATATAATGCATTGGTTGTTATCAGATCTAACTTATTCCAAAAATAGCCAAGAGAGGTTGAGAGAATATCTCACCCACACACCAAACTAGGTGACTTAGTTGGAGAGAATCTCTCTCACAACTAAATAACGAACAACTCATTTAAAAAACTCCTCATGAGATCAATATTACTTCTAATTATTTAATTTATCAAATCTTTGGATGCTCAGGGTGGAATGAACTCTATGTGAAAGAAGGTTGAAGGAGAAATAAGTAATTCAATGTACATTGATCAAACATTCATGGTGAAATTGGACAACCAAGAGACAAAATTGGTCATCATAACATTACTCTCATAATAATTAATCTGTGTGTAGTAAAATCATGATACGAATAAGGAAATTTAAATCCACTAGGTGTGTTTCGAATTCCACAACTTGGACTAACTCCAGATCTCACTAACTGTGGAAAAAAACCACTAGAGAATCACTAGAGCAACTTCAGACAACTGAATCAGTACACGATCAGTCACAATCAGTTAACTAACCAAGGTAGGTTAGAAAAGGCACCTAACTCCCTTAAATTAAGCAAA
Organism: Pseudotsuga menziesii; assembly: GCA_001517045.1. Lineage (NCBI taxonomy): Eukaryota > Viridiplantae > Streptophyta > Pinopsida > Pinales > Pinaceae > Pseudotsuga > Pseudotsuga menziesii. The sequence continues at coordinate 253,148 of LPNX010651135.1, read as the reverse complement.
TTTGACAATAGGATGACTGAATATGAACTAATTTATGCACATAGGAGGATAAATCAACACAAACTAGGTTGAACTGAAGGTGGGACTACCATGACTCAGTGTGGGTTCCTAAATGATAGATATTGGCCTTTGGAGCTCCTAAACTCATGCAAACTGGCGCATCAAGTGGTAGGTGGGCCCCAAATAAGTTCCCCATGACACTAATGAAGTGGCAACATAATCGTAAGCTAGGAAATGACATTTAGACTATGGAGGACAAGGGAAGATTATTAAATAATCCTAACACCCCCCCTTAATCCAAACTTGAAAAACCTAGGCCCTAACAACTAAGAAAAAAGTTCACCCATACAATCAAATGCAAAAAAAAGTAACTACTTAATAAACCAAAGAAATGGAGAAAACCTCATGGGAAACCCCCCTCCCCTCAAAAATCAACAGTAGGGAATTGGATCAAGCTTTCACACCAAGAGACAAATTTCTCCCGAGTAAAAAAAATTGTGAATTTTGAATTTCATTCTTCACCTCTATAGAGAAGTAATGCAATGTGATGGTCCTTGTGTGCACTAGTTCCCTGGTATAGTGCATGTGAACCTCTTCACCTTCTTCACATTTGATGCCAGATAGGAGAATAAATGTTGATTCTTTTATAGCCAAACTTGCATCTTTAGTACCTCTTTGACAATATGTAAGAGTTGAAATTAGGATTGCATGCCCTAGGTCCTTGCTTGAGCCCATAAAATGGATTCCTAGGATTGCATGTCAAGAGAGAATCATCAGTGTACCCCTTAGGATTTTCCATGTATATTTTTTCTTCCAATTTGTCATGTAGAAAGTTACTTTGTCTCTTCTTTCTGGAGGAAGATGATCCAATGTCTCATTGTTCCTCAGTGAGAAGAATTGTTATTCAGAACTCACCATCATGTAGCATCTCTTTGGGAGTTTGTAGCACCTCTCTAGGAGAAGTGGATTTTTATGACATAATGTAAGGCTCTTATTTTGAAACTAAGATTGTGTTTTCCTCTCGTCAAATGACTCTCCAATCATGTTCCCAATAGTCTTAATGACTGTTTGAGCCCATTTTCGCCTAAGATTGGGAGTAGGGACTGGATCTGTATCTAGTTCTGATGAACTTCATCTTCAATTCCAAAAACTGATTCAACTTGATCCTCTACTTCACATTCTAAATCTCAAAGATTAATGGAAATGTCATCATATGCAAAAAATTTAGGTATAATGAATTTACCTTCCCTTTTAAATGGCAGTTGAGATTGCACTGGATCTAAGTATGGAAGAAAGTGTGAAAATTCATATTCCTTGGAGGCATGGTTTGCAGCACCTTTCACTATCAGCTTCCAAGTTGAGATATCTGAGATATCCACTGATTCAGGATCAAATACAACTCGCTCTGTTGAGCCAGTGTGATTCATATCCCATATGGATGCTTGGTCCTCCAGAGAGATCCATAGTAGTAACATATTATTTGGATGAAACCATGTGGTTGGAGGCTCCAGAATCAATGAGAAAATCCTTTAACTCATAAAATATTGTTATAATCTCATAGATCACAGAGGGTTACCAATAATACACATAGAAGCATATAAAAATAACAGATACAAGAGACAATAATGGATGAGGAAGTAATAGATTATATTATAACATGAGGGTCCATACATACACACAACTGAACCAAGTTCTCATCTGGCTCAACAGCCTAATATATATGATTACAAACAGTTACAAATAACTACCTGTCAGTTCGGTCAATCAACATGAATTTATGCGGCCGACCTAATCTATAATTAGTCGGCTTATTCGACTAATCGGCTCATCGACTAGCTCCTCCAACATCACCCCCAGGAAGAAAATCTGTCTTCATCCTGAAGAAACAGGGGATGTACTCAACACTGCATTATATGAGGTGGTTACTTCTATTATGGTTTGTCTTCATGGACTATGTTGTCAGATGGTTGGTCGTTTCTGCACACATACTTCCACAATGGCTTCTGTTGTAATGGCCAGTTGGTGCTAAAACTCTGTCCAGTTTTGTAGTACTTTCTGGATGTCGATAGTCAAGGTTGTGATGCTTGAAAGAGTCGACATTTTATCCTGGATGGAAAGATCTGTGATGCTTTCCATGTCGGGTCCTATAAATTCAGCCTTTTCTTCCACTGTATCTAGTAGTCTCTTCATCCTTGCGCAGAATGTGTCCATCTTGAGGCTCGGTAGTACTTGATGTACTCACTGGTGTTCTTGTTTCTTTAGTTTCTATAATTTGGTTGTTTCCAATATAATCTGGTCTTGTATTGTACTTCTCATTGTTTCATCTATGCCTCACCTCTTTTCTATTACTTGGATTTGCTCACGAATCTGGCAGGTCTACTAAAATACTTGTTCATAGTAGGTATGCCAATCACAGAGTACTTTCTATGTGATGATAGACTCTTCCAAGTGGTCCTGCAGCACCTTGTGACCTTCCGAGAATGCTATGTACTGCTGCCTTAATAGTCTGTATGTTTCTTCCTTTTTCTCTGCTTTTGTGTTTTGTAGATGTGTTTGTAGGGTCGACACACACTTTCAAATTGTTAGGATATTTAGACACTTTGGAGTTAGTTAAGATCAACTTGTGTAATATATCTGCTAGGTAAAGTGTGTTTCTTTAGTATGCATTAGTATGCATTTGTAAATATTCTAATCTAACGGTCACGATATGCTCTAGACATAAAGTGATCTGACGGTTCAACTTCTCTTAGATCATACCTACCATTGATTCGTGGCTTAACACCCGATTGGTCCATGATCTCTATTTAAAGAGCATGGAGGGTCCTTAGCTAGTTGATCAATTATGAGAATCTCATGTAACTTTTTTTCTTTTGCATAATAAATTGCTCCAAGTAACTATTTGGTTGGGGCCGTGAACTATTTCCCTCTCGAGGGTTTTAACCACGTGATAAATATCAGTGTATCGATCTGTGATCTTTTTGTGTGAAGTGGTTGCTCTAGGTGTTTGGTCTTTTGGGAGTACCCTGTGTACCCGAACATGGTATTAGATTGTTTATGAAGAGTCGCTTTTGGTTTTGATCAAGATCTGGAACCGATGTTTCCGAAATTTTGAAAGGGTTTCTGGTTCTAGATTTTCTATGCATTTTTGGCCTATGGGAGTTGTTCCATTGTGTTTGGAGTGTCGTTTCCATTGTGAAATATTTTCTGTTTCATCGAAAACTATCTTCATTTGTTCCAGAAACGACCATTTAGGCAAATATGAAGGTATAATGTTACAGTGACGGGTTTGTTATATTTGTTTTTTTAAAATATCTCATATTTTATCAGTTTTATTATTATATATTTAATATTTTAGTCTCGGACAGTTTCCTTCCCTGGATGCGTATACTCTTTGTCGTGCACCTTGCGCGATCGTGGCGAATCAGAAACTGTAAGGGAAATTTTTTTCTTGTCTTCTCGGCTACGTATGCTCTTTGTTATGCACCTTGTGCGATCACAGCAAATCAGAAACAGTGATAAAACTTGAAAACGTAGACTTTCCATGTAAGCTAACCAAGATCTAACCCCATTGTGTGGAAAAAGTCTTTTTTGTTTGTGTTTTTTGTTTTTTTTTTGTGATTTACAGAAAAAAAGGCAAGCACGGAGAACGAGAGAGAAGAGTAAGAAAAAGAAAAAAAAAACCTTCCTCTTTACATTCTTTTACGTACCTTTTAAACTTGGCTCACTTGGTCCAAAGTTGCTTTATTCCTTAATAGGTCTGGAGTTTAAGTCTTATTAAGCTACTTTTTAGTGCATGCAATTTATATTTTCATGTTACTTTATTGTAAAAGTGCATCTCACTTAAATAAAATAAAATAAAAAGTGAGTCACTTAAGTCTTTTAATTTATTGCCGCACTATTTAAACTAACATTATTGTAAAAGTGAACATCGCTTATTCTACAAAAGTGATTCACTTAAAAGAAACTTTATTGTAAAGTGATTGTCAAAGGTTTATCTTGGGAAGAGGGGGGTTCTTTTTTTTAGTTAGTCAAGTTAATATATGTCACATCACTATTGATGACATCTTCAACATTTTCTTTGATCAAGCATAACTTCATCATCCAGAATCAATTTTCAGCGCCGTTTTTTTTAAAACTACATATTTTTTTGAGCTCTTTGCATCTAGATAGTTATTTTTTGTTCTTTCAGCCATTATCTTATAGTATGGCCGCCCCTTGTGATATTATACTTACAAGTTCTAACTATTTCTCATGGAAATCTCATATGGAGGATGTTTTACGAAGTAGGGGACTTTTCAGGATAACCTCAAGGAAAGAAACAAAACCCACTGATGATGATAAGAAAATTAAATGGGCAAAGAGATGTGATGAAGCTCATGGATTTATTGGGATGTCAATCTCTACTGATTTGTGATTCCACATATCTGGAATTAATGAACCTGATATAGCTTAGGAAAAGATGGAATCTGTGTTTGGTAAACACAATAAAATTCGGGGTATTCAACTTGAGAATGAGTTGATTTCGATGAATCCAAATGATTTTTCATACATTCAAGACTATTTATCTAAATATAAAACTCTTAGACTCTTATGTGTAGAATGCAATATTAAGAAAGAAGAAAAACAATGTATTTATCATATTCTTTCCAAACTTGGACCTGCATATTATGTTTTTGTATCTACATTCTACTCCATGAAATAATACTTGACTACAACTAGCTAGCAAGAGCCTAGTCTTGAATCCTTTTGTGATTCCTTAATTAGAGAGAAAGATAAGCTCATTCATCTTGGAATAATTAACAATGAAGATACATCTAGGAAAGCCTTATTGTCCCAACAGAAAGAAAAGTTTAAGCCTCACAAGAAACAGAATTTTTGCAATAATAAGCCAAACAACAAGGGTCCCAAACCCTCTCAGTCGGCTCCTTTAAAAAATGACAAAGGATCCAAGCTAAAAGGAAAGAATACTAAGCATCATTGCAATTTTTGTGGGAAAGATAATCATGATGAATCTAAGTGTTTCAAGAAGATGGCAGCCTTGGAAGTAGCAATGAAGAAGCACTACATCAGCCTAGATTCATCTTTAGAATCTACCTCTCATGGACATGCAATTTGTGCTTCTGCTTACTCTTATACTGCATCTTCTTCTTCTACTTCAATTGAATGGCTCATTGATTCTAGAGCATCTTATCATATGGCTAAGGATCAAGCCATATTTTCTACTATGCATGAATGTAACACTAAGCAAATATCTGTTGGTGATGATAGATCTCTAAGTGTTGTAGGATCTGGAACAGTTCCAGTAGAAAATGGTCATTTCAATGATGTACTATGTGTTCCAAAAATTTCCTGCAATTTGTTATCATTCTATCAAATTACTCATTCGGGTGAAGGTAAAACTGTGACGTTTACACCTCACCAAGTTGTAATCAAGGATTTTAAAAATCCTCAAAATGTCCTTGCTACTGGAACTGTTAATGATATTACTAGGTTGTACAAATTTAACAACTTTGGGTCATCACCTTTTCCTTTAGTTTTTGTTTCTCATAGTGATAACTTGAGCAAAATTTGGCATGAGCGATTTGGTCGCTTAAATTATCGCTCATTGCAACAACTGTGTAAAGACAATATGGTGACTGGTCTTTCGATGGTATCTTGCAAGGATGGTATTTGTTTCGGTTGTGTACTCAGAAAACATTATCGGGATAGTTTTGACAATCGTGCCTCTTGGCACGCATCGGTTCCCTTGGAGCTTGTGCATAGTGACTTGTGTGGCCCTCTTCCATCTGGATCCTTTTCTGGTTTAAAATATTTCTTAATTTTCATTGATGACTACTCCATATGCACTTAGTTTTACTTCCTAAAACTTAAGAGCGAAGTATTTAACATGTTATTGGCCTACAAGGCCCTTGTTGAAAAACAATTTGGTCATCAAATTATTAAGTTAAGATCTGACAATGGAGGAGAATATGTTAACAATAAGTTCACTACTTTCTATAGTGAACAAGTAATCCAACAACAACACATTGTTCCATATACACCACAACAAAATGGTGTAGCTGAACGGAAGAACCACACTTTAAAAGAAATAGCTAATTTTATGATCCAATCTAAGGGACTAAGTCTTCAATATTGGGCTGAGTCCATAAATTGTGCAAATTACATAGTTAATCGTACACCCACTAATGTTTTACAAGGTATAACGCCAGAAGAAGCATGGAGTAAAACTAAACTAGATGTAAGTCACTTTCAGGTGTTTGGTTGTGAAGCATGGGCTCACGTTCCGGATGAAAAACGGAAAGAATTGCAGCCTAAAAGTGAAAAGTGCATATTTATGGATATTCTGAAGACGTAAAATGTTATAGACTTCTTTAACCCCATTCACATGATATAATCATTAGAAGAGATGTTAAATTTGATGAAAATCTCTTGGCCTGTGATCCTAACTTGGTGGGTGTGCCATTTTTGGCCTGCGAGCCTGATTCGGCTATTGTGCATTCTTCTTGTTCTTCTTCCAACTTCCTTGATAGGTTTCCAACTCCAGTTTCTGATGATGACAGTGAGAATGAAAATCCACCTCTGCCTGCTCATGTTCCTCCAATTGCACCAGTACCAATGCTTCGTCAATGGGTCCATTCAACATGTGAAGCAGCTGGTGATCTTGCCAGTGATCCTAGAGATCAACGTTGAACACATTCTCAGTTTCAGCGAGCTTCTTCTCTTTTGGCTCAAGTTTCTGAGAATCATGATCCAGAAACTTTTGCAGAAGCTTTAGGAAATCCAAATTGGTATGCAGCTATGGATGAATAATATCATTCCTTAATGGCGAACAATACTTGGGATCTTGTTCCTCTTCCAAAGGAAGAAAACATGTCAGATGTAAATGGGTCTATAGAAATAAGTATGCATCAGATGGAAGTGTTGAAAGACTTAAGGCAAGGTTAGTTTCCAAAGGTTTTTCCTGAGTTGAAGGGATTAACTACAATGAAACCTTTGCTCCTATCGCAAAAATGAATTCCATCCGCCTTGTTCTTTCCCTTGCTGCCTTACATAACTGGGAAGTCCATCAAATGGATGTCAAGTCTGCCTTTTTACATGGTGATTTATTGGAGGAAATTTACATGGAACAACCTCATGGATATGTTCAGGATAACTCTAGCCTTGTCTGTCTTCTTAAGAAATCCTTATATGGCCTTAAGCAAGCTCCTAGAGCTTGGTATGCCAAAATGGATAGCTTTCTCTTTGACACTGGTTTTTCTAGATGCCATTCTGACCCCAATGTCTATACCAAGAAAGTAGGAAACCATCTCATCATACTTGTTCTTTATGTTGATGATCTTATCCTTACTGGTAGTGACCCTAAACTTATAACCCATGTGAAATCCAGTCTTAAGCAAAATTTTGAAATGTCAGACTTAGGACATTTGCATTATTTTCTTGGTCTCCAAGTCTTGCAAACCAAAGAAGGAATATTTCTTTCACAGTATAAGTATGCTTGTGATCTACTTCGTCGCTTCGACATGGAAGATTGTAAATCAGCCCCTTCTCCCTTCCAGTCTGGAGTCAAACTTTTTGCCACTTGTACTTCCCCTGAAGTAGATGCCACCTTGTATCGTCAGCTTATTGGTAGTCTTTTATACTTGACTCAAACCTGCCCTGACCTTTCCTTTGTCGTTGGTCGTGTTGCCCGTTATATGCAAACTCCTCATGAAAGTCACTGGAAAGCAACAAAAAGAATGCTTCGATATATTCGAGGTACAATTCAGTTTGGGATTCATTACAGTACAGGGGGGACACCTTTGTTGGTTGGTTTCATTGATTTAGATTGGGCCGGCAATCCTAATGATAGAAAGTCTACTGCAGGTTATGTTTTCAGTCTAGGATCTAGACCTGTCACTTAGTCTTGTAAGAAGCAACAAGCTCTTGCTCTTTCTTCAGCAGAAGCAGAATATCGAGCCGCAGTTAATTCCAGTTAGGAAGCTTTATGGCTTTGATAGATCCTTTCAGAGTTTGGATTCGAGCAACAACAACCTACTCCACTTTGGTGCAACAATCAAAGTGCCATCAAGCTTTCCAAATATCCAGTTCTACATCAATGCAGCAAACATATTGAGCTACACATGCACTTCATCAGAAATCTTGTTCATGATCATGTTCTTGAAATGCTCTATTTCCCTAGAGATGACCAAGTTGCAAACATCTTCACCAAGTCTCTTACAGAAGTGAATTTTTCTAAACTTCGATTTTTGTTAGGAGTTCAGGAGTGTATCCTAAAGGGGGGATAGGCTCTAATGTCTCCTTCCTTCTCCTAATAGTGTCACTTTTGTAAATCCTTCAATCTTATCCCAAGTTGTTCTTAAGGGGGGATGTTAGGATTTTTAGACACTTAGGAGTTAGTTAAGATCAACTTGTGTAATATATCCATTAGGTAAAGTGTTTTTCTTCAATATGCATTAGTATGAATTTGTAAATATTCTAATTTGACGGTCATAATATCCTTTAGACATAAAGTGATCCAACAGTTCAACTTCTCTTAGATCATACCTACCATTGATCCATGGCTCAGCACCTGATTGGTCCATGATCTCTATTTAAAGAGCATGGAGGGTCCTTGGCTAGTTGACCGATTGTGAGAAGCTCACGTAACTTTCTTTCTTTTGCATAATAAATTGCTCCAAGTAGCTATTTGGATGGGGCCATGGACTGTTTCCCTCTCGAGGGTTTTAACCACGTGACAAACATCGGTGTATTTATCTATGATCTTTTTGTGTGAATTGGTTGCTCTAGGTGTTCTGTCTTTTGGGAGTACCCTATGTACCCGAACACAAATAGCCGGTATGATTTTTCCAGTGTCTTGTCGGTGTCAGCCTCTATTGGTCCCGGTATTATTGTTTGAATCAAACTCCTGCATTTTGTCAGAAATCCAATTTGCTCTTTCTTAGTGCTGTCAAGCTACTCTCATCTAGTCTGGCTTCTTTTTGTTACTTTTGTGGAGAGAGTTTTTAGCAGTTGACACAACTCTCCATCTCTTAGTTTCGTTGTGTCGACTGTAGTAGTTGATCCAAGTTGGTTGAGGTGGACCATTGTCATCCTTTGTTCTTTGTGGTGTTCTTTATTCATTTTGTCTTTTCTTTTATTTTGTGTCTATGCTGGTCTGTCTATTGCTCTGCCTGTAGTTTTGTAAGTGGTTGATTTCCCTGTGGCTGATATCGCGGCTGCTGACCTTCATTGGTTGGTGGAATTATTGGTTGAGTTTCTTGGGTAGAACTTGCAGCTCGGTGTGTATCTGAGTTGAAAGAGGTGGTTCAGGGTTTGGAAAAGGTTTTGGATTGGGAGGTGGTGATGGAGATTGTGAGTGGTCTGGTGTGATTGGTGTAGTTGGGATATTTTCAGTCGACAATGGATCTTTGACTTTTGGTGGTGAATTGGCTGGGTAATCAAAGAGTAGGTTGTCAATCACCTGGTTGATTGCTAAAATATCCTCCTGGTTATCTTCTTCCGCGTCTCTTGCTAGTTCATTGGATGGTAAGGGATGGGAGACATCTGATGGGGTAAATGATGAAGTGCGGCTTGCAAAAATTTCAGATGTCTTGTCAGGGTTCCTTAAAAATATGGACTTGATAGTTCCCATAGATCTTGGTTTCTGGGGTATTTGGCCTATATGTTGTGAGAGGGTTTGGTGTGCTAAGATAGACTCAATTAATGGACATTTTGTGGCAATTTTCTACGCAGATGTAAATAGTTCAGGGAGCATTTCAATGAATGCCTAGAAGTCGCCATCATGGTCGAACCATTCTTTTAGCGTCTCCGGCATAGCATTCTTACAGATGTCGATAGGGATTATGGTGGGTAGATGTGGGGTATCTTCTTGTGTGATATGGGTAGGGGATGGGGATGGAGGTGTATATACTAAGTCAACAATATTCTCATCGACTAACAGGGTTTGCAGTTATTACCTTTTTCGGTCTTCCTTGTTTTTCTCCTGCGTCGACAAACCACTTAAACTGTGTCTTGACTGATTTTTTTTTTGCAGCATCTTCTATGATGTTGACAGCAGTATCCAACATCTCTTCTTCGTCTTCTGATTCCAACAGGATAAGCTGATGCTTCCCCTTCCCTTTTTCCTGATTTGTTTTCCTTTTCCTTGAGGTTGCTATTTCTTTTGCTATTTTCTTTAGGTTTTCTTTTGTCATGGCATATTCTGGATTATCTGCTTCAGTGTCTTCTTCTATTTCCTCTCCTCCCTCCTATTGATGAGTCGGTATGGTACTTTGTTCTGTGGGCACAGCTACTTGGTTTTCATTTGGTGCACTTTCAATTTGGAGAGGTTGTGGCCTAATCGTCTGTTGTATTTTGCTAGTATCTTCTGTCGGTATATCCTCCGCAATGAAGGCACTGATATATAAGCGGAGTTCATAATCCTCCTCTTTTTCCTGGTCGGTCAAGGGTTCTTCAATATTTTAATTTATTTCTTTATCCCTTGCTGGTATCGACATCTTGGTATTGGATTTTCGAGCTAATTCTTGGAAAATATCCTCGATTGTTATATAATAGTAGAGAGGTTTTTCTTTTGGTTTCTCCCCCTGCATATACTAAACTGCAGTGTGGTCGAGCTCTAGTTGAATATGTGTAGTTTTTGGTAGACTTATTCATATGTTCTGAGGCACCCTCCATCTAGTTGTATGGAATTTTAGAGTCTAGATCCAATTTGCTAGCAATACTTTGCCATTTTCCAGTTCCTTCAGCGCTCCATTATGTTAAAATGGTTTGAACCTCCACATGTGATATTTGCCAGGTTCTTGGAATTGCTTATCTCCGACCGGACATAAGTGGTACATGGCTATCCAAATTATCAATGATGGGAACCTGATAATTCCAGTCAACTCTTGGCATTTCTCACATATGGTCTTGAGCATGTCGGTGACATACTAACCCCAACGGTAAATTTTTCCTGTGTCTGCTATTGTGTTGACTGCTTCCAGCATATCTAGCTTCAAATCAATCACTCAACCTGTAGGGGTGAGTCCTGTCACTATGATTTTTTCCACGATTTGTGAAATCTAGGCTTATATATGATTGATCATTAGCCCTTTCAAGTTCTTCCCTGATGGTGTTCCTATTAGTTATTCTACCAATCCTTCTTTTATTCTAATAGGAACAGGATCTCCCTGGTTTGAGAGACCCGTAAGCTTTTATATGACTTCACCAGAAATTTGTACTGGTCTGTGGAAGTAGAATTTTCCATTGTGATACCAACTGATGATAAATTTTATAGTTGTTTCTTTTTTTCAGCCAAAACTTTCGATGAAAGGTGTATTCATGTAACTCATAATGGTGTTGTGGCTTATTTTCTCTACTTACTGTGTCATTTTCTTGTCCACATAGGCCCATTCTTTGATTTCTACCTAGGTTTTTTCCCATGTAGTTTCTTGTACCATTGTGTTTTTAATGTTTCTTAATCTCCTTACAAGTGGGGTTTCAGCAGATTCTAATTCTTTTGTTTTGGCAGTTGTCGCTCTAGTTTTCTTGGGGGGCATTTTGACGGTCTCTTGGTCGGATTTCTTTACAAGGTTTCCGATCTCAAATTTTTGAATACTTGGTTGCTCGACTTCTGCAAAACGTGGTAATGAATTTTTGTTTGGTGTGGTATTTATAGGTGAAGCGGAGGACGATTTTGTCGATGGAGGTATTAATGGTGGAAGTGATGGCCCAGGACGGTCTATTGATTTTGCGTTAAATTCATTCTGATTTTGGTGCTCCTTCTGACCATAGTTGTAACGTCTCTGACCCTCCGACCGCAAAAGAGGATGCTACCAAACCATTAGCTATTCGAGAAACTATCCCCATGAACATGTGTATACATAAAAATGGAAATGATTTGAATTAAGACATGCATACAGTGTTTAACATACACCGGAAGCAAAATCATACATTCAAGCATTCAACATGTTCATCATAATTCATTAGACATCAAATATAATTGCAGAGATGAAATAGACAAGAATACTTATCTTGTGAGGAATTCATCCCACAACCATCTACATCACTGCAACATTCCACCCAAACAAAGGCCATTTTTCTCCTTAATCTCTCAGCAACACTACCACCCCCAAGCTGGGCATGATTCCCCAAGGAATAAGGAACAAGAAGGCTTACACATAGCCAAGGATACACAAATCATCCAAGCCAACACAGTTGGGTTTATCAGGCCATCAAGGAGCTGGGAAAATCTGGATGCTAAGCTGGTGAGCTCATTAAAGAGCTAAGGACACCTACACCAGAACTAGCCTGACTTCTAGGACACCCACACACACCCAGCATAAGGAAATCAGTCCCTTCTCTGTTACACAGTCCCTCAGACCCTGACTTCCCTTCTAGTGCTATTCAGGGGTTGTGGAGAAGAAATACATCCCTCTAGCTCTATCTGTGTGGCTCCCAAAGACACCAGGTTTATCAAGAAAACCAAGCCCTCATCCCCACTCCAACACAGTCCGAAGACCAACCACTGCATACACGTACCAAAACAAGCAATTCATAGCTTGGACAGGAAAATTCGATCCCTAAGTCACTCTTGGCCCTATCATGGCCAAAACGACCCAATAAGAATCCACAGTAGCCCAAAACGTAATTGGAACCACAGCAAACAAAATCGTGGGAAAACCAACAACCCCAATCTCAACACTGAAGCAATGAGAAAATACACAGCCCAAAGAATTGGAGAGGAGATCCGACTCTCAGCTTGGACAGGGAAAACATATATATAGACCACAAAATTAGTATAGAAACCACACCTCCACAGTAGAAATAGTGAATGGCTCATTCAAAGGAAAATCATGGATGACAGAAAACAGCTCCCCCAGCTCTCTGCGTGAGGAAAACGATGATGAATCCCAATATGTGCGTGAGGAGAAGAGAGAATGACTATCTCCATGTGAGGATGGACCAAAATGGAGAATGGAAGATTGGAATCCCTCTTCTTTCCCTGCCCACGTGAAGTGAAAGAGTCCGTTGGTGGAGTGTGCATGTGGGCAAGGACTGACAGTCCTGCCACACACCACTGCCCAGCAATAACTGCCCCAACTAATAACAAAAGTTTTTATGTGGTATTTGACTGATGAGACAATGAAAGGTGAGTAATTCAAAAGGGTGGGTGACAACTAGATGGGTTCAACAGCTGACACATGGCTTTTCCCCATAGGCTCAAAGTTTAATAGTCCCCCCTTCTTTATCCTTAGGAAAATCATTTCCTTTTCATCATGGTTTCATTGACATAGCTGGTTGGGGTTCACTTTAATTAAAGTGCATATTTACATGATGCCAAAACTATAATGTGTCATATATCATGGTATACCATCGGTAACGATTTCAATCACCGAAACATAACACAACCAAATCGATGGTGGGGATTTTACCTTTAGCTCCACACCACAATCAATTACAATATATATACATGATATACATTTAATGCAAACATGGTCAAAACCGGGGTGTTACAATAGTCATGAAGGCTTGATTTGACATTTGTATTTGTCGATCAATGTCGATCATGCGGGTGGTCTATGGTGGTATGTTGATGGGGTGAGTGTGGATTGTCAAAGTGCAGTCTAGTATATCTTTCGAAATTTTCTGTCATTTTGTCTTATGGGTGTTGGCAGTGTTTGCTAGTTTTGGGATTTTTATATTTTTATAGGTTTTTCTGAACAACTATGGTCGTTATATATATATATTTTGCTTAGTTTTTGTACCATTTTAGTCGAGCACCATTAACAAGTTTCTGAAATATTATGCCTTGTAACGTCCTTAGTCGGACTGATCCATTGGCATGAATTTCTTCAACAACGTAAGGTCCCATCCATTCTGTTTGTAGATTTTTGGGTTTTCCTTTCACTCGACTATTGTACAGTAAAGTAAGGTCCCCTACCAACAAATTTTTGTTTCTGATATTGCGGTCATGCCAAGCCTTCTATTGTTGTTTTTGAATTTTTTGATGTTGTAAAGCGAGTAGTCGGTGTTCTTCTAGCTTTCTTAGTTGCATTAGTCGGTCCTTCCTTGTGTCTTCGACATCAATGTCTAAGACATCTGCTATGATAGATGTTTTGCTATCTGAAATGAAGTGGAACAACTGCTTCTTGGCCATAGACTAGTCGAAACGGTGTTTGGTCGGTTGAACATTTGTATCCTGTCCTATAGGCCCATAATACTACAGGTATTTTTTTGTCCCAATCATCTTTGTTGGTGTTGCAGAATTTTGTTAAACCCCTCATCAATGTTTTGTTGAATGCCTTTATTACCTCATTCGACTGAGGGTGATAAGTTGTACTGCGTCAATGGTCAATTTTGAACTGGTCTGTCAGTGCTTTGATGGTTTTGTTAATGAAGTGTGATCCTTGGTCGCGGATTAAGTTTAGTGGGCATCCAAATCTAGTAATTATGTTTTCATAGATAAATTTAGTAGCTACCTCACTAGAACATGTTTTGACAAGTTCTGCCTCCACCCATTTGGTTACATATTCTACTGCAGTTATTATATATCTCGCACCTGTTATTTTTGTTGTTATTGGGAATGGTCCTAAGAAGTCGATGGCCCAAATTTCAAATGTCAAACTTGGGTTTACTAATATCAAGGGAATTTCCATACTAGGCAGAGGTTGACCCAATCATTGGCATCGATCGCATTGGATAACAAACTTTTTGCAATCCTTTTACAATGTCGGCCACCATAGCCCTGACTATTGGATTTTCTTGGTAGTTGTATTTGCTTGAAAATGTCCTCCAGCCAGTCCATAATGTGCTTCGTGCATAATATTATCTCTTTCGTGTTCTAACACACATCACCGGAGGATGTCGTCCAAGCCCATTTTATATAAAAATCTGTTTATGAGGTTGTATGGTGCAGCCTTCATAGCTAGATCTGTTTCTTTTTTGTGCTCATGCCTTCTGGTGCTTGACCATTTTCTAAGAATTGAGATATTTCCTCCAATTCTGCTGGGACACCTTCTATTCAAAATAAGTGTGCATCTAGTAGGTCATCTTCAACTCCTGTCAGGTCCTCTCCCGTGTCGATTCTCGATAGGTGGTCGGGTCCGACATTTAATTTTTCTAGTCTAACAATGACTTCGAATTCAAGTTCTTGGAATAGTAGTATCCAATGACAAATCCTCTCGTGGTGCAAAGGTTTGTTTACGAGGTATTTCAATGTTTGGTGGTCAGTACAGAAGATAAAAGGATTGGCTAGTAGGTAATGTCAGTACTTTTGTAGTGCAAAGACCATTCCTAATGCTTCCCTCTCTGTTGTTGAATAGTTTCTTTTTGGTTTGTTTATTTTTATGTTGCTATATACTATAGGGTAATCCATTCCATCATCCCCTGGTTGTGTTAAGATCGCACCTATTGCTAGGCCTGATGCATCGATATGTACATGGAATTTAATTCACCAATTCAAGAATCTGAGGATAGGTGCCTCAACTAGTTTCCTTTTTAATGTGTCAAATGATATGTTACATTTATCTATCTAGTCGAACTCTTGATCTTCTCTTAATAGTTCTTCTAATGGATAGGTCATATCTAAGTAGTATCTAATAAATTTTCCGTAATATCCCATGTGTTAACACTCTGTTTTTAACAGTTGATTTGAGAGCCTGATAGGAGTTCGATGAGGGTCCCATTCCCGCAAAATTCATGTGAAATCCCCTTCAGGTTATCAGAAGTGAAAGGAAAAGGAGAAAATAGAAGGTGTGTTGAAGGCGTTGAGCGAGACTCAAAATCAAAGGCTAAGATTGATCGAAGGAGGATCAATGGCTCCAAACCATTTCGCGCGAGCGAACATGCTCGACCAAAGTCGCATTTCCAGATTGTGAAATGAGTTAAAGTTCAGAAACATTCTATGGTCAAGATGAGATCTGAGTTAGATCTATGGCCTCAATCAATTTCGCAAGCCATACTTGCACGGGTAAAGCCGCGATTTCAAATCTCGAAAGAGGGGTAGTGGTCGCGAAGATCAATGGCCACGATAAGAAAGGAGAGAAATCTATGGCCATGGTTTATTTCACAGAGTGGACTAACACGGATGAATGCCAAGGCTTCTCATTACGAAATACAATGGGGCCCACTCAGATCTACGGCTTCATGAAGGGTCGGTCGCGATCGACGGTTGAGAACATGTCACAATCCAGAACTGCCCATGGTGTTCAAAGGGGAAAAGTTGGCAGCAGAACGTGGATGGTGGACATGAAATATTCCTCAAATTAGATGGCTGGAAAGGCTCCCAGGGTGTAGGTTTCACATCCAGTGCTGAGATGACAGTGGAGGAGACGTTCACGCGTGTAATCTGCGTCCTTGCTGATTGGCCGATTTCTTCGATGCCATTTGTAGCACGCGTAACGGTGGAATAATCCCTTTTGTAGAGTCATGTCACGTAAATATAGGTGGATTTTGTGTGAGTTTGCCTACAGAAATGAGGAAATTAATCGGCGAATCCACCACTCACACGAGGCAAAGCCAGCACGACACAAGATACCATTCTGTTTCCTACTTCAAAAGAGCAAGGAAACATGGGAGCATCCACTTCATGAACTTTGCAGCATGGATCTATTGTACCATATGGTGTCCACAAATGCTTCCCATAGTGGATGGTAAGGTTCCACGACCGATTAAACTAAGTGACTAGATCCCCAGCAAGTAAAGGATCACTCTGCTCATGCCCACACATGTTGATACCAAATACACTCGATGACAGGGTGTGTAGGAATGATGACCCGTCATTTCTAGGGTCAGTCTCGAAGCCTTATATATACTACTTTCGGAGCAATGGGAGTGAACTAACATATCTCCAGAACTTAAGTTTTACTTCTCCATGAATCTACAAAGGCCCGAAGAGTTTGACGATGAAGATTTGGTTTGAGAAGCTTGTCCATCTAGGGGTGTTGATGGTTGGTGGGAAGCTTCCACACTTGTCCATCACCTTGGTATTACATGGAAAGAACAACACCAGCCATCGAGGTCTAGACATGATACCCACGCCCCCAACAACGCTAGGCCTGGACACTTACTCCCTGCCCACCAAAGCCTCCGCAGAAGGGTACAGTCATTGACTGTTCCATGTATAATCATTTGTTCGAATGGGAGCGTCAAGGGTTTAAATCCATAACAGCCCTGTTTATGAAGTCCACTTTCCGAGGGTGATGGGGCTGGTGTAGATATGCTACACCCTATTTCCTATGGGAGAGCTCACCTCACTAGAGATGAGAAGTACAAGAATGACAATCCACCCCACAGGTCCGTCTCAACCAGAAGCAATGCAGCACTTCTTCCATAGCCCGTGGCTAACAGTCTTACCCAAAGAGGAAGGAGGTGGGAGATGTGATTGAACTAGGGAAATATGCAAGCAACCTTGCCAGTGTTTGGCCATGCGGAAAGCTGCATTTGAACATGATGGGAGCACACGCTTCGGGCATGGAAGGAGGCATCATACTCGCAATCCACCGTAGCAGCCAAGCACGTCGAACTGTTACTCGGGCCGAATGCGACCACCAGCGCCATGATTTCTATTTTTTATATTTGTAAAATGTGGCGATAGTTCCACTCATTGTACTGTTAACGCATGATAGTGACTTGTAACAATTTTCAAATCGGTAGTCTCAGCATTAGAATAGTATAAATACACTCACGATAGAGGGAGGGAAAAGGAGTTGGTTGGATTGGGAAACATTCTAGGGCTAAGGCTCTCCATTGTAAATAAGATTTGATGCCTGTGTTTTGAATAAAATTGCAGAGGAGGAATTGTTTCTCATGGCAGAGATTCATGTGTCATTGCTTTTCTCAATATGTATCTTCTTTTACATGCAATGTGTTTCCTGTTTTCACTCCAGTCCGTTGATTTCTTTCATGTCTGCAACTTAGTGTATAGCAGTTAGGAATTCATACTCATTATGCTCCGGCTGTTGTTCTAGACATTTATCAATTATTCTTTTAAAGTTGCATGGAATTCATCTCCCTGGTGCTACACGCGATGGGTTGTTCTCTCTCTTGTCCTCTAACCGCCCACTAAATATCTCCTGATTGGGAGATCAGCGGCTACCTTGCCTCTGTTTACAACCCCAGGCCATTCCTTTCGTTATGCAAGTGTTCCCTATGCAAGTTTTCAACTCCATTTCCAATGGTCCCTTACCCCGATAATTCCACCTTACATATCACCTTGATACACTTCATCCCATTCAGGATCCTAGCCCCCTGATTATCCTTGACTAAAAATCTTATGTGGAGTAGACTCTGAAGACAAAATGAGAGATCCCTCTCTGATTGTGCAGAGCCGAAGGCGCAGTCTAAATTGGTTTTGCTGTTACCCGGGAGCGGACCTTCTGCAACCTTTGGGCTCATTTCCAGTGCTACAACCGTGTGTCCCAGCAATACCCTGACCTGTTTTGGATTTACTGGAGGTTTCAAGTTGAGGATAATTTTTATCTTTGCAAAGTCAACCTTGATTCCTTCTTTGCATACAATGTTCCCTAGTAGTATCCCTATAGGGGTTAGAAAGATGCATTTCCTTATGTTGAGAGATAATTGAATTTGTCGACATCGTTATAGCATGAGCCTTAGCCATTTGCAATGATCTTTCAACATGGAGTAGATTTTCCAATCATCAAAATATCCTGCCATTGTTTTGTAGATATATTCTTGAAATGTTTTGACAACAATTCTCAAAAAATACTGCAGGTGCATTTTTTAGACCAAAGGGCATAACTTTGTAGGAAAATGAGTCGAATTCACATACGAATGTCGTCTTTTTCTGATCTTCTTTGGCTACTGGTACTTGGTTATATCCTGAGAATCCATCTGTAAACGAGTAGCATTCATGTCCTGCAACTTCATTTAAGATTTCATCTGCGTCTGGTGTTGGGATTGGGTCTGTTAGGGTGACTTTGTTTAATTCTTTGAAATCGACATAGATCCTTAGCTTTCTTGGGTTGTGTTTCTTTGGTTGGACGACCATCGAGCTTTCCCATTTCAACTAATCTATAGGGTATATAATTCTTGCTGCGAGCATATTATCGATCTCTTTCTTGACTATCTCTTTGTATTTATGAGCTAATTTCTATGGACTTTTCTTTACGGGTCAGGCATCGGGTTTGATGTCAATCTCATATTTCTCCCATTTCATGGACTAGCCCTTTGAGATATTTATAGTCTCTAGCAAAGACATCCTGGAATTATTTTAGTAGGTTTACCATTTCAGTCATTTGTTCTTCGCTCCAGTAATCACCAATTTTTTCCATTTTTAGTCGATCATCATTTGATATGTCAAACTCTTTAGTTTTAACTTTGGAATCCAACCATTCTAGTGCTTTGGCTACATTGATTAGTCGACTCCCTTCTTTAAATTGTGAGAATGTAATAGGGAAGTCTGTTGCGGTCATTTGGTCGGTATCTTCTTTGTCAGTTGTGCCAACTTTAAGTATTGTGAGAATTGGTTTTGGTTTTTCTAAGTAACATGATTTCCATCGAAATATTTTCCCTTCCGGATTTTTGTTTTCCATTTGCAGTCTTGTCGATTGTGGTATTATATTGGTTTGTATGTTATTGCATGGTATTGTCAGTTGATCATGGTTTTGTATCAGACTGTTGTTCCTCATCGGTTCTATAAATGCTTTTATTTGCTTTGCAGTTTCGACTAACTTTTCGTTCTGCGAAATAAAACTGAAGTCCTTAGTGAAATTCTCTCTAAGTTCGTTCCATTGAAATGTTTTGCCTCGTGCTTCTTCCATTTTATACCAATTTTTTGGTAATTCGGCTAGCGTCAAGGGAAACAGGTGTGGCCATGTACGTTCATCTTTATAACCAAGTCTTCTCCATTCTCTTTCACATGTTCTTATGTGCTCCTCTAGGTCTTGCCCTTGGATGAACACAGGTATTTGCGCCTGTTTGGTTTGTTTATTTCCTCTGAATATTTCTATGAAGTAAGTCAAAGCTGTTGTCCATGTCTACAATCTTGATCAATGGGTATCCCACCATTAAGCAACTTGGCTTGTAAAGGTTTCTACCAGGATTTGTAGTTGGCCATGTTCACCTATGTTTTTAGAGACTTGTTCTATATGCATAATTGGGGATTCTCTTTCTTTATACCTTGGGATTTGTCTGATACTTATATTTGTTGGGTTTAAGGTAGGGTATTCCCTGGTTTTATTTTTGAATATTTTTGGGATGATGGAGACTGAGAAACATTGATGGACTTGTTTCTTCTATATATCTTGGATGGTCCAACAGCCTCTTGCTTGGGTCTCATAGTTTTCGACTTCCCAATCGTAATGTTTTGCCTCTAAATTATATCCCACTGAGTCTTGGTTTCCTAAGTGAAGCTCACCATAGGTATTGGGTTCAGTGTAGTCTTCATTATTTTGAATTTGATATAATTGTCAAATGTCGACTTCTTCATCAATGGGTTCTGTCCAAGGTTTTCCTTGGGAAGGATGAATAGGGACTATGACTTTTTGTCCATTTCCTTTTAATTTTATTCTTTCTTTGTCTAGAGATATTGATGCTTTCATTTTTATTCCCCATGGTCAACCTACCAAGGCTGGGAAAGAGCTAGATCCTTCTTTAGGGTCAATAATTTCAAAGTCGACTTTAGTTGATATTCCTTTTATTGTCGTATCGACATTTCTCCAAACCCTGATGGGTTCGATCAGTCCTTGGTTGGATAGCTTGAGGTATATGCCTGACTCATATAGTTGAGGTCTACCGAGTTGTTCCCAAGTGTCATGAGTCATAATATTTACTTGTGAACCGAAGTCGAGTACAACTTGTCGAACATGGTATCCTTTGATTTCTAGATCGGCAAGTGGGTCGGCATCACTTTTGTCTTTTTGGTTTATACTGCATATTTTTTTGGTTTGTTTTTATGTATTATTATTATGCTCCATATTATACAATAATTTAATGAATTGAGATACCGATTTATCATCCTGTACTAAGCGTATTAATTCTTTAACTATGTTTTGTCGACTGTCGTTGACTTCTTCCTATCTAGCAAATTCTTTAAACATAATCGTTGCATCGTTATATAATTGTTTTTGTTTAGCTGGGTTAGGATAATCATTTTTTTATTTGATTTTACTTATACATGGATTATCATTTCCGATTTTTTTCCCTTGTCGGGTTACTATGTGTAGGTTCTTTGTATTTATTGCATCATGTTTTTGAACACATGACAAGACATTAACATTTTTATTTTTATTAATTTTGTCGAGCATGGTGGGACAATCCTCTAATGAGTGATCACATACACCACAGCTAGTAAAAAAATTTAGACCAGTTCTATCCTTGGTATGGACGGTCTGCATATCGATGGCCCTCTTTGTAGCATGTAAAGCACTAGATGGGTTTTCGTGGTCGATTGTTGCGATTTCCAGAAAAATATCATCCTCGACCTCCATATCCTCCATGACAGTTTTCGAACCGGTGCTCATACCGAAGGCCTTCATATATTTGATTATTTGGTTCGTTTTGATCATTACTTCTCTGGGTGTTATCATTATTCTGTGCGACTGCATTCATTTGGTAGACTGCTTGGTAATTTTGTTAGTTCTTTAAATTTAGGTGGCATTCGGCCGTTGCATGGCTTTTTACCTCATAGATTGGGCACCAATATGCTTTGCCATTTTTCATGTTATATGGGAAATCTTTTGTTGTATGTTCTCCATGTTCTTGGAAAATGTCACAGAAGCATTTTTTCTAAACAAACCGAACGTCCTGTCGAATTATGTCTTGTCGATAGTTATCTTTAGTGTGTCTGATCATGGAGCATTTTGTGCACCAGACATCCTGATTCTTGAGGTTCAGCTCTTTCAATGATTTCTACATGATTTCTAGTTGTTCTTCCAGTCTAGTATCAACAAGATATGCTAGGAAATCTTCGTTTATCTCTACTTGCAGAGCTTTGGTAAGTGTGTCTTCATATGTTTTAAATGTCTCCAAGCTTATGTGCCACCAGATTTTCTGTGATAGACCTGCAAGAAACCACTGAATTAATAGTTGTTCATCAATTACATAGTCTAGTTGGCTAAGGAGGTCTTTCCATCATTTGTCATATTCCCAAACAGACTCTACTAGCTTCTGAGATGTTGTTTTCAGCTTTTTGGCTGCCATATGTTTTGCATCTGGAGTTTTAAAGAAAGACAAGAATTGTGCTTTAATGTCTGCTTTGTATGATTGGGGAGTTCTCTCGATATAGGTCATGTACCAAGTTAGTGCTCTTTTCCTCAAGGCACCGACGAACTATGCCATCTGTTGTTCTTTGATCATAACTTGATTTGCCTCCCATATTGACTCACAGATGAACCAATGTCATCTAGGGTCTTTGTCACCCTCGTATAGAGGGATATGTGTTGATCCATGACCCATGTCGGTATCATTGTCATTGTCTCCTTCATGGGTTGGCGCTAGTGGGGGTAGTGGTGGGGTTAGTGGGATGTTTTGTTTGTCTTGCTATGCAAAGCTGTTGTCGATGGAACTTTTGTTCTCGTCGGTCATTTTGTTTGTCATTTCTTCTCCAACAAGCAGTCGGTTCGGGTCGACTTCTTCTATCGATGTCCTACTGCACTGATTTTTCTGCAGGTCTGACTGTTCCATATTTTGCAAAGCTTTGTTTGGAAGGGGGAGTGATCCTTCATGTTTCAGGTAAAGCAAGTGGATACTTTGGTTGGAAGGGTATGCCTGAAGTGTTACCTAATTTCCTTCCTCCGATCGATGGATCACTAGATGATTATCATCGTTTACCTTGTCATCGAGTCGGCTCCATATACCAAACTCACCAGCTCTTAGTCATAGGTATTCTTCGACAATGGCATGTATTCTGGTACTCAAATTCGTTGGAGACAGAGGTCTTACCTCCTGAGGGATTTCTAGTAGGAGAGCTTCTCGCTGCTCTATCCACAAGTCTTCTTCCATGGGTGATGCTTATTCATCTACGCCTTCTTCCTGTTGGTCATGGCTTGACTCTAGCAGATTTATTTCTTGTTCTATCACCCTAGTAGTCATCCCTCTTTCCAGCGCTATAGATTGTTCTCTTCTTTCTTCCCTTGTTTTTAGCCTCTTCTCTCTTTCTACTCTCTGTAAATACGATGTACGTTTGTGTGTCACTCTTTGTTCGATTTCCTTTTTAGGTTGATTTTTCATTGCTGGTGATGGTATTTTCTTCAGTCATCTAGAATCCTTTTTACTTTACCCCAACATATTCCCAACTACCCCCCCCCATAGCCTACCTGATGCTTTAGAAAGCTCGGATAGTTCTGTTTACTTGCTTAGGAAGTACTCCCACTCCCTTCCGATTATGAATTTTTCCCACCTCTTATGTTTCTTCGCCCAGTTAGAATTTGGTGGTGGATCATGTACTGACGGACGAGGTTCTATGATACGGCCCACTCCCTTTTCTATTAGGAATTTGAACAAAAGGGTCGGTAAGGAGCAAAGGAACTGCTCGGTGAGGTCTATATAAAACCTTTTCTGAATGCTTTCGACCAAATTTCTTTCTTCCATGGCTTGTTCATCGCAGAATTTGTCTATGATATTTTCAAACCACTTCGACAAGTTTGTTCATCCACCTCGGATCAGTTTCTCCAGTAGCTCTTGGTCCTTAGTTGCTTCCAGCTTTTTCATCTAGAAGTTTTTTCAAAAGCTGAGGTACCAATTCTATAAACTTCTCATGTGTTTCAATGAAGAATTTATCCTTCACTTGAGCAATGGTCAATTTGTTTCTCCTTGCATAGTTCTGAAAATAATTTGCTATCTTTCGCTCCCACCAGTTCTTAATATCATGTTCTGATATCATCTGCTTATGGTCATTACGTTTGTATATGTACTTCCAGCAATGGAACCAATGTTGTGATCTTACAGATCACAAAGGGTTACCAATAATACACATAGAAGCATATAAATATAACAGACACAAGAGACAAGAATGGATGAGGAAGTAACATATTATATTATAACATGAGGGTCCATACATACACACAACTTAACCAAGTTCTCATCTGGCTCAACAGCCTAATATATATAATTAAAAATAGTTACAAATAACTACATGCGGTTCGGTCAACCGACACGACTTTATGCAGCCGACCTAATCTCTAATTAGTTGTCTTATTCGACTAGTATTCTCACCGACTAGCTCCTCCAAAATATCCCACCTTCAGAGCATGGCACCTCTCATGTTCTTTAGTCTTGTTTCCAGCACCAGACTTGTTTTCTAATTCAAGAAGAGAAATTTTTTTATGTTCAAGGAGACTAAACATTTGGAATTTTGGTCTATGGTTTTATTCATACACAGATTCTCTGGATGATTTCCTCTCTTGCAGTAAGAGCGCTTGGCCTTGTCAAACTTCTTACACTTGTCCTTCTTATAACCTGAGGCTCCTTATGAAGGATTTTTCTTATCATTAGGCTTGGATTCAGTGTTCTTCTTCTCTTTTCCTTTATGCTCCCCATTTCCTTGCACATTCTTACTCTCCCCAACTAAGAGAGCCTCATTCTTAGAGGCTTTGAGAGCTCCCATATGAATCATCTTATTGTGTTCCTGGATTAGTGATTATGTGAAGGAATCGAGGGATGGAATTCACCAATTAGGAATTTTCAGTCTCTTATAGTGAAATGTGGAAATGAACACTACAAATTTTGGGCCAAGTTTGATCAGAATTGAGAGCACCACCTGCTCATCCTTCTTATCAATCTCGCACCGCTTGCATTGCATGACAAGGGAATTTAATTTTGAGAAGAATTGTTGTACAGTTTTGGAGTTGTTGGGATGTAGTGTTATTAGCTCATTCTCCAGAATATGGCCCCTGAGCTCGTCTTGCTTTCCAAACAAGGATTCGAGCTTATCCCATAGTTCTTTTGGAGTTCTCAGTCCATAAATATGGAAGAGTAGTTCCCTGGATATGTGGATGCACATGAAGCCAAATACTTCATATAGCTTGTTTAGATGCTTCGACTTTCCAAGAGGTTGTTGGGTTTTGACCTCTCTGCCCATGGAGACCCTATACATACCCTTATTTCACAATACAATCTGCATATAATCCCTCCAATCTAGATATTTAAAGGGGGTGAGGATTCTATGTGTCAAAGTTGTTGAATTCTCCATCTTACAACTTCAAAAACAACTAATTCTTCATAAAATATTTGAATGTACCTTCAAAAACACTACAGAACACTCCAATTCAAAATAAAACCAATTCAAACACTCTCCACTTCAACATGTGCCTTTTTTCTTGGTGGATCAAACCTGGATAGAATCCAAAGGGATAAAGGAAAGAATAATAGTATTTATGTGGAACCCAATTACATCTGGCACAAAGAGGGAAGAATTCAATGTAAACTTATCAATAGATTCATGAAAAATGGTCAGCATAACATTACAGCCATTTTCATTGATCTCTATGTAATATAATAATCATACAATGGGAAGAATTTGAATTCCTTAGGGAGGATTCAAATTCACAAACTCAAGCTGACTCTGGTGCTAACTCAGTGTGGGAAAATCTCCACTAGAGCTCACTAAGGCAAATTTGGATCATTGAATTAGTGCGTAATCAGTTAAATAATGTAGGTAGGTGAGGAAAGGAACCCTACCTCGCTTAAATCATGCAAATTGGCGTTAGGATGACTGAGAGTGAAATAATTGATGGGAATCAAAGCATAACTAAACATAACTAAATACCTACTAGGGTCAACTTCTAGGGACTACTAGTGGCACTCAGAGTGGGTTCCTAAATTATAGGGATTGGTCTCTATAGCTCCCAAACTCATGCAGACTGGTGCATTGAGCTTTAGGTGGACCCTAGGTGTGTCCCCCATACACTAATGAAGTGGAAATGATGTCCCCTGTGTACTAATGAAGTGGAAATGACGTCCTAATATAGGAAAAGAAAAATATACTATGTGTTCAAAGGGAGAATTAATTAATAATCCTAATAGGTTGTAGGAAGGTGTCTTGTTTCCGCGGGAGGCATTCTACAGATGAAACTCGAGCAATTATTTCATGCAAGTGCATCAAGATAATAAACAACGTACCAAAGGAGTCTCTCATGTTCACGATTAGATAGGAATGGGATTGATCCCAACATGTAAGGATTCCATGTTGAATGACACATCACCAAATGATCTAGAACAAGTTTATGGCATGCATGTACTATTAGTAAACGCGTTGTGAAATATATCGAGAATAATTGGAACCTCACGCACCATATAAACAAAGAGATACACAGTTCATGTTAGCCACGTCATTGTTGTTAGATGTGAGTGGTTGAATACACATGGTTAAGACGTGATGTTGTATATTACATAAGCAATGATATAAACAATAGACAAGTAATGGGTGATGGAGCAACAAGTATTTCTGTTACTCAGCAAGAACTCATACAGGGTTGATTACATAAGATCGAACTAATTTTATATCCAATTCTCCAACCTATTTATATGATTTACATGTGGTTACATAACTACATGTCAGTTCAACTAACTGAAACGACCTATGGAGGTCGACATAACCAATTGATATGTTTTACAAGTAGTCGGTTGAAGGACCTAGCCGGATAAATGACTTAGGCCCCTCCAACATCTCCCCCACCTCAAAATATTTCTTTGTCTCAAAGAAATGAGGAGATGAAAACTTCGATGTCTGAGTAATGGAAAAACATGTTACTATTTCTATTGAAGGATGGTACTGGTAGATTGATGTTGGTGACCACATACTTCAACAATATCTTATGCATCGATTGATAAATGTTGTTGAAACTATTCCCGTGCATGTAGTGCATTCTAAATGTTGATGATGAGAGTAGTGAGGTCAGATAGGTTCTGCATCTTGTCGTGCATATCCAAGCCCAAAATATTGATCATGTTTGGAACTAGTAGTCTTATTTTCTTGTGAGCAGTAGAGAGAATTTGTTGGTGTTGTGGCCTAACCTCCATTGTAGTATAGTTGGTTAGCATATTTGGCTCTCACCCGAGAGACCTAGGTTCAAGTATCGGTAACAAAACTATTGTTGTAGTAAAGTAGATTGCATAATTACCAATGACACATGTTATAAATTACATAAGCAATGATATAAACAATAGACAAGTAATGGGTGATGGAGAAATAAGTATTTCTTTTACTCAGCAAGATCCCCTACAGGGTTGATTACATAAGATCGAAACGATTCTATATCTGTCTCTCCAACCTATTTATATGACTTACAAGTGGTTACATAACTACCTGTCAATTCAACTAATCAAAACGACCTATGGAGGTTGACATAACCTATTTATATGGTTTACAAGTAGTTTCTCGAAGGACCTAGTCATCTAGAAGACTTAGGATCCTCCAATAGGAAGTCGAGATTGATTAGGGTGACGCAACTCCTTGATAAAAAAAACTCTATTTTCATTTCCTTTCCAAATGCAATAGTGCAAGAGTAAATATTACTTCCTTATGATACTATCCTGGATACTTAGGCTTTTTCCTCCAAGAGTGGCCTCCTAATTAGTGATTAGTGTTAATATTTATGAATATCGATAAGCATGTGGTTGCTTTTTCAAAATTTAAGACAAACCGAAGTCTCATTCTTCACATAATGCTCATTCATTTGATAAAATACTGGAAAAGTTAATGACTTGTGGTCAAGAAACAATGGATTGAAATCCGCCCAATGAAACAACTATCTATGCGTAAATCGCTATTTCATAAATCAACAATATGTTTGTTTTCTGCAAATGGGTTTTATGTAGGGTATTAGCTTTATCTGAAACATATTTATTGAAAATATCGACTAATTTCCTAAATTAACTTTTAGAATTTCTAATATTGTACAACTGTGAAATTTCAAAAGCATTTATTGAACTATTATGTTAGGATCAATTATATGTTAGCAAAATTCGAAAGTCATTTTGTGGACAATGTTGTTCAAATCAAATATATAGATGCAATATAAAATGTAGGTAAAAATACTTTGAGAGATAACATAAAATGAAATGACAACACACAAGGCCTTTGTCCTTCATTATGATGTCAATGATTCAGTTGTGTCAACTGATGAAATATTAGGTATGGACCGGGATCTTGGCATGTATATATGAGACAACAGTTACAAGTTACAATGAAAACCAAAATCAAGTGAAGGATTTCAGCTCACCATATCATAACCTAAACCCCTTATAATAAATTAGAAAAGGATGTTCGTTTTTCTTTCACTCAGTCAACTAGCTATGCTTATTTCTATGCTATAATTCCCTCTATCTAAACATAAGTTAGGGGCTAGCTACTTTGTAGGCACCCTTGTTTGGAAATCCAATCTGTCAGACTGGAAAACAATTCTAATGGTAAATTTATCTAGTCATTTAAGCATAATATAATAAAAATACTTTAGTTACTTACCCAAAAAAATGACAACAGATTCAATGCTTGTGATTGTTAGTTATCTATAAAATTTTAGTTTTCTTATTTTATCTTTGCAATCTTCTTTGTTACTTTCAAATATTTAATATTACAGTTCAAACACACTTTGTTGATGTATTTGTAACTTCGGAATTTATTCACTTGTATATTTCATATATTGTATTTCATTGGTCCTCGATGTTCCTATATGGAGAATCATTAATGTAATCAAGTCATGTAAAGTCATAGAGGTTAACCCTCCTTGTTGATTGGGGGCAAAAGTCCTCGTAGTTGTGGGGCACTAGGGTTTTTAGAATCTCCTAGAGAAGTCGAACCTGGTAAGTAATTGTCAAGTCAGAAATTAGTATAAATAGAGAGTGAGCCTCTCTATTTGTCACACACTCACACCTATCTATAGCGCATAGGTGAAGAGAGGAGGAGCTCGCTCAAGTGAGAGAGAGAACAACTGTTGGAGATCATCTTTATGTCTTTGGGTTTTACTGTTTCCATTGGTGCTCATTCTATCTCTGAGGAAGTTGCAAGGTTTTCTCCTTTATGGTTTCCCCAAGGAAAATCTTTGTTTCCATTGTCTCTTGTGATTGATTTTTGTGCATTCTATTCCCTCAGATAAGATCCTAACATCATATTGCTTAAATGATAAAAATATAACATAGTATAAGAGCTAACCTGAGAAGAAGACACTATGCAGCTGTAGAATCTAGGTCTTCTTACTTTTTGGGTCTCTCTCCATATATCATCATCAAAAGGAGGCTAGGATAACTCTCCATTGGAGGGTGCATCTTTCTATCAAAGCAAAATTTGATTTCAGGCATTTTAGTTTTTGACCTGTCACTGCTGCGGGAAATTAGGGCTTTTCACATAAGAGCAATTTTTGACTGAACCTAGCATAGGATTTCTCTCCTCCTCAAAATCGAAATTTAGAGACCAATATTGAAATTTTTTGTTCGGTAAAACTCCGGGAAAGTCAATCTCTAATTTGACCTTAGGCTGAAAAACCCTAAAATACTAAAACTGGTAGTTTTGGCACATTCTCTATATCTTGATTTTGGAGAAGGATCGGGAGCTAAAACATTTACAGAAAGAAGCTAAGTTACTGATCTACCCTGTGTAAAAATTTTAGCCTCAAATTCGCTATATTCTGGGATATATGATTCCTCCAAATCAGGGTTCCATCCTATTCCATGATTCATCCCTAAACAGGACACACGGGGAGAATTGCTATATCTCAGGCTATGAAGGTACAAATGAAATTTTGCAAGATTTTCTAGATAGGTAATAGACTTTAATTTCTATGGTAAAATTTTCTGACCCCGAAGGTAAAATAGTGACATGTGGAAGTCTGTACAAGTTCGTTATGATGAACAGTCCTGGATTAAGTCACCGTGGGAAAACTATCATAAGTCCCAATTGGTGAAACCAATTCTGATAAAACCTATGGTGTTGGAAAGAGGACAGACGAGGATACCATAGTGTGAAGTTTCAGACATGTATGAGAAGTAATTTCAGATATATTGCAGAAACAATATCAAGTACGTCTATAGAAGAAATTAAAGAAAACTAGGGCATCAGATATTTTGCAGTTCTGATCACAGTTTTGGGAAAATGAGTATGCTGCTCAGCTCACCTTTAGGAGGCATGTCTTTCTATCCAATAAAATCTAAAAGATTCCAAGTTTTGAAAATTAGGGTTTTTTTAACAAACCCTAGATCAACCAAATCTAGAACCGGGACGGACATCTCAAATCGGTAAGATCTAATCTTTTGCTATTTACATTTGAGGTTCTAATTTCAAAATGACTAATCACACCAGCTTGATGACAAGCTTGTTGAAGCTAACAACTTCGAAGCATGGAATTATAGTATCTCAATGGTTCTTAAAGAAAATGAATTGGACACCTACATAAGTGGAGAGGTTCCATCTCCAGAGGGAGATGACGCTAAATCCTTACACAAGAAGAACTTGGTCAAGGCCAAGAGGATCATGTTATACCACAAGTGTCTTCCCTAAATACACCTAAAGAGATGTTTGATTCCTTGACCAAGCTATTTGAAAGGAAGAACATCAATTGGAATATGACTTTGAGAACCAATTGAAGAATGTAAATATCTAGAATGCAGATACCATACAGTCATACTTTACAAGGGTCTCTCAAATCAAAATACAACTTGAAGCAATGGATGAATAAGTAGAGAATGCAGAAATTATGATAACCACCTTGAATGGCCTCCCAGGGTCATGGGATTCATTCATTCGAGTAATGTGTGCCAGAAGGAAGTGATTACCTTCAGCAGACTCTAGGAAGAGTGCACACAAGAAGAAGCTCGACTCATAATAAGAGAAGAGAAGAATGGAGCAAGTGAATATCAAGCGCTCACGATTCAAAGAAGATCCCTCAAGCGATGAGGAATATGAAGAACTCAATTCTTGATCCAGGAATATTACAAGAGAGCAAAGCACAAAGAACCAATAGTATAGTACCACTACTACATCAAGAATACATGATATGTAGAGACTCACTTGACCCTATTATATACTAAGAGATGAGGAGTAATTACTCTCACATATTGCATGTGGGATAATACAATTCTCCAAAATAACATCTCTTAATACAATACCATGGACAAATACTCTACACAATTAAATACAACACCATATAACTATGGGTTAAATGTATTACTCTTTTACATAAGATTGTAAATAACTTTCGACATAATACAAAGACATTATTACCTTCCAAGGAATATAATATATTCCAACACTCCCCCTTAATAATGGTTGGGAGAAGGGCCCACACTAACACTAAGGAAGGAAGGAGTCATTACTACTCCCCCTTTATGACAACTTCCAAAATAAGCAAAGCCACAAATAAGGTGCAAATAAGAAGAACACTTTGGCTGATGGAATTTGACGATGAACAACCGCTTCTCACTGAATCATGAAAGTGCACACGAACCAGGTTATACGATGAAAGACCCAACAATAAAATGCCGAGAAAATGTGAAGGAATCCAATCGCAAGATGCCCAGATCACCACAAGAATCATCACAACTATACATGATAACTGAATAACTCTGATATAACATCCACACTAGTGTACAAATACCTTCTAACGGCCGATACAACAGAACGTGTGGCTAATAACACAACAACAGTGTACAAAAAAAATAGATGGCCAATACACATGCGGATAGCATACATTCTTCCAATCAAGGTGCAATATAAATATCTGTAGAAGACCTCAAACATCAAAGAAACAAGACCCCAATGGTCTATACATCGAAAATGATATCATACATGTGAACATCATGACCTTAACAGTAGAAGATGGTGCTTCATTATTCCTGGAATAAGGTGATAGCCTAAACAAAGAACTTATCTACACAAGAAATTTCAAGATTAAAGCATAAAAAGGTCATAAAACAAAATTGCTCATACATAATGAAAATGCTTATATACCAAAGGTTATCAAACATCATATAAAGGAATGGCAACATAATATGATCAAATAAAAGATTAACTTGCTCATTAAGGAAAATGAAGTTACTTTTACACATTAAGTGTCAACCACAACATATAAATAGTGAGTCAAATATTTCACTTAAATATATGAAAAATTAGTCATCAAGCAACAAATCTGAAGCATAGGTGCATTTCTTATTAGTATGATGTTAATATGAAAGAGATGAATGCCCTGAAAAATGTCAATGCTTCCATATAGGAATGTTAGAAACAAGTACGAACAAGATAACCTCTGCAACCATAAGAAGTAAATAAAGAAGCATCACAATTCATATGTTTAGATGCATAAGAATCCATTATCCACTCCATGTTAGAAGAAGAATTATTAGGCAAAACAACAGATGCACATAAGGCTACTTGACAGTCATGAGAAGTTTTCTTTTTAGCTTTATCCATTAAACATTTTTCTTTAAAACAATTATTTTCAGGATGGTTAGTTTTGCCACAATGTTTACAAGGATCATATACTTTCTTATGTTTACTATTTCCATTAGAAGCATGAGAAGCATGTCCAGAATTAGTATTAGAAGGATTAGAACCTTTAGCATTATTAAAAAATTTCTTATGATTCTTATTAAGTGCAATTAGAACTTTATTAGGTGTGAGTTGTCCTGAAACAATTAACCTTTCTTGCTCATTGATCAATCCTTTACAAAAATCATCAAAAGTTTGCTTCGTAGTACTTTGAGACAATACTAGATCTCTATTCCTAGTTTGGATGAACATATCAAAACAATATGGCATTTTATGATCTACAAGAATAATAAGAGCAGTGACAGTTTTCTAGTAATGTTTACCACAACTATTTAATCTCATTTAAAGTTTTCAATTCAGCAAGATATAACTCAACTCTTTCAAAGTCAGCAGGTTCGAGGTCAAATATCTTCTTTTCAAGATAATATGCAGAAACATCATCAAATTTATCAAATAAAGAGGAAATAATTTTCCATACCTAAACCGGGTTGTCTTCTGCCTCAATACTTACCTGAAGACTATCTACAACAGTTTGACCAATCAGCCCCCTTGCTTGATCACTTTTAGCTTCCCATATAGCAAAATCATCAGCAGCAGTGGGTGTCTTGTGTTCACCATTAACTAGCCTCCAAAGATTCTTACTCCTGAGAACATCAATCATCTTTCTCT
Source organism: Pseudotsuga menziesii (assembly GCA_001517045.1). Classification (NCBI taxonomy): domain Eukaryota; kingdom Viridiplantae; phylum Streptophyta; class Pinopsida; order Pinales; family Pinaceae; genus Pseudotsuga; species Pseudotsuga menziesii. The sequence continues at coordinate 220,063 of LPNX010651135.1, read as the reverse complement.
TCTAGGAAAGATAGTTAGAACCAACTAATTCAAGAACATAAGCTACTTTGAAAGTCATAATGAGTGAAATTTTGACAAGAAATAAGAAACCCTAATACTGAAAAAAAAAATAGTGAAGAGATTGAAAACAATTAATTTTACTTTTCTGAATCTGGAAAAGCACAATTAAAAACACAATAAAGAAAAGAGGAGAAACTTTCACTTACAACAATGTGAAGAAAAATGTGCCCAAAAAGCCCAATATTCTATTCGGGTCGCATAGGTGGATGAATGGTTGTTCCAATTCATAAAATAGGTTATAGTAAGAACTACGGTAAGAAATGCTCAAGTTACGGCCTTTTTTTATAACTGTTGTTTCTATTACCGAAAGGAAGCCCATAAATGCCCAGTTTTCTGTTCTGTTTGTGAAGGTGGATCCAGAATGGTTGTTCCATTTCCAAAAATAGGTTATAATAAAAAAATACAATAAGAAATGATCAAGTTACGGCCCTTTTGTATAACCATTGTTTTTATTACCGAAAGGAAGCCCAGAAATACCCAGTTTTTTATTTTGGTCGCGTGCATGCATCTAGAATGACTGTTCTAATTCCAAAAACAGGTTACAATAAAAAAACAGGTTATAGAATATTATATTATTAACTAAACCTATTTATAAAACCTATTCTTTCATAGTAATTATTATTAATAACTTATAATTATTATTAATAACTTATAATTTAAAATTATTAAATGAAAGACTTTTATAAAATAACTTCCTTGAACTTTTATTAACCTTTTCTTAACCGACATTAAAAAACCAAAAGACCTTACCAAATTCTTGCATATGACTCTCTGCAATTAAGTATTAATAACCAAGACTGAGATCGCCTACTCTTCTTCACATCACACCATCCTGATGATGAGTCCTGTTGTGGACCCGAAACGTCGATAATTAAAAATGATATCTGCGGCTATTCCGAATACTGATATTAAAAACATGCACCGCAGAAGCCTAGCAACAAGTTAAGACCCTTTTTTATAACTGTCATTTTTATAATCGTAAGAAAGATCTCCTTGAGGAGAACCCCGAAATCATGTATATCTACAGAAAAAACATTAAGAAACCCTTGAAAAAATTATGCAAAAATCTTACACAACAAGTTAGGGTAAGGGTAAAAAAAATGCAGAAATATGCTCAGATCTGAAGAGAAGCCTAATGGCTACCAAATAGAAAGCAAATATACAACAAAATGACAATGCCCAAATGATAATCGTTATTGATTGAAAGCTATAGAAGGTACTAGATCATAGAAACCCGCTCTAAAACCATGTTAGAATAGTATAGTCAAGCTAAACTAGTTAACCTATCTAAGCAACCAACAACATATCATAAAAGATAAGAACGGGAAAAGAAAAGGACAAGAGAACACCGATATATGTGGTTCACCCTAATGGGTTACATCCACGGGAAGGTAGTCTTCTATTATCTCCATAATGTCTTCAGAGCACATACTGGAGATAATAGAAGACTACCTTCCTGTAGATGTAACCCATTAGGGTGAACCACGTATATCGGTGTTCTCTTGTCCTTTTCTTTTCCTGTTCTTATTTTTTATGTTATACTATTGGTTGCTTAGATAGGTTAACTAGTTTAGCTTGACTCTACTATTCTAACACAATAGATGACAACATCGTGGGATACAAGGCAAGATTCCTAGCATGAGGTTTCTCACAAAAAGAAGGCATAGACTACGAAGAGACATTTGCAGCTAGTGGGAGTTGAGGCACATAGAATCATGTGTGCAAATTAAAGAAGAACTTGTACGAGCTCAGAAGAAACCCATGGGATAACACATACATGAGGAGCTTGAAGATCACCTAGAGTGATGAATATCTTAACCTTTGCTACAAGGTTGAAGACGAAATCCTATAGACAATGACAAGCTCACAGATGGGTGCGAGAATAACTTTTGAAAAAATTCAAGATAGAGCATCTTGGTATCTAGTGACCCTAATTGGATACATAGAATATTAGTAGCAAAGGAAGCTACTTGTCACTCCAGTACTGAATATTTCAATGCATAGAGTACGAAAGGCAGAGGGAGAATGATGCTCTGCTTTAGAGGGAGTGACTACAAAAGATCCTGAGGTTCGACATGATATGATGGGATGGACAACTTACTGATGGCTCTAGTATTTACTAAGTAAAGAGGATTCCAACCTTTACTTCAAGGTTGAAGGTAGAAGACCAGTGATTCTCCTATTATATGCCGATGACTTGTTCCTGAAAGAAAAGAGGAACTCATTAAAGTTGCCAGAAGGAAACTTGTTGTCGAGTTCGAGATGAAAGACTTGGGTATGATGCACTACTTTCTAGGAATGGAGGTGTGGAAGAATGCAGATGGAACTTCACTGGCACAAGGGAAGTATATAGTAGAGATCCTGAAGAGGTTAGGTGGACTACAAGGCCATAACCACACCTATGGCATCAAACCTGAAGCTATTGAGTGATGCTTCATCAGATTCGGTTGATGCTACAATGTATAGTCAAATGATTGGGTCCTTGACGTACCTAAGGAATACAAGACCAGATATTTTCTTTGCTGTGAACACATTGAACCAGTTCCTGACGAATCTGAGACATGTTCACCTGATGGTTGCAAAGCATGCAGTGAGGTACCTAAAGGGTACATTTGATTATGGGCTCAAGTATGAGGCGAATCAAAACATTAACCTGGAGGGTTATGAGGATTTGGATCAGATAGGAAGTGCCATGAAGAGGAAGAGCACTTCAAACTGTTGCCTCAGTACAGGATCAGATGTTATCTCTTGGTTTAGTAGGAAATAGTGTTGTGTGTCAGTAAGTACAGCTGAAGAAGAAAAGGAGCAGTGAAGCTCTAGTTTGTGATCCATATCGACATCTCTTGAAAGAGGGAGTGATGATTTCTAGCATATCTGATGAGGTAGGTGTTAGCTGAAAATACACGCCTCCTGCGGACAAGAGTTGGTTCCCTAGATCTGAATGGTTCAGGTCTAGAACAAAACACAAACACGAAATGCTAGACTCTCCCTAGTTCTGGTTAATCAGTTGAATGAAATGCCATGATACTTGTCTCAAAGTTTTTCCTCGCTATCCTTTAAGCTTACTGCAGAAGAACCTATAAAAGATGGAAGACAACGAAGAAAACATTATAGCATACAATATAATCAACTAGATCTACGCTTGTGACCAAGGAATCAAACAATACATACATATGAAACAGTAAATATGGGAAAGAAAAGACATTCTATATTAATAAATGATTGGAGAGACTACAACCTTCATGCCTTGGTGTTGAGAGTTCCTTCCAATGGATCATTGCCTCTAACTTCACCTAACCTCCAAAGACTCAAGAATGATTTTGAAAGAGTTTGGGTATGCAACACAATTCTTCCTCTTTTGTCCATGGGGGGTGAGCCAGTATTTAAAGACATGGGAGGATAGGTATGGTTGAGGATCTCATGTGTGAGGTGGAGATAAAATCCTAAAATGGAGGATCTCGAGCTCCAACCGGTCCTAAACCATAGGGATGAGGCTCCACAGAGGTCAGCTTTGAGAATCCTCTTGAAGCTTCTCTTTTTTCCTTGAAAACTTGAGCATCGCTCTTCCAATGAAGAAAACATGAGGTACTGATGGGGAACCACTTCTTGCAATAAGGATAGAAGTGGTGGCACCACTTCTTACTCATGTATCAGTAGTGGTGCTGACTTGGGTAACGCTTTTTTTTTAATTGGAGAGGAGCGTTACCAGCTCAACACAGGGAAAAATTGCAAGAGGATCATTTGAACCTTCATTTCAATAGGGAAAACTTTGAGGGATTGGAGTAGTCAAGGGAATACCTATCTCATAAGATGAGGGTGGCAATATTTCGGTATAACAACAGGTTGTCTAAGCATAAAATCCTAGCAAACCTTGTAGGTTGCTTAGACGTAAACAATCCTGTAGATTGTCCTTGGATGTAATCAGTCCTGGTGAAGCTCGCAGCTTATCCTTGGACGTAATCAGCCCTGATGTAATTCTATGCTAGAAATGGCCAGAGTGAAGTATGAGTACTTCAGGGAGAAGCTTGTTGTTCTCTAGATAGAGGTTCCCCTCAAGGGGAAGTGATGAGTCCATGTGCCTTTCTGACATGTTGGCAAGACTAGTTCCTCTCATGGTCAGATGTAAGTGTTGTGCCCTTCTGACATGGATGCTGGATGTGTTCCTCCCATGGTCAGATGTAAGTGCAGATCCCTTCTGACATGGATGTTGGATGTGTTCCTCCCATGGTCAGATGTAAGTGCAGAGCCCTTCTGACATGGATGTTGGATGTGTTCCTCCCATGGTCATATGTAAGTGCAGAGCCTTTCCTAGATGGTAGTAGGTGTGTCCTAGCATGCTGGTGGATGTAAGTGCTCAGTGAGCCTTTCTGACATGGATGTTGGATGTGTTCCTCCCATGCTCAGATGTGAGTGTTGGGAATTTCTGACATGGATGTTGGATGTGTTCCTCCCATGGTCAAATATAAGTGTTGGGCGGTCCTTTCTAACATGGATGTTGGATTTGTTCCTCCCATGGTTAGATATAAGTGTTGAACAAGATGAAGACCTACATAGAGCCTAGGCCTACAACCAGCATGAAAAAGGGTTGGCTCTGTAGAACTTCCTGTGACGAGTAGAATTGAGAGATAGCACCATTTGATTGAGACAGCTGGAGCAGTGATGATGATGATGATCCAATGATGATCCAGCTTTGATGATGATCTAGTGATGATCCAGCTTTGATGATGATATAGCTTTGATGATGATCCATCCTTGATGATGATCTAGTGACGAAGACTTGTGCTGATGAATTGTGTCAAGAGAATACCTTCCTAGTTAATAGGGAGTGTTAATGTATTTGTAACTTCGGAATGTATTCACTTGAAATATTTCATATATTGTATTTCATTGGTCCCCGATGTTCCTATCAGGAGAATAATTAATGTAATCAAGTCATGTAAATTCATAGAGTTTAACCCTCCTTGTTGATCAAGGGAAAAGTCCCCACAGTTGTGGGGCACTAGGGTTATTAGACTCTCCTAGAGAAGTCGGCCCTGGTAAGTAATTGTGAAGTCAGAAATTAGTATAAATAGAGAGTGAGCCTCTATATTTGTCACACACACACACCCATCTATAGCGCATAGGTGAAGAGAGGAGGACCTCGCTCAAGTGAGAGAGAGAGAACAACTGTTGGAGATCATCTTTCTTTATTTGGGTTTAATTGCTTCCATTGGTGCTCATTCTATCTCTAAGGAAGTTGCGGGGTTTTCTCCTTTATGGTTTCCCCGAGGAAAATATTTGTGTCCATTGTCTCTTTTGATTGATTGTTGTGCATGTTATTCTCTCAGATAAGATCCTAAGATCATATTGCTTAAATGATAAAAATCTAACATACTACGGTTTGGAAGAGTTTTTTTAATGATTTTTCTCGTCAAAATTCCCTTGAAATTGTTCAAATCCCTTATGTTAGAATCATCAACTTCCAGAAAGTAATAAGAAAATTACAAAACATAGAATGATTAACCAACACTTAAAATATGAGCTGAGAGCAGATAGTATTTCACACACTCACAATTCTTTATTGAATTACTTGATATTTACAATACAATGTGCCTCAAATATATATAATGCATTGGTTGTTATCAGGTGAAGATCTAACCTATTCCAAACATAGCTAAGAGAGGTTGAGATAATATCTCACCCATGCACCAAACTAGGTGACTTAGTTGGAGAGAATCTCTCTCACAACTCAATAACAAAAAACTCATTTAAAAAACTCCTCATGAGATCAACATTACTTCTAATTGTTTAATTTATTAAATCTTAGGATCCTCTGGGTGGAATGAACTCATTGTGAAAGAATGTTGAAGGAGAAATAAGTAATTCAATGTACACTGAACAAACGTTTATGGTGAAATTGAACAACCAAGGGACAAAATCAGTCATCATAACATTACTCTCATAATCATTAATAAGTGTGTAATAAAATCATGATACAAATAAGGAAATTCAAATCCACTAGGTGTGTTTCGAATTCCACAACTTGGACTGACTCTAGAGATCACTAACTATGGAAAAGCACCACTAGAGAAGCACTAGTGCAACTTCAGACAACTAAATCAGTACACAATCAGTCACAATTAGTTAACTAACCAAGGTAGGTTAGAAAAGACACATAACTCCCTTAAATCAAGAAAATGTAGTGCTAGCATAACTGAATATGAACTAACCGATGCACATAGGAGGATAACTAAACAAAAACTAGGGTGAACTGATGGTGGGACTCCCGTGAATCAGTGTGGGTTCCTAAATTATAGGTATTGGCCTTTGGAGCTCCTAAACTCATGCAAACTAGCGCATCAAGTGGTAGGTGGGCCCCAAAAGAGTTCCCCATGGCACTAATGAAGTGGCAATCTAGGAAATGACATTCAGACTATGGTGGTCAAGGAAGGATTATTTATTAATCCTAACATCCCTCCTTAATCCAAAATTGGAAAACCTAGGCCCTCACAACTAAGACAAAAGATCACCCATACAATCTAATGCAAAAAATTAACTTCTTAATAAACCGATGAAATGGGGAAAACCTCATGGGAAACCCCCCTCCCCTAAAAAATGAACAGTAGAGAATTGGATCAAGCTTTCACACCAACAGAAAAATTTCTCTCAAGTAAAAATATTTGTGATTTTTTTTTCATTTTGCACATCTATAGAGTAGTAATGCAGTGTGATGTTCCTTGTGTGCACTAGTTCCCTAGTACAGTGCATGTGAACCTCTCCACCTTCTTCCAATTTGATTCCACATAGGAGAATAAATGTTGATGCTTGTGTAGCCAAACTTACATCTTTAGAACCTCTTTGACAGTATGTAAGAGTTGAAATTAGGATGACATGCCCTAGCTCCTTTCTTCAGCCCATACAATAGATTCCTAGGCATGCATGTCAAGAGAGAAGCATCAGTGTACCCCTTAGGATTTTCCATATATATTTTTTATTCCAATTTGTCATGTAGAAAGTTACTTTGTCTCTTCTTTCTAGAGGAATATGATCCAATGTCTCATTGTTCTTCAGTGAGAAGGGTTGTTATTCAGACCTCACCATCATGTAGCATCTCTTTGGGAGTTTGTAGCACCAAGTAACGGCCTTTTTTATAACTGTCGTTTCTATTACCTAAAGGAAGCCCATAAATGCCCATTTTTTTGTTCTATTAGCAAGGGTGGATCCATAATGGATTTTCCATTTCCAAAAACAGGTTATAATAAAAAATCTGGTAAGAAATGATCAAGTTACGGCCCTTTTGTATAACCGTCATTTTTTATTACCGAAAGGAAGCCCAGAAATATCCAGTTTCTGTTCTAGTCACGTGGGTGCAAGCAGAATGGCTGGTCTAATTCCAAAAATAGGTTATAATAAAAAAAAACCAGTAAAAACTGACCAAGTTAAGACCCTTTTTTATAACTGTCGTTTTTATGATCGGAAAAAACATCTCCTTGAGGAGAGCCCCGACATCATGTAGATCTACAGAAAAAACATCAAGAAACCCTTGAAAAAATATGCAAAAATCTTACACAACAAGTTAGGGTTAGGGTAAAACAAAATGCAGAAATATGCCCAGATCTGAAGAGAAGTCTAATGGCTACCAGATAGAAAGCAAATCTACAACAAAATTACAATGCCCAAATGATAATCGTTATTGATTGAAAGCTATAGAATGTACTAGATCATATCAACCTGCTTTGAAACCATGTTAGGATAGTATAGTCAAGCTAAACTAGTTAATCTATCTAAGCAACCAACAACATATCATAAAAGATAAGAACAGAAAAAGAAAAGGACAAGAGAAAGCTGATTTACGTGGTTCACCCTAATGGGTTACATCCATGGGAAGGTAGTCTTCTATTATCTCTAGAATGTCTTCAGAAGACATTCTGGAGATAATAGAAGACTACCTTCCCATGGATGTAACCCATTAGGGTCAACCACGTATATATGTGTTCTCTTGTCCTTTTATTTTCCTGTTCTTATCTTTTATGATATTTTGTTGGTTGCTTAAATAGGTTAACTAGTTTAGCTTGACTCTACTATCCTAACACAATAGATGACAACATCATGGGATACAAGGCAAGATTTGTAGCACGAGGTTTCTCATAGAAAGAAGGCATAGACTACGAAGAGACATTTGCAACCAGTGGGAGTTGAGGCACATAGACTCATGTGTGCAAATTAAAGAAGGCCTTGTACGAGCTCAGACGAAACCCATGGGGTAACACATACATGAGGAGCTTGAAGATCACCTAGAGTAATGAATATCTTAACCTTCACTACAAGGTTGAATATGAAATCTTATAGACGATGACAAGCTCACAGATGGGTGCGAGAATAACTTTTGAAAAGGTTCAAGATAGAGGATCTTGGTATCTAGTGACCCTAATTGGATATATAGAATATTAGTAGCAAAGGAAGCTACTTGTCACTCCAGTACAGAATATTTCAATGCATAGAGTACGAAAGACAGAGGGAGAATGATGCTCCGCTTCATAGGGAGTGACTACAGAAGATCCTGAGGTTCGAAATGATACGACGAGATGGACAACTTACTGATGGCTCTAGGATTTACTGAGAGTAAAGAGGATTCCAACCTTTACTTCAAGGTTGAAGGCAGAAGACCAGTGATGCTCCCATTATATGTCAATGACATGTTCCTGGCATAAAAGAGAAACTAATTAAATTTGCAAGAAGGAGACTTACTGTCGAGTTAGAGATGAAAGACTTGGGTATGATGCACTACTTTCTAGGCATGGAGGTGTGGCAGAATGCAGATGGAATCTCCTTGGGACAAGGGAAGTATACAGTAGATATCCTGAAGAGGTTCGATGGACTGCAAGGCCATAACCACACCTATGGCATCGAACTTGAATCTATTGAGTGATGCTTCATCAGATTTGTTCGATGCTATGATGTATCATCAAATGATTGGGTCCTTGATGTACCTTACAAATACGAGGCCAGATATTTGCTTTGCTGTGAACACATTGAGCCAGCTCCTGATGGATCTGAGACATGTTCACCTGATGGTTGCAAAGCATGCAGTGAGGTACCTAAAGGGTACAACTGATTATGGGCTCAAGTATGATACGAACCAGAACATTAAACTGGAGGGTTATGAGGATTCGGATTGGATAGGAAGTGCCATTGAGAGGAAGAGAAATTTGGGGTGTTGCTTCAGTATGGGATCAGGTGTGATATCTTGGTTTAGTAGGAAGCAGTGTTGTGTGGCACTAAGTACAGCCGAAGAAGAAAAGGAGCAGTGAAGCACTAGTTTGTGATCCATATCGAGATCTCTTGAAAGATGGAGTGATGAGTTCTAGCATAGCTGGTGAGGTAGGTGTTAGTCGTAAATACACGCCTCCTGCGGGCAAGAGCTGGTTCCCTATATCTGAATGGTTCAGGTCTAGAACAAAACACAAACATGAAATGCTAGACTCTCCCTATATCTGGTTAATCAATTGAATAAAATGGCATGATACTTGTCTCAAAGGTTTTCCTTGCTATCCTTGAAGCTTACTGCAGAAGAACCTATAAAAGATAGAAGACAACAAAGAAAACATGATAGCATACAATATAATCAACTAGATCTATGCTTGTGACGAAGGAATCAAACAATACATACATATGAAATAGTAAATATGGGAAAGAAAAGACATTCTTTATTAATAAATGATTGGAGAGACTACAACCTTTATGCCTTGGTGTTGATAGTTCCTTCCAATGGATCCTTGCCTCTAACTTCACCTAACCTCCAAAGACTCAAGAATGATTTTGACAGAGTTTGGGTATGCAACAAAATTCTTCCTCTTTTGTCCATGGTGGGTGAGCCAGTTATTAAAGACATGGGAGGATAGGTATGGTTGAGGATCTCATGGGTGAGGTGGAGCTAAGATCCTAAAAGGGAGGATCTCAAGCTCCAGCTGGTGCTAAACCATAGGGATGAGGCTCCACAGAGGTCAGCTTTGAGAATCCTCTTGAAGCTTCTCTTTTTTCCTTGAAAACTCGAGCACCACTCTTCCAACGAAGAAAACATGAGGTGCTAAGGGGGCACTGCTTCTTGCAATAAGTATAGAAGTAGTGGCACCACTTCGTGCTCATGTATCAGGAGTGGTGCTAACTTGGGTAACGCTTTTTGTCAATGGGAGAGGAGCGTTACCAGCTCAACACAGGGAAAATTTGCAAGGGGTTAATTTGAAAATTCATTTCTATAAGGAAAACTTTGAGGGATTGGAGCAGTCAAGGGAATAGCTATCTCAAAATATGAGGATGACACGATTTCGGTATAACAACAAGTTATCTAACATTAAAATACTAGTGATGCTCGTAGGTTGCTCAAACGTCAATAATCTTGTAGGTTGTCCTTGGATGTAATCAGTCCTGGTGAAGCTTGCAGGTTGTCCTTGGACGTAATCATCCCTGATGTAATTCTATGCTAGAAATGGCTAGAGTGCAGTATGATTACTTCAAGGAGAAGCTTGGTGTTCTCCAGATCGAGGTTCCCTCCAAGGGGAAGTGATGAGTCCATGTGCCTTTCTCACATGGTGGCAGGATTAGTTCCTCTCATGGTCAGATGTAAGTGTTGTGCCCTTCTGACATGGATGTTGGATGTGTTCCTCCCATGGTCAGATGTAAGTGCAGATCCCTTCTGACATGCATGTTGGATGTGTTCCTCCCATGGTGAGATGTAAGTGTAGAGCCCTTCTAACATGGATGTTGGATGTGTTCCTCCCATGATCAAATGTAAGTGTAGAGCCTTTCACAGATGGTAGTAGGTGTGTCCTACCATGCTGGTGGATGTAAGTGCTAACTGAGCCTGTCTGACATGGATGCTGGATGTGTTCCTCCCATGGTCAGATGTGAGTGTTGGGAATTTATGACATGGATGTTGGATGTGTTCCTCCCACGGTCAGATACAAGTGTTGAACAAGATGAAGACCTATATAGAGGCTAGGCCTACAACCAACATGAAAAAGGGTTAGCTCTATAGAACTTCCTGTGACAAGTAGAATTGAGAGATAGCACCATTTGATCGAGACAGCTGGAGCAGTGATGATGATGATGATCCAGTGATGATCCAGCTTTGATGATGATATAACTTTGATGATGATCTAGCTTTGGTGATCATCCATCCTTGATGATGATCTAGTGACGGAGACTTGTGTTGATGAATTGTGTCAAGAGAATACCTTCCTAGTTAATAGGGAATGTTGATGTATTTGTAACTTCGGAATGTATTCACTTATATATTTCATATATTGTATTTCATTGGTCCTCTATGTTCCTATCGGAAGAATCATTAGTGTAATCAAGTCATGTAAAGTCGTAGAGGTTAACCCTCCTTGTTGATCGAGGGAAAAGTCCCAACAGTTGTGGGGCACTAGGGTTATTAGACTCTCTTAGAGAATTCGGGCCTGGCAAGTAATTGTGAAGTCAAAAATTAGTATAAATAGAGAGTGAGCCTCTATATTTGTCACACAGACACACCCATCTATAGCGCATAGGTGAAGACAGGAGTACCTCACTCAAGTGTGAGAGAGAACAACTGTTGGAGATCATCTTTCTATATTTGGGTTTTACTGCTTCCATTGGTGCTCATTCTATCTCTTAGGAAGTTGCGGGGTTTTCTCCTTTATGGTTTCCCCGAGGAAAATCTTTGTGTCCATTGTCTCTTGTGATTGATTGTTGTGCATGTTATTCTCTCAGATAAGATCCTAAGATCATATTGCTTAAATGATAAAAATCTAACACACTACGGTTTGTAATAGTTTTTTTAATGATTTTTCTCATCAAAATTCCCCTGAAATTGTTCAAATCCCATATGTTAGAATCATTAAATTCCAGAAAGTAATAAGAAAATTACAAAGCATAGAATGATTAACCAACACTTAAAATATGAGCTGAGATCAAACAGTATTTCACACACTCACAATTCTTTATTGAATTACTTGATATTTACAATACAATGTGCCTCGAATATATATAATGCATTGGTTGCTATCATATGAAGATCTAACTTATTCCAAACATAACCAAGAGTGGTTGAAATAATATCTCACCCACACACCAAACTAGGTGACTTAGTTTGAGAGAATCTCTCTCACAACTAAATAACAAGCAACTCATTTAAAAAATTCCTCATGAGATCAACATTACTTCTAATTGTTTAATTTATCAAAGCTTAGGATCCTCTCGGTGGAATGAACTCACTATGAAAGAAGTTTGAAGGAGAAATAAGTAATTCAATGTACATTGAACAAACGTTTATGGTGAAATTGAACAATCAAGAGACAAAATCGGCCATCATAACATTACTCTCATAATCATTAATCTATGTGTAACAAAATCATGATACAAATAAGGAAATTCAAATCCACTAGGTGTTTTTCGAATTCCACAACTTGGACTGACTCCAGAGATCACTAGCTGTGGCAAAGCACCACTAGAGAATCACTAGTTATCACAATTAGTTAACTAACCAAGGTAGGTTAGAAAAGACACCTAACTCCCTTAAATCAAGAAAATGTGGTGCTAGCATAATTGAATATGAACCAACCGATGCACATAGGAGGATAACTAAACACAAACTAGGTGTGAACTAATGGTGGGACTCCCATGACTCAGTGTGGGTTCCTAAATTATAGGTATTGGCCTTTGTAGCTCATAAACTCATGCAAACTAGCGCATCAAGTCGTAGGTGGGCCCCAGATGAGTTCCCCATGGCACTAATGAAGTGGCAATCTAGGAAATGACATTTAGATTTTGGTGGTCAAGGGAGGATTATTAATTAATCCTAACATCCCTCCTTAATCCAAACTTGGAAAACCTAGGCCTTAACAACTAAGACCAAAAGTCACCCAAACAATCTAATGCAAAAAATTAACTTCTTAATAAACCAATGAAATGGGGAAAACCTCATGGGAAACCCCTCTCCCATCAAAAATTAACAGTAGGGAATTGGATCAAGGTTTCACACCAAGAGAAAAGTTTATCCTGAGTAAAAAAATATGTGATTTGTTTTCATTCTACACATCTATAGAGCAGTAATGCAATGTGATGGTCCTTATGTGCACTAGTTCCCTGGTACAATGCATGTGAACCTCTCCACCTTCTTCCAATTTGATTCTAGATAGGAGAATAAATGTTGATGCTTTTGTAGCCAAACTTGCATCTTTAGAACCTCTTTGACTGTATGTAAGAGTCAAAATTAGGATGCCATTCCCTAGGTTCTTTATTGAGCCTATACAATAGATTCCTAGGCTTGCATGTCAAGAGAGAATCATCAGTGTACCCCTTAGGATTTTCCATGTATATTTTTTATTCCAATTTGTCATGCAGAAAGTTACTTTGTCTCTTCTTTCTAGAGGAAGATGATGCAATGTCTCATTGTTCTTCAGTGAGAAGGACTGTTATTTAGACCTCACCATTATGTAGCATCTCTTTAGGAGTTTGTAGCACCTCTCCAGGAGAAGTGAATTTTTATGACATAATGCAAGGCTCTCATTTTGAAACTGAGATCCTGTTCTCCTCTCGTCAAATGACTCTCCAATCATGCTTCCAACAGCTTCAATGATCGGTTGATCCCATTTAGGCCTAGGATTGGGAGTAGGAAGTGCATCTGATTGAACTTCATCTTCAATTCCAAAAAATTATTCAACTTGATCCTCTACTTCAAATTCTGAATCTGAAACATTAATGGAAACGTCATCATATGCAAAAGGTTTAGGTATAATGAATTTACCTTCCCTTTTAAATGGCAGTTGAGATTGCACTGGATCTAAGTATAGAAAAAAGTGTGAGAATTCGTATGCCTTAAAGGCATGGTTTACAACACCTTTCGCTATCAGCTTCTGAGTTGAGATATCTGAGATCTCCACTAAGTCAGGATCAAATACAACTCACTTTGGTGAGCCTATATGAGTCATCTGATATACAGACAACAAATATGCTGCTAAAGAGGGAACATAGAGGGCATTCTTAAAACTCCATGCTCTAATTTTATTGAACCCTTCCCTTCAACTTGGATTTGAGTCTCATCTCCCATGTGAATACTTGGACCATCAATAAGTTTTAATGAACATAATGATTCTTTGGATGCAACCACGTGATTGGAGGCTCTTGAATCAATGAGGAAGGCATGAGATTTTAAAAATCCATCCTTCAGTGCATGGAATCTCTCACGATCTTCACTATTTTCTCCAGAATCATCCTTCCTTGCACCTTCAAGGAGGGAAATATTCTGTTGTTCAAGTATTTTCGACATCTAATATATGGTCTTGTTCATACAACCTTCCTCTATATGGTTTCCTTTCTTGCAGTTGGAGCACTTTCCCTTGTCAAACCTCTGATGTTTTTCCTTCTCAAAGCCTGAGGCTTCATCTGATGGATCAAACTCTTCCTTAGGTTCGAATTCAATGTTCCTCTTATCCTCTCCTTTATGCTTCCTCTTTTCTTGCATACTCTTAGTCTCTCCAACAAAGAGAGCCTGATTTTTGGAGGCTTCGAGGGCTCCCATATGTATCAACTTATCTTGTTCCAGAATAACAGATTATGTAGAGGAATCAAGGGATGGAATTCGGCAATTAGGATTTTACAATCTCCCGAAGTGAAAGGTGGATATGAACACTAAGAATTTTGGACCAATTTTGCTTAGAATTGAGAGCACCAATTACTCATCCTTCTTGTCAATCTCACACTGCTTGCACTACATGACAAGGGATTTGAATTTTGAGGAGAATTGTTGGATGGTTTTGAAGTTGCTGAGATGAAGAGAAATCAGCTCATTCTCCATAATATGTCCTCTTAGTTGATCCTGCTTTCCAAATAGTGATTCGAGCTTCTGCCTTACTCCCCTTGGATTTTTTAATCCATCAAGATGGAAGAGTAACTCCCCTGAGATATGATTGCGCATGAATCCAAATGCTTCATCCAGCTTGTTCAAATATTTTGATTTCTCAAGAGGTTGTTGAGGTTCAACCTCATTTCCCATGGTAACCCTATACAGACCTTTGTTGCGCAACACTATCTCCATATCATCCCTCCAATAAAGATAGTTGAAGGGTGTGAGTATCCTGGGTGTCAAGGCTACTGAATTCTCCATATTACAGTTTCAAGGAGAAGCACAATTCTTTTGAATTCTTCAATTTACCTACAAAAACACTTGAATTCAAATTCAAACCAATTAAATCACTCTCTACTTCGACATGTGCACATTATCTGGGTGCATCACACCTGGCTAGACTTCTCTAGACAAAATCCAGAGGGAGCAAGGCAAAGATACCAGGAATTATGTGGAACCCAACCGCTTTTGGTGCATCAATGGAAGTTTATGAGGATTGAATTTGGCCTATTCACCTACTCTAATGCCATGTTTAATTTAGAAAAGCTTAGGATTCTCAGGATTGAATGAACTCACTGTGAAAGAAGCTTGAAGGAGAAAGAAGCAATTCAATGTACATTGATCAAACATTCATGGTGAAATTGAACAACCAAGAGATAAAATTGGTCAACATAACATTACTCTCATAATCATTAATACGTGTGTAATACAATCATGATACAAATAAGGAAATTCGAATCCACTAGGTGTGATTGGAATTCCACACCTTGGATTGACTCAGAGATCACTAACTGTGGAAAAAAAACACTAGAGACTCACTAGTGCAACTCCAAACAAGTGAATCAGTTCACAATTAGTCACAATCAGTTCACTGACCAAGGTAGCTGAGCAAAGGCACTTAACTCCCTTAAATCAAGCAAATGTGGTGCTAGGTTAACTGAATATGAACCAATGCCCATCAGAGGATAACTCAACACAGAAGTTAGAGCGAACTGATGGTGGGACTCCCATGACTCAGTGTAGGTTCCTAAAGCATAGGGATTGGCCTATGGAGCTCCTAAACTCATGTAAATTGACGCATCAAGTGGTAGGTGGGCCTAGATGAGTTCCCCATGGCACTAATTAAGTGGGAACATAATCCTAAGCTAGGAAATGACATTTAGACTATGGTGGTCAAGGGAGGATTACTAATTAATCCTAACACTAACACTCCCCCTTAATGTTTATCTCTAGTCTTCTTGTGCTCAATTTTGTTGTCTTGGTGTTCATCTAGATCATGTGTTTATCTTATGTTTCGGTCTTCATATGCACTTGCTAAGGATTTCATCACTTTAGACTTTATCCACAAATTTTATGTTTCTTTTTGTATCCACATAAAATAGATTTTTGATTTCCATATAAAAAACGATTCATCTACTGAGATACATGGGTGCCAACCGTTGTACTCATCAATTCTGTAGAAATTATTTTCACCTACGCGGTTCATAAATATATTAAGTTCTACTTTGAATAATACTATGATCCCTCACACTCTGATTTTCTTCCATTTCACATCTGCACTTTGTTTGATTATGCACCATAACATGTATGCATGAACACTAGGTACAGGTTTTACAATGACCTTCAATTGTGGCCTCTTCACAACTCTCTCTCTCCTCACATAATCCATGCTCCTTAGTGGATTCTCTTCCAGGGAGTGATCCATTTACATCATGACATCCAAATTGCAAAATGCACCTAAACAATGGCTTCAGCTTCATGCAAATACCCAATGAATTAATACAAATGGAAACAATGGATAGGTGTTCCCTCTGGTAGTCCTTCTTTTCATAGTAGACATGTGTGGGCTCCTTCACACACCCTTCACACAACCCTCCTCACAGTTGTTTTCCTCCATATAGGATTACCGTTTGAAACAAAGGCTACACGTTCTTCTCTCCACATGAGTTGCAGACACCACATCCTTCACGTATCAAACCTCATGTTTGCACTAGGAAGAATTAGAACTAGATGTCCTCCTCACAACACACCCTTCCACAACAGTTCACTCACACAATGACTGTTATTCTTCACACGACAACGACACAACAATTCATTTTCCCTCGGTACAACATATGTGATATGCACATTGGAAAGTCTGCTTCTCTCTAACAACACTTCTCCTCACACAGGCACACTCCTCACCCAACTGGTGGTCCTAATCTCCTGTCTCACACTTCAATAGAGCACATGTGATCCTCTTGTTCTCATCACACGATGACTCCTTTTTTCAGTGGACGACTTCTCACAATGATGGTAACATCTCCTCTTCAAGTAATCACTCAAACATCCTACTCTCGGCTCTCCTTCTGTGCTCAACAATTCAACAACAACAACAATTTATGGGCTTTCTCTTGAGCCCCACATGACTCTCTCTTCACGCATAGTTGTCTTAGACACACAAACAATTCTCACACACACTCAATGCTTTTCCAACTACCAGAAATATTTCACAAAACAATATGTCTACTTTCACACGAAGATCGATGATTAAATCTCTCTCATGATCGTGTGCACTCCTGTGAGGGAGTTAAGCCCAGACATGCTCTGATACCAACTTAAAATATGAGTGAGCACACATTATTGCACACACTCGCAATTCTCTATTAAATTATTTGATATTTACAATACATTGTTCCTCCAATATATAGAGTTCACTGGTTGTTTTGAGATCTAACTTATTTCAAACATAGACAAAAAATATTGAAAGAATACCTCAACCACACATTAAACTAACTAACAAACAACTCATCTAACAAACTCCTCATAAAATAAACATTACTTATGACTCCAACATCATATTTAATTCCTCACATTGAAATCTTAAGACATGGTAGAGACTCTCTATATGGTAAGGAAACAATCATTTTCCTCATTACATAATTACTTTTAAAAAAATATTAAAACTTCTTAATTGTACTTATTTCTTCCACATAAATATTAAAAAATTTAAAACCTTCACATGCACTGCCCATTCATGGAACTTACCATTTATTTTTCCTACCTATTTGATATTTAATGCAACAGCATATTTGACCAAGACTCCGAATATCCGTGCATACTTATTGCTCATCTACCGCTATGAAAACATGGTCATATAGAAAAGGTCACCTTCTTACATAAAGATCAAGGAATACTAATTTTATATTTTTTGGGTGTTTATTTAATTTCAATAATACTATATGAAAGAGGAATTAGGGTTGAACGTTGGAGATAAAAAGTGGATAATTTTCATTTTTGTTTAATATTCCATCAATTACATAATATTAATTTATAATGAACAAATTTAATAATTAACTAAAATTAGGGAAAACTCAAAATTTTAAACTAATTTTATTATTAAAACTCCTATTAATTTAATTAAATTATATTTTTAAACAAAATATTTATAAATATTGTAAATTATTTTTAAATATTTTAATTTAATATTTTTTATGAGGACTGGGCTAAAATTTAAACTAGTTGTACTTTCTCTTATAAGTTTGATTGAGCAATAAGATTTACTACTAAAAATAGGATTTTCAATGTTGAAATTACAATTTTGATTGGAAAAATGGATTCAAAGTAGTTGATTATGCAATTCCAACCAGTGAAAACTACCATTAGAACAATTTTGGCCCACTTTAGATCCTCCTTTAAAATGAATCTATAATGATTTTTTAAAATAAATTAAAATCTCTTACCCAGTTTTATATCAAAATTACCCTCAAAATTAGAAAACCAATTTTATATCAAAATTACCCTCAAAATTAGAATTTTAAATAAATTTTAGTCCTCTTCAATTGGTACTCCCAACCAAGGTTGGAATTTCAAATGATGGTCAAACTCTTCTGAAACGTTCTCTGTATTCTAAACCAGATTTTGACAGTCTCAGTAAAATCTTAGCTATATTTAACTGATAAATTAACCCACCACAGCCATTTACCCTTCAAATTCCATCCCTGCTCCCAACCTACACAACGTCCCATTAGCAATTTCAGGTACAATCAATGATATGACTATCTGACTAAAAGAAAATATTAATCGTAAATTTATCTCATCATGCAAGCTTAAGATATAATAAAAAATAGGTAGTTACTTACCAAAAAAAATTATCTCATCATGCAAGCTTAATATATAATAAAAAATAGTTAGTTACTTACCCAAAAAGATAAATGGTTAGATAATTCCCCATATTTTTTAACATTTAAACCTATCCACGTGTCACCTGATCGACTTTGACGACCTGAACACATATCCCTTTCATGGTTCATTCAATATTTTTGACTTCAATGAGTATCTAGGCGGTGCTGCTTTTTAAAAGCAAATAGGTTTCGGATAAATATATCAGTGGAGCTGCATTAATTTATTTGCAAATCATGTGCATGTAAATTATATGTTACGAGGCGTCAGGAGCGAGGGCGATAAGATAATGCATTGAGGTGACGGACCGGTGACGTTAAGAAATTGATGGGATTTTAAGAATCACCGAGCGGAGCTTTTACAAATCAAAATCTTTCTTGTGCTCAGAAAATTGTTATTATTATACATATCAATTAATTTTTTCGTGTTTGACGCATAGGTGCATAATTTCGACGAGTGCATGGGAGCATCTGTATAATAATAGTCACATTAATTAATTTACATTGGAAACAGAGAGAGAGAGCGGTGCAGAGCGTTTTGTAAGGAGAGATTCTTCAAAGTTCAGTGATTATTACATGGGGTGCGTGTTCTTCTGTAGATTGCAGAGTGCTTTCTCGAGATTTGGGTTTAAAAAAATAGTGTGAGAAGATTACTCAATTGCAAGTGGTAACCCAAGATTGGATGTAAAGGTCGTTTTCTAAATTGATAAATGGTTATTTTGGAACTTTGGTTCAGACTTGATTAGCAGGCCCAGGCCCTTTTTATATATATGTTTACAGTTGGAATCCCGGAACTGACACAGATAAAGAGTGACAGGTATGGCGAATCTGCGTAAAGGGATTCGCGTCTAGGTCGATAAAAAATTGCATGTGCCATCCTTTTGTATTTAATGAGCGTTGCATAACATGTGGCTCGCTGTGAGTTACACATTGCCCATGCTAAGAACACGCCGCTGTTCCGCATTCTCCACTCCTGGGTATTTATTGTGCCTGCCTTTTTCTTACATTCTCTCTATCTATCTACAATTGGTTAATGCTCTAACTGACTCTTCACTAGTTCATCAGTACTGTTGGCATATAGCATAGCAGATCAGATCAGATCAAACTGCAAATATGTCGACAGAAGGATCTAGCCGAAACAGAAGATCAGGCCGGAAGCAGACTTCCAGAGTAAGCGACCAGCAAATCAATGATCTGCTCTCCAAATTGAAGTCATTGCTGCCAGAAATATGTGAAAATAATGACAAGGTAACCTATTAATGTTCTTCTTTCAAAACTACTAGTTCTTCCTGTACTTTCTCAAGCTAGGTGTTTTACAGTCAGGTGGGGGAGCGAGTCGGATTTTTTTGTGTGTGTTTTTTTCTTTTTTCTTTTAATATAAATATAAATATATAAAGCTAGCATTGATCCATGTGATTTATAATTCTTTCCATCATTAGGATTGAGATTGGCAAGCAAGATCTTATTTGAGAAAAGATTGAGATTGGAAAGTAATAAGCTCAAGTAAGATCTCATTAAAAATAGGTATCTCATTAAAAATAGGTATATATATATAATTGGTATATGTTTCAGTGTTTAAGTAACAAGCTTATGGAGTTATCTCATTCTATTCATTCTATTTTTTCCAGCAAACTTTCAAGATTGGAAAATAATAAGCTCAAGTAAGCTCTCATTATATATATATATATATATATATATATATATATGTTTCAGTGTTTAAGTAATAAGCTTATGGAGTTAGCTCATTCTATTGTTTCCAGCATACTTCTAAAGAAAGGACTGAGATTGGAAAGTAATAAGCTCAAGTAAGATCTCATTAAAAATAGGTATATATACTGGTATTGGAAAGTAATAAGCTCAAGTAAGATCTCATTAAAAATAGGTATATATACTGGTATGTGTTTCAGTGTTTAAGTAATAAGCTTATGGAGTTTTCCACCATACTTCTAAAGAAAGGACTACACTATCTGTGTCCAGTATCTTCAGTGTTTAAGTAAAGCTCGTTATTGTTTCCAGAATATTTATAAAGAAAGGACTACACAGGTTGCGTACAAAGAAGGTTTAGCACTGATGTATCTTGCAACTTACTTCTATATGGATTTTTCTTAGGTATTTTTAGTTTCTGTTGAATGGTTTGCATGATCTAAAAGAAAGGAAGAAAAAGGATATTTAATCAAGAGTAAAAGGGATACTTAATCAAGAGTGGGATACTTAATCAATCAAGAGTGGGATAAAAACAGAATTATATGCATAAAGAATATATCTCATTTATATAATGATGTTAAAAGTAGTATTCTAGAATATATCTTATTTATGCAAATATAATCATGTTGAAAGTAGTATTCTAGGAAAGTAGTATATACAGTTTCGAAGGAATTTTTTCATCCTTTAGATCCTCCCTACATTATGGAGTCAAAAAGCTAAAATAAATTATTTATTTTCAACCTTGAAATAGATTTTTGAACTTTTTCATTTTGGACATGTTCTTGCCTAGCGATTATTCATTTTTTTCTTGAAAAGGATTTGGACTTTATTACCTTAATTACTATATTATCATATCATTAAGCAATATAAGTAGGGAAGTTTTAGGTAATTTCTTTGATATGAATTGCATGATCTAATAGAGAATCACTTTGTAACTCTAATTATTTTACTATATTATCATATCATTAAGCAATATAAGTAGGGAAGTTTAGGTAATCTCTTTGATATGAATTGCATGATCTAATAGAGAATCACTTTGTAACTCTAATTATTTTGGTAGAAGGTACATGGGGTAAATAGATTTTTGGGGATCGCTTAACAACCGTATACTGAATCTAATGAATGTAATTTTGTTATAAGAATAAAATGATTTTTTTCATTAATTTTGTCATAAGAATAAAATGAAGAATATATTTTAGGCTTGAATTATTGAATCAGTTAACAGTCATGGAGTGTTCCCATTCCTCAGTAAGCCATAAGCCATAGTATAGCAGCGTGAGTATGCTCCTAGTTATCCTTTTACGTTATTCAATAAATTATTGAGCGATGTCTATCCTTTTAAGTTATTCCTTAAATTATTAAATTATTGAGCCAGGTCTGTGGTGTGGGTGGTCATTTTTATCTTTATTGTTGATTATTTTTATCCAATAGGCAAGGAGGAGAGTGAACTATTGACTCTGGAGAATGAACTGTTGACTCTGGATCAGAGTGAACTGTTGACTCTGCTTCTTTCCAATTGGATGGAGGAAATCAACAATCCAAATAAAATAAAATAAAAATTAATAAATAAAAATGTAAGTTACTTTCCAATTGGATGGAGGAAATCAACAATCCAAATAAAATAAAATAAAAATTAATAAATAAAAATGTAAGTTAAAGTAGTGACCCCAATTTTTGAGCTAAAATTAAGAAAATAACAGTTTTAATATATGTTTTTGAAATTGCATAATCCAGACCCAACTTACATAAAAGTGCAAATATATATGTTGGAATTGTATAATCAAGACCAAACTTACATAAAAGTGAAAATAGTCTAGTCTTAAGGTTACCCCAAAAATAATCCCCTTCCTACAAGAAAAATCGCAGGAGAACTTGGGGATGAATGAAAAAAATCCCCCCGCATAGATCTAGATCTACGACACTGATAGTTGATGAATGATTTAAATCATGTCTTGATCAGACCACTGATAAAATTATTTTTTCTTTTCAAATGAATGTTTTCAACTGCAATTATAAGGTCAATATATGTAGTTGGATGAGAAAACTATACAAGAAAGCAGTTTCTTTTGCAGGGGAGAATAGATGGTTTGAGGGTTGGTTGTTATTCTTCGTTATGAAGACAAGGTCGCTAACGACTTTCTATTATAACTTTACTGTTTTAAATTGCAGTTTCCAAGCAGAGTTTTTTCTGATTTAGCTTTCCTTTAAGCTGTAGTTTAATAAAAAGATAAATATGTAAATCTGTATTCCATTATAGCTCAGCATTTAGGGTTATGTAGTTATAGTTTAATATAATAGTTAATTTTTTTAAATGCTAACAGCATTGGTATCGTTGTTATGATTGCTATTGCTAAGGTGTCTTTCAGTAATTTATTCAATCCTTGTTAGGATCCATTCAATTCGTGTACAAATGGCATGAGCCAAGTATTCTGAAGCATACTTGTTAAAATCCAAACCTCTGGGGATTTTGATTTTTGTTTTGCGTGGATAAACAGGTTCCGGCGTCGAAGGTGCTTTTGGAGACATGTAATTACATAAAGAGCTTGCACAGAGAAGTAGATGATTTAAGCGAGAAGTTGGCAGAACTTTTAGCAAATACTGAAGATGGCAGCGCACAAGCTGCACTTATAATGAGTCTTCTCAGATGATTTTTATCTATTTCCCTATCTATATCTATATCTATCTGAGATTTGTATTCAACATAGAATGATCGTGGAATATTTCCCTTCTGTTTACCACATATTAGCAGCAGCTATGGACCAATGAAATATTTATTGGACTAGCTCGTGTGCTTGTTTACTAATTACTACTACTACGTTTTTAGTTTTAGACTGAGTTTAGTTTAAGTGCAAAAAATGAGAATCATGGTGCAGCTGACATGTAAGGTACACAACTCTCAGATCTTTGATTGGGAGGAATCAATTCCAGATCATTTTTCTATTCAGTAATACTATTTTGTACTGTCATTTACATAATCCTTCTTTACTAAACAGCAGTATTGGTTTCCTAAGCCACAAGAGAACTGAAACGTATGTATCTATATATGGTTTTCAATTACTTTTATAGTTGTTCATCATATCATAAGAATAAAGGTACACAACTTCATGTGAGTCTAACCAAAAGTGCTGTACACAATATAAAAAACACATAAGAGGAGAAACACTCAACTCATTGAATTAATGAAATAAATGTTACATATATAGAAAAGAGATAACCTAATCTATATCCAATAAATGTGGATCAGATCCACCAGCATACGAGTTGTTTGAACAAGAACCCTAGGTATAGAAAACATATGAAGATATTTCTGCATTAAATCTAACAACCTCCCTTAATGCAGAAATGGATTTTTGATAACACATAATTTCTTCATAAGATCCTCAAAATGGATCCTTCCAACACGTTTAGCAAACACATCAGCAACATTTTCACTTGTGTTACAATAGATGAGTTCAATTTTCTTGAGACTCAATCTTTTCTCTCACAAAATGATGCTCCAGCTCAATATGTTTAGATCTGGCATGATAGACTGGATTGTGTGGCAGCTTAATTGAGCTTTGATTGTCACACTGGATTCTGGTAGCTTGTTTTTGTTGTGTTCCAACATCTTCAAGAATGCGCCTCAACCAAATGGCTTCACAAGTAGCACTGGTTAACGCTTTGTATTCAGCTTATGTGGATGACAAAGAAAGAGTTGGTTGTTTCTTACTGCTCCATGATATGACTCCCGAACCAATATTAAATGCATATCCAGAAGTGGATTTTCTGTCATCAGGATTTCCTGCCCAGTCAGAGTCAAATTAAACTGCCAACTAAACATCAGATACATCAGTATATACAAGACCATAATCAACAATTCCTTTTAAATATCTTAGAACCTGCTTTGAGTCTTTCCAATGTGTTTCGCATGGCTTAGCGAAGAACTGACTAAGGATGCTGACAGAATATGATAGGTCTGGCCTTGTAGTAGTGAGGTAGTTTAGACTACCCACTAGTTGACGATACAAAGTACCATTAGCTTCTTTAGATCCATCACTGTTGTATAATTTGACATTTTGGTCCAAAGGAGTGGATACAGATTTGCATTCACTCATTTGAAATCTGCCAAGTATTTTCCTTGCATATTTGCTTTGAGTGATGAATGTTTTACCAGATTCTCTCCAAAAAGCAATGCCTAAACAATAGTGTAAGTCACCAAGGTCTTTCATTTCAAATTCCTGTGACAGTTTACTTTTAATATCTGCAACTAATTGATATGCTCTACCTGTAATGATAAGATCGTCCACATGGATATCAAGCAAACATTTCCCTGTTTATCTGATTTAATATATAAGCTTGAATCATTTTTACATTTGAGAAATCCTTGTTGTTTGAAGAAGGTGTCAATCTTGATGTACCATGATCTAGGAGCCTATGTCAGTCCATAGATAGCTTTCTTTAACCTGCACACAAGCTTCTCATGTCCTTTCTGCACAAAGCCTTCATGTTGCACTAAGTATACTTCCTCTTTTAAATCACCATTTAGAAAAGCAGATTTGACATCTAACTGGTGTATTCTCCAGTTATGTTTAGTAGCTAATGCAACTAACAATCTGATAGTGTTTAACTTGGATACTGGTGCATATGTCTCTTCAAAGTCAATCCCTTCTTACTGAGAATAACCTTTTGCAATTAATCTTTCCTTGAACTTGTTAATACTACCATCTGCTTGAAGTTTAGATTTGAATAGCCATTTTGATCCTATGGGTACTTTATCTTTGGGTAATTCTACTAAATCCCAAGTTTTGTTTCTCATAATAGAATTATATTCTTCATTCATTGCAGTTACCCATTCTTCCTTATCTTTGGCTTGTTCATAATTTAATGGCTCTATGACATTCATTATACTAGTCATCAAGGCATAATCTCTAAACTTTACTGGAGGATGAGTTTGACGAGATGACCTTCTAGGTACTAAAATACATGTTGGAGTTCCATCCATAATGCTTCTGTCTTCTGTTGTTTCATCATCTGAGGCATTATTACTTATGCTTGATTCTTGTTCCTGAACTTGCTGCTATTCTTGCACCTGTTGTTGATCCTTCACTTTTTGAAGGATTTTATCTATTCTGACATGCTCATCTGGGATCAGTTCTTCATTAGCATTATTCATCATGCTACACATATCTGTATTTTCATGAAATACAACATCTCTACTAGCAATCAATTTGTGTGAACTAGGATGAAACAGTTTGTATGCTTTCTGATCATCACAATAGCCAACAAAGATACATTCTATGGATTTTGCATCCAATTTCCTTCTGTCATCTTTAGGTATGTGTCCAAAATCCCTAGAACCAAATATTCTTAAATGACTAATTTCAGGTTTATAACCATAAAAGACTTCAAATGGGGTTTGAAGTTCTAGTTTCTTTGTTGGACACCTATTCTTTAAGTACACAGCAGTGTTAATTTCTTCATCCCAAAATCCATTAGAAATGTTCTTACCTTGGAGCATGCTGTGAGCACATTCCACCAATGTTCTGTTTTTCCTTTCAGCAATACCATTTTTCTGATGTGTATCTGTGACTGTGAATTGCTGTTGGATTCCATTTTCTGTACAGTATCTTCTAAAAGCTCCAAAAGTGTACTCGCCGCCTTGATCTGATCTGAGGATTTTAATGTATTTACCTGTCTGCTTCTCAACTTTGATTCTGAATTCCTTGAAGTATTCAAATACATCGTTTTTCCTTCTGATGAAGTAAGCCCATGTGAACCTCTATCTGTCATCAACAAATATCAGAAAGTACCATGCACCACCAAGTGATCTAGTTTGCATAGGTCCACATACATTAGTGTGTATTAGTTCAAGGAGTTCAGTGTGTCTCTTCTCTTCATGGTTAGGAAATTCATTTCAGTGTTGTTTCCCAAGTGCACAAGCAACACATTCAATATGATCATTTTTTATAACAGGAAGACCCTCAACCATCGACTTTTTCTGTAATAACATGAGATCATTATGATTGAGGTGTCCATACCTTTGATGCCACAATTCGACATCTGAAATAGTTGATGCTGCTAATGCCTGATGATTGCCCTTTATTACATCTAGCTTGTACAATCCACTGAGTCTGGATCCTATCGCTATAACCCTGTCATGATCTTGAACATCTTTCACATGGCACTTGTATTTATCAAATTCAACTTTCATATCATTATTAGTGATAGCAGAAACAAATATTAAGTTGTTTTTTATGCCTGGAACATACATCACATTATGTATCTGTTTAAACTATCCATCAGGTAGGTTAACACTTATCACTCCATAACCTAAGACTTTGTGAGACATGTTATCACCTAGATAGTAAAGCGAATAATTATCCACTCATACAAAGATTACCAAAATATTTGGAATATCGAATAAACCATAATAAATAATGTATTGTATTGGTGATAGGATAGATGATAAAAGATGATTACAATGGTTGATAACCCGCATATTAAATAGGGCTTGGGATTTGTGAATGAAATGTCATGTCATTTCATCTTAATTATGTTTATTATTAATTATTTAATTATTATATTTATTTTATGTTCGTTACATTGCCTTCCCCTTAAGGGAATCTTTGTCCTCAAAGATGTATTTCACATTAATTCCATATTGAAAATATAACATAAATATTAAAGATGAATGATGATGAAATATTACAAAGTGAGTGCCATATATATATAAATTGGAAATACATTTTGGATACCATCCATGAAAAGATGCGTCATTTTAGAATAGTTTACTAATAACTATTTATTAATTATTAATTATGAATATCAATATGTATTAATATTAATAATTAATATTGATATATGTGTGTGTGTGTGTGTTATATATATAACATTGCCTTAGAGTTCATGATGCTTGTCCTCAAAGCATATTTTATAAAACTAGTTTATAATTTAAATATTGTAAGTATAACCATGGGCTATTTCGTAAAACCATGGGCTATTTCACTTTGTTTTTTAACTTTTCCCCTTTTATTTCTTTGTTGATAATTTTTTTTTATTCTTCATTTTTCCCTCTTTTGTTGATAATTCTTTTTTCTTTTTTTTTCTTTTTTTTATTCTTCATAATTCTTTTTCTTTTTTTGTTTTTTTTATTCTTCATTTTTCTTTTTCTTTTTTATTCTTCATTTTCCCCTCTCATTCTTGCTTCATATTTGGAGTGGAATTAATACTTCTTCAATGAAATTCAAATGGCCAAAGGCTAATTTTTACCAGAGAAACTCTTAATATGGATGGCTAAAAGCCACTGTGAGGTCAAAGACCTAAATTTAAGAAACTTGAACATTTTGGCCACAAGCCGGAAATCAGCAGAAGCCCTAGGAAGGGTTGGTTGGCTTTGATACCACATGAAGTGAATAATTATCCGCTCATACAAAGATTACCAAAATATTTGGAATATTGAATAAGCCATAATAAACAATGTATTGTATTTGCGATAGGATAGATGATAAAAGATTATTACAATGGTTGATAACCCACCTATTAAATAGGGCTTGGGAATTGTGAATGAAAGGTCATGTCCTTTCATCTTTATTATGTTTATTATTAATTATTTATCTTTTCAATTCTTTCATCTTGCGATTTTTTTTCAATTTCTAACTCGATCTGATTCTGTAGTTCCTGATTACGATTATTTAGACACTGGTTTTCTTCTTGCTTTTCCAGTATTTTTCCTTCGAGGTCTTCACCGGAGTGTTCTCTTTTGCTACTATTTTTCAATTTTTCAATTTTTGTAATCAGTGTTTTGTTATGATTTCGTAATCTGAAAATTTCTTCAGAATTGTGGGATATTGTTTTATTACTCTTTGCAACCTCCAGCTTGTGTTCTTTTTTAGAGTCGCTATTTTTTTGTTGAAGAACTTTTATCTGTTGTCGATACTGGTCGACCGCTGATTCTTGATCTGTTAATCTCTGTTGTATGTGCGTCAGTTCTTCATCCATAGTTATTTATATCTTGGCGAAATACCCTAAATATTATTTGCATGTGGGAAGATGCACCTAAATATATGAACCATGCATTTTCATCATCTGTCTCAGTAGATAAAGCATGTTTAGATATAAACAGTCTTAGGTTTTTAAATCCATTGACATCTGGGGTGTCTTTTCTAATATAATTGCCATTATGTTTTATGTATCTGTTATTGGAATCATTGTTTATCTTCTTAAAACAATCTCTAGCTATGTGACCTGATTTGCCACAATAATAGCATACAACCTCTTTATTAGCACTAGATTCATTGCGTGGCATACCTCTGTGTCTTACCCGAAACTTGCCTCTGTGTGGATTCCAATGATTGCCCCTAAGTGGGAATCTGCCTCTTGCCATCAACACCTGATCCGAAGACTGAGATTCAAGCTCATACATCTTCATCCTTTCTTCTTCTTGTATCAAGATTTCGTTGAGCTCTACAAATGTAGGAGGGGTCTGTCTTGCTGCAAGTGCTGAAATGAATATTCTATAATCTAGCATAAGACCTTTTAATGTGATAGATACCAGATCAATACTAGATACTTCTTCACCTATGTCACCCAAATTATCTCTAAAGTCTTTGATGTGGAAGAGATATTTGTTCATAGTTTCATTCACATTCATCTTGATAGACAATAATTTGGTCTTTCAAAAACAAGATTCTATTAGCGTCATACGTTTCATACAAACCTTTCAGTTTGTCCCATGTGTCTTTGGACATCTTGGAATTTTTGATGTGAGGTATGATGTTGTCTTTTATAGACATATGAATCAACACCTTTGCTTGAGTTTCCTGTGAATTCCAATCTGAGAGAGCTAATGGATTTGTCGGCTTCTATTCATCCCCTTTCACAATCGGCCACAAACTAAGAGCTTCAAGCACAATAATCAGCTTGAATTTCCAATTTACATAATTTTCCGTATTTAATTTTGATGCTTCAGTAATGTATAAATCAGTCAGGGACATATGAGCCATATTTACTGCACTATAGGGCAAGTAATTTTAACCAAACAGGGAGAAAAAAAATATTGGCTCACCTCTTCACTGGAAAATAAGCAAATAACCCGGCGCACTTAGCTTTACCCTTCTCGACATCGGCAAAAAACTTTACTTGACCCTTCTCGGCGCCGATAAACAAACGTTGTAAGAGAGGGATCACCGATGCTCTTTTATGCTCAATGATAGGTGTCGTCGATGCACTATGTGAGCTGATAGAGGCGTCGTCAGCACTCTTACTACTGAAAGAAATAGCACCGACCGTTCTCTTTTTGGGAAAATGAGATGAGTTAAAAAAATAATAATTTATATGGCCCATGAAAAAAAAATTACACGTGAGAAAAAAAATAGGTCTAGAAAAACAAACAGCCATTTTCTCCTCACGATGGAAACAATCTCCACACTATACCAACGATTGGCATCGATCACCCTCACTGGCAACGTAGGAGAAAGCCAGGAGAGAAAAAATATATATATATTCTGAATTCTCCAACGAATTTTTACTGCGATTTCACTACCTGAGAAGAAGGAGAAATGAGAACCAGCGATCTAAAATGGCAACCAGCGATTTCCTTTGGGCAATCTCCTTTGAGCAACAATCTCCAGCAACCAGTGATTTCAACAGCTTTTAGCTTTCAACCTCTCCACGGCAAACGAACAATCCCTCACACATCACTTTCTTCAACCAATTTTCGGTTCCCTCACAACAGCCTTCAACTTGGCTCTGATACCATAATAGAGAAACCAACGAGGAAACCAGCATAGCACAAAGGCTCGCTTAAACACACATGAGGAGAAACACTCAACTCATTGAATTAATGAAATAAATGTTACATATATAGAAAAGAGATAACCTAATCTCCATCCAATAAATGTGGATCAAATCCACCAGCATAGGAGTTGTTTGAACAAGAACCCTAGATATAGAAAACATATGAAGATATTTCTGCATTAAATCTAACACTTTTGACTTAGGGCCATAAGCCTACCATACAATTACAGTTTGTATTAACATGATGGGATTCTTAGGACTGTATATGAGAAAGAGCATGTCCTTGCATTATCCTCACGTTGAATTTGGTTTTGAAAGCTCTTTAATAATTTACATTTTAGATTAGAAGTTACATTAAAACAAAAAAACTTCAACTCGGAGGTTTTTCACATTGAATGAATGAGTCACTGGGCTTCGACTCGGAGGCTTTCCACACTCAAGGAATGCGCCACCACTAATATTTTATAGCATACTCAATAAATAAGTGACATCCCCACTTTGGAGTTCACTCCCTTTCACTTAGAATTGTATTCGACTCCATAGTAATTAGACTTAAATGTATACTTTTTTATAAATATCATAAAATTGTATATGGCTTCACAATCATGAGAATTAAAAGTATATAAAAAATCATGAGAATTAAAAGTATATTTTTTTATCAAATTGATAGTATTTCTAATATTATTAGAATGATTACTTATTTTATGGTCGATGAGAATTCATAAGTTACGAGTTAAATTTATGTGTTACTTGTTTTCTATGGGTAGTTTTCCATAAAATCAATATGAATAATACACAGTTTGTATCATTCTCATGCAATCTAGAAAAAATATAGATGCTAGTCCACCTCAAATTCTAAAATATAGACACCTATAAATGGAAATATTAAAAAGTTTAATATTAATATTTATCATAATTTTTTTATGTTTTTTTTGTAAAGATGCAAATTCTATTAAAGAGAGGATTCAAAAATTACATGTCCATGAAGCTTCTGGGGTGGCCTTAGATAATGGAACCACCACCCCAACCATTCAAAATTACAGTCCCGTCTCGTATGATCATAACTTAAAAATATAACTAACGTTGGAGACAAAAAATTAGACCTATAATCCACTGTAGTGCAGTTGATAACAATTTTAATGGCATGAGACTAATAAATAGGCTGGAACAAAAAGACTTGAAATAACATTCAGAGCTCGTGGGTGGCAAAGTCTTCGAAGGAGTCATTAACCAATATTTACTGAGGAGGAACCTCCTCCAGGATGAGGCATCCACACTGGAAGTCATCATCAGAAGTAGAAACATTTTATTTTACCAGTAGGGGAGAGGACTTGCCAATTGGTTCCTCGTTGTCGTGAACTTGCTTGTTGAGCAGAGGTCCAGTTATTGAGGGGATGGGAAAAGGAACACTAGTCGCCACCAACTAAACTGGATTCGCGCCCCTCTCCATCGATCTCCCATCTGTAACGCTTCCACTTCCCACTTTCGTGTTGCTTGTTCTTCGCTACCCGCTTGCTAGGTGCTTCCAAACAAAAGTGGCGTCCAGACCATTGAATTGGTCGTCTAGGTCTGTCAACTTAGCTTTGGTCAAGAGCACTATGCTACGAGAAGAGATCCAATTTCCCAACATATCCTCCATAAGAGTGCCCATCATATTCTTAATTAACCAGTAATGGTTAATTTTCCCACCACCCCTGCCTGTGGCTAGAGGCCCATTGACTAGATGAGCCTCCCAGTCATCGATTAGAATGCGAACCAAAATGGAGATACCAGCATCATATCCCTCCTCCACCATCATACCCAATTCAGGTGGGGCTTTTCCCCAGCCACTGCTCCTTCTGCGAGGGGTACCTCTCTGCCTCGACATCTCAAAGACCAGAGCTAGATTAGGCAATTGAGGGGAGTAGAACTTCTGTAGGGTCGGATGTCGATTCAAACCTCTGGGATGCAGAGAAATCTAGCTGAGCTGATCTTAGGAGGAAAACCATAGACAGATACCACAAACTACTACTGAGAGCCACTGAATGATCCCTCCTGCGTCCACATCCCTTAACCTTAACCAGTCCTCCTGTAGAAGCTCGATGGCTGCACGTTCTAGATCAACCAACATCAGACATGTGTTAATGACGCTAGTACTGGTTCAACGTTTTCCCATCGCTAGAGGGGACGTCTTCATCAGTTCGCATTAATGTCCTCGAGAGTTGGTGGGGGGAATTAAAGGCTCTGACATGCGTGTTGACATGCATCCAGCTCCTAAGTCGAGGCGCTATGTGTTGTCAACGGGACATGCAGACACCCGCATCCAGGTCATATTTTTTTTATGTTATTAATCCATGCTATTGTGTATTTGGTTTCCAAATATATTAAAATATTAAAAATCTATTATTATTGTATCCATAATTTCCTTTAATTAATTTTAGTATAATTATAAGTAGAAATAAAAAATTAAAAAGTGAATGGAAAGATAGCATAGATGTTACCCTACTACATGTACCTTTCAATTTTTTTGTACACACAAATGACAAACTAACTATTAACACTAGCTGATTATTTTCACATTTTTTTTACTGGAGAGAGAGAGAGAGAGGGAGAATTATTGCGTCGAGAGGTGCTCTTCAGCCTAGTATGGGGGAGATCTTGTAACATTATGTAACGTTACGTAAAGTTACATAGATGTCAGCTATAAAAAACAAAACTTTTAATTATCTTCCATAATTATCTTCCAAAATAAATGTCGGCCACAAAAACAACCTTATATGGGAGAGATGTTGTAATGTTCCTACCTAACAAAATAATAATAATAAAAAAATTAATTATCGGCCATAAAAAATGTCGGTGAGAAAAACAACACAATATAGGGGAGATGTTGTAATGTTTCTTCTAAACAAAATAATAAAAAATAATAAAAAATAAAAAATTGAATTATCGGCAAAGAAAATGTTGGTAGTGCACATGGTTTTAAAACCATGTGCAAGGCCTCCTAAAAAACCCATGGTTTTATTGTACATGGTTGTACATGGTTTAGGAGGTAGTTGCAAATGGTTTTAATACCATGTGCAAGGCATCCTAAACAACCCATGATTTTAAGAGGACCTTGCACATGGTTTTAAAACTATGTATGGGGGAGATGTTCTAATGTTCTTTCCTAACAAAATAACAAATAATAGAAAATATTATATGCAGCCATAAATAGTATTAAATATTAATAATAAAAATATTATTTGTGAACCTTAAATAAAAAGATGTGCCTTTTGGTCTGAATCACATTGACGTTGATAGTTCAGTGCAATACTTAAGAAGAGGTCTGCACTTCCAAAGATTTGATCCCTCTTGGCGCTTGATAGAGCATAGGATTTGGATCTATGCTGGTTTACATAAACAATGAAAGTTACTATGGAGATGGAAGGAAAAAATAAACCATAACACATAAATTAGAAAACCATAGTTCACTTCAATCCATACTTGACTTTTAAGTAAGGTTGAATTCAATCCAAGGTTGTCTTTAATCTAAGGCTAACTTCAACCCATAGTTGACCATGGCTGAATTTAGTGGACTACGATTACATAATGGTTTACTTCAATCCAATGTTGACTTCAATTTTAGATAATAATACTTCATCTATGACATCAATCCAAGGTTGACTGCAATCCAAAGTTGACTTTAATCCAAGGTTGACTTCAATCGATAGTTAACTTCAATACAAGATTGACTTCAAGGTTGAATGCAATCCAAGGTTGAATTTAATCCAATAGTTAAATTCAATCCATTCATGACTTAAACCAAAGGTTTCATCCAAGGGTGGCTTCAATTCAGGGTTGAATTCTATCTAAGGTTGAATTTAATCCATGCTACACTTCAATCCAATGGTTGACTTCAATCCATTAATAATATTTGCATTAATGACTTCAACCAATAGCTAACTTCAATAGAAGGTGGACTTTTCACCATGGTTGACTTCAATCTAGAACATCATTTTTAAAATTGGTTGATTGAATTTGAACAACGATACACTTCATTCCATAGATGACTTTTATGCAAGAATGAATTAAATCCCTAGTTGACTTTTAAGAAAAGATGACTGCAATCCAAGATGGAAGTTAATCGATATTTGACTTTTATGCGAGGATGACATCAATATAAACTTGACTTCAATCTATAGTTACCTTTTGAGTAAGTTTCACTTCAATCCATAGTTGACTTCAATCTAGGGTTGCCTTCAATCCAAATTTGACTTTAATCCATAGATAACTTTTATGCAAGGTTCACATCAATACAAGGTTGACTACAATCCATATATGACTTCAATCCACACTTGGATTCAATCTAGGTTTGAATACAATCAGTAGTTGACTTTCAAGAAATACATATTCAAGCAAAGGTTTGACTTCAATCCAAGGTTGACTTGGATCCGTGGTTGAATTCAATCCAAGGGTGACTTTAATTTAATGTTGAATTCAATCTAAGGTTGACTTCAATCCATTGTTGATTTCAATCCAAGGTGACTTTAAATCAAGGTAGACTTCACTCCATGGTTGACTTCAATCCAAGCTTAACTTCAATCGTATGTTGACTTCAACTTCAATCCTTAATTAGATTCAATCAAAGGTTGACTTCAATCCAAGGATAAATCCAATCCATTGTTGACTTCATTCGAAGGTTGAATTCAATCCATGGTTGAATTTAATCCTATATTGACTTCAATTCATAGTTGAATTCAACCCTATGTTGACTTCAATCCAAGGTTGAATTCAATCAAAATTTGACTTCAATCCAAGGTTGACTTCAAACCTATTCTGATTTCAATCCATGGTTGACTTCAAATCCATTAATAATATTAACATTAATGACTTCAATCCATGGTTGAATTCAATCGAGAGTTTACTTCAATCTATGCTTAATTTCGATTAATGGATGTCCTTAATCCATAGTTGGTTGAGTATGGTTTCTTCAAGGTTGATGATGGTTTACTGTAATACAAAGTTTACTTTGATCCAAGTTGACTTTATTATTGATTTCTAGATTAATAATATTATTAATTATTTTCATGAGATTACATAACATTTTGCTTAATGTGTTGATTTGTATTGTAATGTTAACATACATTACATATTAATCTGTGTTGACTTTAATGCATAGTTGACTTAACTCTATAGTTGAATTCAATCGATGTTGTCTATAATAAATAGTTGACTTCAATCCATGTTGAATTCAATAAAAGTTGACTTTAATGCATGTTAACTTTAATCAATGTTAAATTTAATCCATAGTTGACTTTAATAGATAGTTGGCATTACTCCATGTTGAATTCAAGTCAAGGTTGATTTCAATATGTTGCAGCTGCAACTGTTTTCCCCAAATTTCTTAAATTTTGGTCCCCTCCTCATGATTTAGCGTGGTTTTTAATCGTTTGGATCC
Organism: Pseudotsuga menziesii; assembly: GCA_001517045.1. Classification (NCBI taxonomy): domain Eukaryota; kingdom Viridiplantae; phylum Streptophyta; class Pinopsida; order Pinales; family Pinaceae; genus Pseudotsuga; species Pseudotsuga menziesii. The sequence continues at coordinate 184,086 of LPNX010651135.1, read as the reverse complement.
TTGAACCTTTTGGTCGTGCTTTGATTTTGGATGGTTTTTTTTAGGATTATCTTTCGTCCTGGTTTTCAGAAATTGCTCACGTTGGAATTGTTGTAGATCGCAGATTTAGAGTTTGTTTTGCTGAGTTGAAAATGGGTCAGGCCTTTTGTCCTTTGCAAAACGTTGTTTGAGAGGTGAAACAGTTTCAATCGCTGCCAAATTTAAAGTTTTTGTCACTTAGATCGGAGGCTGTTGTCCTTTTTTGCTTCCGTCGTTGCAGCTCCCAAAGTAGCTAAGCACCCGAAGTGTAAAACGCTCCGCCCTCCGATGCGTGTCGCATGCCTGTAACATTTTCATCTTCTGTCGTTGCGGCTCCCAAAATAGCTAAGCACCCAAAGTGTAAAACGCTCCGCCCTCTGATCCGTGTTGGTCTTTTAGTCGCCTGACCGTAGTCTGTGCTCTTCCGCCGTTGCGGCTGTGCAAAGCGTTTGGCTTTTGATGTTGTTGTCTTTCCAACTTTCGGTTTGAAGTTCTCCCACCCACAGCGTAGGTCTTTTTCTTCCGACTCCAACGTGCTTAAGTGTTTCGTAGCACCCATCGCCTGTTAAAACCCGCCTATGCGGCTGTGGATAAGTCTACCCTGCCGTGTTAGCAGTAATGCAACGTATGATCTTTCTTGTCGAGCAGCCTTCGATTGATAAGTTTTAACGTTTCGTTTTAAAATGTAATCCCAATGAATGATACACTTTGATGAATCACGGGACTACCGTGGCACGAAGGCATAGCTGGGCAGTTGGAAAAGGTCGAACCATGGCCAGCAGGATCGCAAAAAAGACAAACTGAATGGCGACAAAGGCACAGACCCGAAAGATCTATCAGTTAATAGTCAGATCATGAATCTGTACAGACAAAATAAAATGAGGATATGAAATGCCAGGAGGGACCGAAAGGTCACTTGTTTGGGGGAGGCAGCCCAAATGATCTATTGTTGTAGTTTAAATATTTGAAAGTTAGAACTCAAAAGGGATTTTTCCCAAGGGAAAAACTTGTAACTTAATGCTTTTAAGAGGAACTATTTCGTTTTACAACCAGAGACTACAAATTTTGCCTGTTGGAGGAAGTGCTATGTGGAATGTATCGATGTGATTAAATGAGCGATGTTGAATGTGAACTATGTTGTTTTCTATTGTGTCTCATTAGCTGTAAGAGCGTTCTAATTTCTTGAACCTATGTTCTTGTCTGAATGTTCTTCAGTACCTTTATGATGTTTTTTCCACTATGAGTAATGGGAATTTTGACTGTTGATGAGCTATCTTATCATATATCATTTTATTCATGTTTATATGTTTGGTTATAAGAACAGCTATCTGTGATTTGCCATAACACATGAACAGGGTGCATTACTCATGAATTAATACCCAACTCTCTAGAGATAGTTTAGTTAGTATTTATTTTCTTGCATATATGTGATTTGGATGCTTGTGAGTTCTAAGACGAGAGGGAAGAACCTGCGCATCACATTGTGACTACTCTCTGCATCTTTATCACCCTGCATTATTAATTAGGCACGTGCATATCATACTTTAAGTCAAAAATACAAAAAATACATGGTGGACCGGGCCGCAACTGGTTAACCCTTTTGTTACTTGACCTACGGTAGCCGGACCGCAAACCGGACGGATTCCCTACACCAAACAGTCACGGGTTAGTTGGGAACATTGACTGGGGAGAATCCCTTGCTGTTGTTTCCTGCGAATTTCCAGGCCTCAACAGTTTCTGGCGCTAGAAGGAGGGCCGCCAGTGCATGGCTGGCCAAGGAAACCCATTTTCCTGAGATTATTCCACCAGTAACAGTTCTGAAAGCAGTGGGCTTCATAATCCAATTCCAGAAGAAAGGAGTAAAGGACATTTGTTTTCTGTTGACAACGAGGTTGTTAATAACCTGAGAAGACACACCAGGGCATATGTGAAGAATATTGGAGGATTTTCGATCATCCCTGAATTTCCTAGAAGAGAATATAAAAGAAAATATCGTCCTATATTGGAAGACTCAGTGCTGGTTGGGGATTGGGAAGAACTTGTGGAAACAGCCTTACAGGAAGTTGTACTGCCTTTGAATCAAGAAGGCCCAGATACTCCTCACAGTTCTCCTACTCACACTCTTGTTTTCTCACCTCCTCACTCTCCACCCAGACTCATGGCAGGCATTAACGCCAATCCACCACCAAACCCACTGAATCCACCACCTGCCTGGAGAGCCAGATCACCTTTAAATCTAACACCTCCGTTACATGATTTACCTCAAGCCTTTGAGAATATGCAGCCCAAATTCGACCCAAGTGAGAAGATACTAGTAGATGACCACCTGCAAAGTTTTTACTTGGCCATAGAAGGGTTAAGGGTGGGGGAGCATGAGGGTGTAGTTTGCAGACTTTTTCCGCACACCCTTAAAGGAGCTGTAGCATCATGGTATTTTGGGTTTCCTGTAAACTCTATCCCTGATTGGGATCTATGTGACTCAAAAGACTCATGCAACCCTCATGAAAGGACTATGCGCCTTGAAGAAAGAGAGAAAGGAGAAGGTGCACAGCTTTACTCAAAGATTTGCAGCATATCTCAAGAATTTTTCTAAAGCTGATAAACCTTCGGACAAGGTCTTGATTGAATATTATACTTTAGCTTTAGGCCCTGAGTTGGCCATGTTTGCCAAAATAAGGGCCAAGCCTACTTTGGTGGAAACCTATGAAGAGGCGGAAATAGTGGAGGCTGAAAGAGAAAGTATCGAAGATTATCCCGAACAGTCAAGAGAGAAGGGTGTGGGAAGGAAAGCCTTATTGTTTACTAAGCCTAAGAAGAGAAATCGCCAGATTTTGAGAATATGGCAAAAATGATGCAGAAGCTTTCTAACAAAATCATAGACTTGGAGAAAGAGAAGGAAACACAAAAGTTCTATAAGCCCTATTATAAAAAAAGAGAGGATAACAATCAGTCTGAACCTCCTCCTCACAATTCTGC